>CP045891.1:30080344-30115298 GCA_013387185.1 Caligus rogercresseyi
CTTTTTTCTAGCTCAGGTAGGAGATCAAAGTAACCGTACCCACTTGGAAGGTGAAGTATTAAAGATCCATGGGTTTGTGTCAAGAGTCTGGCATACTCCAGGGATCCGTTGTTGTAGAGATACCTATTGGGCCGGGATAGATTAAAATGAGTCCCAAATATGAATTTTCCTCGTGGTTCCAGTCTCGAAAGTTTCGACCGAATGATAGCCAACGTACTTAAAGTGGAAAACATATTGCCTACAAAGTAAGAATAAGTGCATTATTTCTATAGAAAACCATTTTTTTTTCCTTCTGGCAATATATTAAGTATTTCTTTTTATTGGTGCATATCTAGAAGAAATAAATGTTAGCAGACTAAAGTAAAATATTTTATTTATATGTTTTCGAACACCACCAATATATTTTTCGTCGTCTGGGGATGTGCGCAGAGAATTATTTGGTGAAACACTCCGATATATGACAACAATCTCCAACGGGGATGTCATAAGACATAATTGTCATAAAACTTTTCTGAAAAACTTGGGAATACCAAAACCTGGAAGAATTGCAAGTACAAATGGAATTTTGACACTCCACAGTAGTGATCTCCATCCCTTTTTAAGGACGGAAGATTCAGACATCTGTTGCAAGATCAGCAAATGACCATTGCTTATTGAGCCCTGTTTCCTTAAAACGTCTGGTTCTCCGAAGTCTGATAGCAGGAAATGTGATGGTATTTGCTTCAAATATATGAACCGTCTGAAACTTCCGGAAAGTTGAAAAGGCAAATCATGAGTCCCTCTGTGAAAGCTGACGGGAAAAAGTCACACGCTTAGCTATTGATTTCTGTAGAGCTTATTAAGTTCTATCAACCTTGTAAGGACTTTGGCATTTTATATTACTCCGTAATTAATGCTTTTGTTGAGTGCCAGGCTGTTCAAATTTTGATGCAATTTTTGAAACTAAATTTACGAGGAATGGATGGTGAAAATGCAGATAAACATTAATTTATTTGAAGTTGGAGGTCGTGACAATTCCTCAGGATTGAAAGCATTAACAATACCCTTCTTTCTCTGCCAAGGCTTTAATAGCCAACGATTAATGGCATATCATCCTCGTGGACACTAGCCGCCGATGAAATCCGATACTTCCCTTCCGGTCCCCCTTTTATAATGACGCCATAAGAAGCTTTTAAAGAAATTAGAAACTAAAAATAGACTTTTTATAAATATCCGTGTTTTTTTCGTTTAGTTTTGTCATTCGGTTTTATATGCTTTTAATTGATAATGTTTTTAAGATTGTTTCAGCTAGGATTCTAAAAATTAAAACTTTAATGTTTAATGATGTATTTTTTACATATTAGCATCTATAATATACCTTATACTTTGGTTATTGTATATATTCCATGAACTGTGAAATAAAGAAAAAATAAAAAATATATTTCAAAGAATAATAATATTAAAAAAAAAGAAGTAGACAAGTCACATCTACTTTTTTGGTATATATACAGTACAGATATATATATATATAAAACGATGCTAATACGTATAATATACAAAATAAACATTATAGTTTAAAATATAGCAAAGAACTTGAAACAATTTTTATTTATATTTTATTAACAAGTACTAAAATAATAAATTGTGAAACACATGAAAACAACTTAAATAATTCAAATTTCTTATAATTCTTGATAATTTTCATCAAAATTTGGTCAAAGCGATGATTTGAGTCGGGTAGTATTTTATTAATTCAGCCGCGAGTGTCCATGATGAGCCGGCCAATGAAAGGGGTTTTGAGTGAAATGCCGCGTATCTTCCTGCAGCTCCAAGCAGGATCTCTCTGATCTCTCCCGGTCTTATTGGTTCATATTTTGCAAGCTTCTTTACTATCAAGGTCTTTGTGTTTAAGGGCAAAATATAGCGCCTTCGTTTTGTCAGAAAACATTTTTTGTTATCCCTGCTAATAATTATGTTTAGAGGAAAATATCAAACGTTGTTTATTTTCTATATTGTTTTCTTTCACTAATCGAACTACTGGGTATTCTTACATCTGCATAAATATTTTTCGATTGAATGAGATATCCTACCATTTCCATGGTCGTTCTAAGTGATATTAATCTCTTGTTTGAAGGCAAGCTCTCCGACTTTTTTCAAATTTTCCATGCAGTTCAATGCTGGTTAGAACCCATTTGTTCAAAACAATAAGGCCTCTGTGACATGTATTATGGAAGAAAGAGGCAATAAAAATTTTGAAAGCCGTGGGCTTAGGTTAAATATTTTATATAGCAATTTAGACATAAAAATTTTTGTTGACTGTTTTTTTGTTATAATTATGCAATAAATTTGCAATATTTGCCATTTAAAATGTCATTACGTTTATATAGATATAGAAGATACACAGGTTAAAAATAGGGAAGGCTGGTCTAGTTTTCACACTCGATTGTCTCTATCTTTCAAAATAAAGGTCACAAGATGCTGAAGTTCATCCTATTGCCATTGCTAAAGAAAACTAACCAGATAACAATAGATATGGACCAAAATCGATCTGCCCACACAAACACATAGGCTAAATGTCGAACGTATAACTGATTTTCAAACAAAGATATACAGCCATACTTTTGCCAGATTTGAATCCATTGACCTTTGCTGTGTATGGCATATTAGAAAAAGAGACTAGCCTGACATCTCAATTCTACGTGAACTACCTGTAGGCCGTCATCATAAATAAATGATTTTACAAAAAATCCATATTTTTCGTTTTGATACATCATTTTTTATGAACCAAAACTTTTAGACAAGATCTTTGTGACAGTGAAAAAGATACCTAAAGAGAGAGAGAGAGATTTCATATCGTGAAATGAAGAGTGATGTGATATCATTTCACTCCTTATCTCGGAGAAAAATATTAAGTATGAAGTCGAACTCTTTATTTTGTTCGTTCTTTCTGTTTCCTTCACTATGAGTCCTACAGATGTAAAAATTCCTTTATTAATTGAAAATGCAAAATAAACGGATATGAACAATAAATGCAAATGATGATTTTTATGAATACACCTATGTATATAAATTATTAGCCTCAATATGTTTAATATCCTTATTACGACTTTCGTAATAATAGTTCAGCATGCAGCAGCTGTGACTGGCAATTGAGATGCATTTAATCATAAGATGACTTCGTTTCAGCATTGATTTTGGAAGCTCTAGAAAATATGTTGTTTTTTAAATATTGCTTTGAAGTATTTGTTTATTTAGCTTCTAGATTAAGCCTACCTCACTGGTCTTATATTGTATCTGCGGTAATGGTATATGTATATCTTTTAAATAAAAAAATAGTATTATAAAGGGTGCGATAGCCGTGTGCGTTAAGGCGTGTTTCAACTCTCAATGTTGAGGCGCAGGTTCGAATACTCCTGAGAGGGGATAGTCATTTTGGTCTACCTCATTGATAATATCTTAGGTTCGATAGACTATTTTATACTAAATGATTATCTATCGTGTCAGGCGTACTCGACGGGCACGCCTTTGCATTTTCCGCTTTGCAGTTAGCGTTCCTGCATTGAACTCTTTTGCATGAGGGTATTCTTGTCGGGCGGCGGTTTCGCCAGGGATTGTACCTAGGAAGGATTTTCTACCATGGAAGGTTAACTTTTATTTACTCTATCTTCGCCATAAAGTTCGAGTCGGGTTAACTTGACTTTACGATATTTTTTTCTTGTAAGTGCCTCATTTCATAGTATTTATATCTGTTACTTGAATGAATTTGTTGACTTTAAAGTGAAAAAACATATTAGGTCAAATGAAATATTCACGTCTTCTATTGTTGGTAATAGAGTATTTCTATTCAATACCATAACAAGTTATTCCATCTCAAGTGTCAGTCTTCCATGTCTTCATTTTAACTCGTAACAGGACTACACCCCCCGGATTTTTACCCCCCTGTTATTAATATTTTTTATAGACCTTGCAGTTACAAACGATAATAAAAACATAGTTTACTTTAGAAAAAGACTTCAATGGATCTTTGCAAAGTAATATTGTAAGGAAACGAAAAGAATGAAATTTCTGGAATAGTATGAATCAATAATATTTTTTTAATATGACCGATATTTGGAACATAGTTTCAAACAATAATGCAATTTTGTCATAAATAAAACATAGTTCACTTAATAATAGGACTTAAAAGGATAAAAAAATATTATTAACGGGGGGGGGGGGGGGGGGGTAAATGACACGAGGAGTAAAAGCCCAGGGGTTGATTTTTTTTTTTGGGGGGGGGGGGGGTTGTCTGGTTGGTGGTTTTCTGGGGGGATGGTTAATCCTACTCATTTTAACTTCTCTATGACATAACATGTATTTTAAGAAAATATAGCTTAAGTAGTCAAACTATTTAAAATTTTGAATTAAATAAACTTTTAATATTCTCCCAGCTTATCATTTAGTAATGAACTATATAAACAAAAAAACTGTATGCAGGAGTTTATTTTTCATAAAAATAATTATTTTAACGTATACATTTTGGTGATTTTGGCTTTGGCAGTAACTTTTTCCAATTTAATGAAACCCATATATGCACTAGCAAAACTCAACACTGCGAGTTTTATTGTCATTGACATTTTTAAGGCTTAAGGTTTTGCAAGACTTCGAAGCATCTAGTATGTTAAGGTTTAACTAAGGGGTCCTTCTAGTTCTTCAAATTATTAGCCAAGAGTTGCACTGATATCTCAGTCCATAATCACTATGACAAATCTAAAGACGGTGGATATACTATTACTAATAGGGAAAAGGTCTGGAGTTTTTGCAATATATGAATAGTTAATTGAAGTGACCAAATAAAGTTTATAATTACCATGTTTGATTAGGTAACTGAGCAATTAAATGATACCAAGAAGGTTTTGGTTACTGAGAAATTAAATTAAAAACGCACATTTGACCTATGAAATGAGAGACTCAACAAACAATGGATTAAAAACAAACAAAATAAGAATATTCTTCACACCTACATATGAGGTAAATATTGATCACTTCAATTAACTATTCATATATTGCAAAAAACTCCAGACCTTTTCCCTATTAGTAATAGTATATCCACCGTCTTTAGATTTGTCATAGTGATTATGGGACTGAGATGTCAGTGCAACTCTTGGCTGGTACTACTAGGGCAAGATGGGACCTAGAGGTTGGGTGCTCATAACTTTGCAACGTCCATATCAACACAGGACTCTCTATGTGAGGGAGGGATTAGCAAAAGTAACCATAATATAATTGTTTTTTGAAACTCTTAATTATCGCAACATAATGATCAATCACTCAACCTTTTTGATTTATTAGACCTGACTCGAACTGTATCATTAAGCAATGAAGTAAATGATAATTTACCTTCCTTGGTAGAAAAATCCTTCCTAGGTATAATCCCAGACGAAACCGCCACAGACCAGAACACCCAGATGCAAAAGAGTTCAATGCAGGAGCGCTAACTGCAAATACGGAAAATGCAAAGGCGTGCCCGTCGAGTACGCCTAGAACCCTTATCTATATCCTGACGGATGCAACTCTGTCGAACCATATAGGCAAAAAAAATTTACTCTTAAAATTAGACAAAATTAATATTCGACATTATTAATTATCTACTATCAATGTAACGATCGTATGAGTATATATATATATATATATATATATATATATATATATTATATATATATATACATATATATATTTCAGAAAGCCATCAAAGTTTTTTGTATTTCCTGTTTTCTTCTAGAAAGCCAATCAAAGTTTTTTTTTTTTTTTTTTTTTTCCTATATGGTTCGATAGAAAATGTTTTTTTTTTTTTTTTTTTTAAACATTTAGCATCCGATAATATAAATCTATCGAATTAGTCTATCGATGAGGATAGATGAAAAATGAATGACCATCCCTCGAACCTGCGCCCCCAACATTGAAAGTTGAACACGCCTTAACACGCACGGCTATCGAGCTCCCTTAAAAAAAATGTTTATCATTCAAAGCAAAGGACTTGTTTGTATACATATACAACAGCATATTCATATTATATGATATGATTGATGATTGCTTCGTCAAATTGATACAATTACTTTACTCTAATCATATTGTAAGGGAAATGAAAAAACATCTGCGCCTACAATTAATCTGTTTGTCAACTCAGTTGAGGATTGTATTATATATACATATATGGGTTGTTCTTATTTTTCAAATGTTTGAAATGTTAGCAACATTGTGGATTTTCTGTTTCTTGGTGATAAAAGAAGACGACATACAAAGTTTGAATAAAATCGGTCAACATTACGGGGTTTGCAACGAGGTCAAAGTTTTAAAAATTTAGTAAAAATATAGTTTTTCGCAAATTTCTTGAAAATGGTGGGCGTTACAGACTTCAATTTTAATGATTAATTTAAAGGAAATTTAATTTACTACCAGACGTATTCTTGAGTTTTTTTACTAAAATAAAGTTTTCTGCAAAAACAAAGAAAAAATGGAGTGTGTAATGTTAGCATATTTCATAGCTTTTTTGTATCAATTAACTTCACTCGCCTGTAGAAGATGACTTGTTTGCTTCAGAGTAAAATAGTACTTTTAAGTTTAGTAAACCTTTAGATGATAAATCCAAAAATGACATTGGTTGCATTCTATCAATTCAGAATTCAGTACAATCTGAGTTTACATCAGATGATTCAGAGCCTGTATTGATCTATTATAAATCGATTATGAAAAAATAATAATGTGTTTTTTAGATTTGCGTCAAGGTATCCTCCCAAAATTTTACTTTGTCTCTGACGCATTTATAATTCATTATATACGTCATTTTGTACGCGAGATATTTTTGTTTTAATGTACATATAACTCTCCACTTATTAAATTGGCATGATTTAGTATACCAAAATATTAAAGCTGGTTTACCAAGCTTTCATTTGATATGTTTGGTGTTCTAATTGCTATACTTTAAGAGGAATAAGCAAATAATTTTTGCACGTACTCTCCCAAAAAAATGATCTTTTGATATGAGAATATACAATTACCGCTAGGTAACCACTGTTACCTGGATAGAAAGAGAAAGAAAAAAGAGAAGCGAGAGAAGTGCAGCAAAATACTCTTTTGTTTCTCTTTTTGAACATTTGAAAAATAAGAACAGCCCTAATATGTATATATAATATATATATATATATATATCATTGGTTGAGATAGAAAAAAGGTTGTTCACGCACACTAAATAATAAGCATGGGGTTTTCAGTTGGTAACACTGTTTTTTTAATCCGCAGCAAGGCCTATATTAGTCACATAAAAAAATATAGAATTAAAGCAATTAAAAGAGTGATAGAAAATTTTAAGTTTTACAACAACAATAAACATTATAGTTTTAAATAAACTTTCTACTAAAAGGCCAAAATATCTTAACAAATAAATACAAATTTAAACAAAAAATACAATATCTAAAAAACAGAGAACAAAATTACGCGAAAAAATATTATCAAAAAGATCAAATTATTTTTTTAATTTTTCCTTGTGGTTTTCATTGTCCTTGGAGTAGACTTTTTTTGTAAAATTGAAGCACCTTTTTCAAAGTATGGAGATGTCGTGCAGATTGAGAAGGGTAGAACTTATTAACTTCAAAAGTATAATTCCATTAACTGTCCTGGGGTTTGGGGATTCGTAAGCGAAGAGCACAATACCTCGTAGCAGCAAAAATAAAAATTGCCCTCAGTTGGTCAACATTTACTGGCGTGTAGCTTGCCAAATGTTTGGCAATATTGGCCTTACAGTTGGAAATTGAAGCATTTATAGCTTTGCCTTCGACTGAGATGGGCTTAGTGTTTGGTTGCACGCCAAAAAGTAAAAATCCATTAAGGAAGCTGGGCCTAAATTTTGATAAAATCCTGATTCAATATAATAAAAGATAATAAGCTAAAACTGGACAGCCATTAAAAGCGTAAACAATGTCATTATAATTTTTCCCGCAGTCCTTGCAGGGGCGAAAAAATCGAAGCAGCCCAGCAGAGATCTGGAACTGAGAATTGAATGTTCTATTGTCCATTAAACCCACCAGAGATCGCATAATTACTTTATCCCATGAGGAAGGAAGAAGAAGGACTTTTTAAAATTTATTTAAGATCGCCCGAGCATCAAGGCATTCATCTGTTTTGGTTATTAATTTGAAACCCCAAGGAGTTAAAGGAAGATGATGGACAGCAGATTTATTCAAAGGAAAAACAAACTTTCCAGTATGGAAGATATTCAGGTCAGAACTGAAATTCGTAAAACACTTTCACGAATGGCAATCTTTTCAAGTCTATCCGGTAGGTTTGTAAAAAGGGCACCTTTTGGAAGTTTTGATGAATAATGTCGATGATCCCGCTGGAATCAACACACAATTTTCCAAGTCTAATAGTCAGAGTGATGATCCATTTATCGACAGATATGAGCAAACAAAATAAACCTTATTTGTTTTACTGGGAATGAATAGTTGCTTTATTTATTTAATGATAATAAATGATATTGGAGGATTATTCTTCAAGTTATTCACAAGTGACAGTATTCGAGAACTATGAAAAACAGACAGTTTTTGTTCGTAAGGATGACATATTTCTCTCTGAATTAAGTTTACTCCTCAACAGCCGCGAGTGAAGTGATCCTTTTTTGGGCCAGGGATTACTTTATACCCGAACTGACACTGAAAGAGAAAAACAGCTGACGATTAGAAAACATAGAGCCATCTTTCTTGTATCTCTCTGGAACTATAGTATCAAATTAATGACCAACCTCTCCCTTTTTTGTACTATTTATAAGCTGTTGGCTATATTTAACAGCTTAAGTTCTTCTATTCTGAAGGAGGAACTTTGATTTTGAGTTCCCTCCTGTGTTTGGAGTTACTTATTTCACAGGACTTGTGGACGAGGGGAACAAAAATGCTCCTTTTTGAAACTATTAATAACATTTTAATAGAAATAAACAAAAACATGTTTTGTTTTTATTATTGTGTCATAATAAACAGCTTGAGTTCTTCTATTCTTCATATCATGGTTGCTCCTCAAGAATGGAAAAACTCAAGCTGTTTATGATAACGCAAAAATAATAATATCAAAAGCTAATAATAATACAAAAAAGGGAGAGGTTGTGATTAATTTGGTACTATAATCAAAGAAATGCCAGTGAGATACAAGAAATATGTCTTTATGTTTTCTAATCAACAGCTGTTTTTTGTACAATGTCAACTACTTTTTTAAATAATGATTTCTTCTCCTTTCAACCAATCACGTTTCAAATAAAGGCACTTTTCTCATCATTGATGGTGGTACATCGAGGAAGAAGCCGTTGATGCAGTCTTAAGAGCCTTGGAGACCACACTTATGATGACTGTTGAAGTGTGAATATCAACTTTGAGCCAAATTTATTATTCTTAAGACCACTCTGTGTCTTTCCTCATGACCAGGGCTGTTGGAATTTGGAACAAAAACAATGCCCTATATGCCCAGAAATATGCCAGAAAAAATGACTAATATGCAAAAGAAATATGCGAAAAAAGGTTAAATAAGCAAAAAAAAGCCTTAATATGTTGAAAAATAACGTATATTCTAAATTAATAAAAGTTATGTCATGTAATTATTGTTCCACAGAAGAATGAACATATCTTTTACATGCCTCTCTGTCAGACTGGTTCGCTGGTCAAACAAAAGAGAGAAGCCCTTTCGCAGTCCACAGAGGTAATTGGAGCGCAAGAGAAGAGGAACGGCAATTTGGGATCATCTTTGAGCTCCAATGTCTCTCTTCAGAATTCTGGAGTAGAATTTATTTTTTTCGAAGTCCAGATTCTTCTCTAGGACACTGTTCAACTTGCTGACAAAGGGCTCAACGGTCAGCTGTATCTGCACCCTCTAAAGGAATCCAATGCTCTCCGTCAGTGGAAGGCGCTCTTGTTTGCTTGAAATGGCGAGTACCAGTTGAGTAAAGTTGCCCTTGATGAATGCCAGCTGACCTTTGCAGCTTTGGGTCCTTGACCAGTTTCTTGGCTTTGACGATTGCCAAGCTGTCGTCATTGAGAGATTCTATGAAGTGTCCAATCCCCTTGAAATGATCGCAGTAGAAGAATGCCGCTTCGAGCCAAGTTTCTCATTTGGTCAAGCAAGGCTCTAGGACAGGAGGAACTTACCTGGAAGCGGCAAGGACCTTCTTGCGTTGAGGTGCTTTGACAAACACCTTCTTGATCTCAGAGATCAGTTCATCCACAAGAGGAAATTCGTAACGAACCAATTCAACAACTGTGTTGAGAGCGTGACAGATACAGGCGACATGCATCATGTTGGGGAAGAGTTCTTTCAAACCTCGCCCGGCCTTCAGTGATGAGCAGGTGTAGACTGTTGTAGTCCAAATCTTCACCAAACACCTTAAAGAATGCCCCTATCACGGCTTGTTGAATATTTTTGTTGTTGGCAGCATGGATGTCAAGCAGGTCCAACAGGAAGGGTCGATCCTTGAAGCGTCCATCGAGGGGCCCAGAGAGGACTGAAGTCATGGCTCTTCCACATCTGTCAGTTGTCTCATCCACAAGAACAAACAACCTCTGATCCTGCAGCCGTTCCTTCACCTTATTCATGTTGACCTTGCTTTCTTTCTCCATTGCGTGTGACAGAGACACTTACTTGGCATTGGCTCGTAGCAGTACCTTTCAATGAAGGCCTAGAATGCACGACATTCAGACTTGGCAATTGTTATGTTGCACTCCACAAGCATTTTGGCTAGGTCATGGGTGAACGGAGTCACTTTCTTTAGCAGGCCATTCGTCAAGAAAATTATTTTCTAAAAAAAACCTTCATCACTTACAGAATAACGAATGAACGAAAATATTAAAGTCCCGGGCTGGGCCGTTCAAAAAACAGCCGGGAACCCGGTCGTTTCCTGATATATATATATATATATATATATATAAATATATATACATATATCTTGAAAATTTGTTCAAAATATGCAATAAATATGCGTTAAATGCGTTAAAAGGTCGTTTATGCCCAGAAAGTTTATTACCAGATTCCTACAGCCCTGCTCATGACCTTCAATCCATTATTTCATTAACAAATCCTTTGAATAGACTATTCTAAAGAGCCTAGAGGATAACAATCAAGCAAGTGTACATTCAATTAATATAGCCAAAAATCAATATGGATTTATTTATAGTTGTAATGTGAATATACAACTGAAATGGACATCTGGAAAAGATAAAAATAATACTTTTATTTGATAAACTACTTATCTTTTTTTCTTCCTTTTTTAATAACTCAACATCGCCAACCATTATCTCCCTTTATGTGTTGAAGACTACACCTATATTCCTAATATTATTAGTTAGACAAGAAAACTCCTCACACTCAAGAAAATAATGAATGTATATATTTTGTTTGTACATCCATAAGGATAAATAGCCCCTTCATTTTAACTGTGGAAAAAAGAATGAAAATTCCTTGCCAACAAGAAAAAATATCGTTTATTCATGAATTTTCAAAAAACTATTATATAAATATATTCATTTTTTTTTCTTCAAAAACTTACACTAAAAATATGTTATTATATTTTAGGGCTGCTCAATGTCTTTTGATTCAAATATTTTCATTCTTTATAAGAAAGAGAATTGGCTATAAAAGCATCCAATCGTTTTTGATACAAATTATTTTTACCAAATCAATCTTCACATAAGTCCTTAGTTAAATATATGGTGATATATTGTTAATACATACAAGCTGCCCTTAACCAAAAAGAGGTTTGTTTAAACATCAATATTAATGAGTCTACTAGATCCATTAACTCTAGGGTACATATTTTTATTTAAATATGGGCACATCGACATACATTATTCCCTCTATGCCATTATTAAAACATACTTTTCGCATCAGGAACCTTTTTTAACGGGTATGTATGCACTATATAATAATAATAATAAATGCATTAAAATTGGACTTTCTTTCTTTCTTTCCTTTGATATAAGACATTCCTTTCATAAAAGGAATAATACATGAATAATTGGTTCATTTTAAATAATTATGGACTACCTCCTCTTGCATTACGACTGCATCATTTGGGCAAGGATTTTCATTTAGTAATCAATAACTTTATAGCATACAAAAAGTCAAAAGTGTGATATCTTTTTTCTTGGCTAATTGGCTTAACTTTATACTTCCAGTGATGGAGCAAAATGTGCAATAATAAAAAAAGGATAGACACATCATAAAAAACCTTAAACACCAAAATGCATTGGGTCCAAACTTGTTTCTTGTGATATGTATTCTTAATAACTTTCGAGTGTTATTCTATTGTTCAAAAAATGCCATAGACATCCTTGCATAATGAACTTTTCTCCTAGTGCATAATCCTTGCTGTATTTTTCTTATAGTATCAGCAATAAAACATTCATTGAGTCTAACGGCTATACAATCATGTATCTAGATAAACAATGAAATTGTCCTTTATAAGATAAAAATATATACAGTTAAATAGAAAGATGTCACTGGATTCATTCTTTGTACAGGAATATTTACTTTTTTGATTTTTTTGTTCCATAGTTGGAGATTACCTTCATACAGCCAGGACCGCAGCTAGGGCCATTGGACGCAGCGTCCCCATATAATCCATTCTGTATGGGCATTTTTTTTATTTTTATTTTTTTTTTTATTAATTTTATTGTTTCTTTATTTATTTATATATTTTAGACTAGTTGCAAATGTACTAATATGCCCAATGGCAAAATATACTCGATTACACACCATAGACAACATATTCCGTATATTAGGTGCAGTTTTTATAAATACTGATTTTTTTCGTTACACCCGGTATCATTTATATACTTTCAGATATTTGGTCACTGAATTCGCTTGGAGCATTTTAAACCATTCTTATTGTACCACTGTTTTCGTTTGTCAGCTGTACAGAGTAGCCAATTACTCTTTTCTAGATGTTTTATACAAAAAGTAGTTTTTGTTTTAACACATATTGAATTTTCTTTCCGTCAAGCTATGATTAATGGCTATCCTCATTTTTTTTGTCTTTTAGCTGTTTACAATATTCTATAACTTAGTTTTTTCATTGAACAACACAATTTTTTTCATTGTGCCTTTAAAAGATAATTTATGTATTCAACTTAAGAAAACAGGGATTCTTTAGTCCATCAAATGCTTACAGAAAAAAATAATTGTTAATTCTTCACAACAAAGTACATAAATATTTTTCTCCCCAAAGCCTCGAATTCTATATTTCAAAGGTCACATTTCTTCTTCTCGTGGAGATTATGATCCTTTTCTCTTCTAGGGAGATGACGACTTAAATATGGAGGTGATATTTTACATTATTTCATTTTTGTGTTCAAGGAAGCAAATGCGACGCAATGTTTTTACTAACATTGTATCTTTGTATCTCCGACCTATATAGTAGTAATAATAATAATTATTATTATTTGATTATCAGGATAAAAAATGTTTGAATAGCATTATTGTACCATCTTTATCTTTAAGTACTCATACCTCCTATAAGAGATATCACACCGGATCTCTTCTAGCAGGGTCGTTGATTCTTCAGATAAAGATCACGACTCGACTGGATTCCCATCTCTACTGCATATATATATATATATATATATATATATTAGGGTTGTTCTTATTTTTCAAATGTTTGAAATGTTAGCGACTTTGAGCATTTTCTGTTTCTTGGTGATAAAAGAAGACGACATACAAAGTTTGAACAAAATCGGTCAACATTACGAGGTCGCGCAACGAGGTCAAAGTTTTAAAAATTTAGTTAAAATATAGTTTTCCGCAAATTTCTTCAAAATGGTGGACGTTACAGACTTCAATAATAATTATTAATTTAAAGGAAATCTAATTTATTACCAGACGTATGTTTGATGTTTTTTAATAAAACAAAGTTTTCAGTAAAAACAAAGCAAGAAAGGGAGTGAGTATTGTTAGCTTATTTCATAGCTTTTTTGTATCAATTAACTTCACTCGCCTGTAGAAGATGACTTGTTCGCTTCAGAGTAAAATAGTACTTTTAAGTTTAGTAAAACTTTAGATGATAAATCCAAAAATGACCTTGGTTGCATTCTATCAATTCAGAATTCAGTACAATCTGAGTTTACATCATATGATTCAGAGCCTGTATTGACCTATAAGAAATCGATTTTGAAAAAAATAAATCATAATGTGTTTCTTAGATGTGCGTCAAGGTATCCTCTCAAAATTTTACTTTATCTCTGACGCATTTATAATCCATTATATGCGTCATTTTGTACGCGAGATAGGCTTTTTTTAATGTGCATATAACTCTCTACTTATTAAATTGACATGATTTAGTATACCAAAATATTAAAGCTGGTTAACCAAGCTTTCATTTGATATATTTTGTGTTCTAAAAACCGCTATACTTTAAAAGATATAAGCAAATACGTACTCTCCCCCAAAAAATGATCTTTTGATATGAGAATATACGATTACCATCTGGCAACTCTGTTAGTGTTACCTGGATAGAAAGAGAAAGAGAAGGGAGGGAGTATTTTGTCCTCACTCCTCTCCCTTCTTTTTTTCTTCCTATCCAGGTTACACTAACTGCCGTCTGATACATTTATATACTCACTATATTAATATAATTTAATCGAGCCAAAGACGATCCAAAAGCCTAGTTATATATAGAGCTTTCTAGATATGCACAGTTTTATTATTTTATAGTTTTATAATAGTTCAACAGAGCCAAGAGTCAAAAGGAGGTTGTTCCCGTATTAAAGGAATATCAAAATATTTTATATTTGCTCTAAATAAGAATTTTTAAATAACCTTTTCCCAAAAAAATATAATGAGAAAACATTAAAACCTTAAATAGATGTTGCTAAATAACTTATACTCTTGGGGTAAGAATAGAAAAAATAATATAGGTTAAATACAATTTATAGTATTTATTATATATATATCTTTATCTCTCTTCTTATATATATATATATATATATATTGACTGATATATAAAGGAGTGATTCTTATTCCACGTTTTTTGGATTTGAGAGTCGGGCTCCCCCTTGGATTTTACATTAGTGCATTGAGATCATCTTGTTAAAGTTTAATCGAAATCAAATTACGAATAAGTGTCTCTTTAACGGACCCAAAAGTTATTTTTTTCCACCATTCGATCGCTTCTCATGCACTCAATATTTAAAAAATAGTTTTGTTTTTTATATTCGTACAAAAATGAACGAGTAATTAAAGTTAGCAATAGTCATTTTAGGGGTATTTTCCATAAGCAAATTTTGAAAGCATTTTTCGCTCATTTATCATGTCAGTTCCGTTTTCATTACAACTAGTAACCCTATATTGTCAAAATACAAGAGAGTTTTGACATAACTTAAGATTATAAATCCCTAAAAAATAAAAACGTCTCCATCTAAACGAATTACTTAGATTTATTGTATGGTTCGAACAATTTTATCCCTGTCAATTTAGTTGTAATGAGAAATTAAAATGATAAAGACTTATATTTGCCTCCTCTGTCGTTCAAAATCATAAACATATTTTAAATAGTTTTATTTAACAGATTAATATTTAATTATTATTAATCCATCTATACGTATTTTGATTCCATGGTTTCCCAGTTAAGAGCGTGCTATTGATGTTCCATCTGGCGGGGAAATAAGTAGACCTTCCTCTACAACTACGTCCATGACATGTATGTAGATCCATGAGAAGAGCCTCTATATTATATTCTTGAGGATTGTATTATTGTCTCTGAATTGATGAAGACCATAGAGATATAAAGACATAGAGAGCTTATTCCCTTCAATAGCAGAGAAACATCGTCGTTCAGCTGTCACCTGTGGCCAATAGAAACGAAGTAATTTGTATTACGTCATCGTAAGTAGATCATTGATTAAGAATGCCCCTCTTGGACCATTCTTCTCGAACGTAGTTGCCTCAAAGAATAGAAGAGTAAAATAATAAAACAACAGTTGACATTATAAATTAAGGTATCCCTTCTTTCTTGGCTATTGAGATGTTAATATTTACATAAGTATATCATCCTTAAACCATATAAATATAAAGACATAGAAAGGCTTATTGGATTCTTCAGAGGAATACGTCATATTGCTCAATATAAACCAATCTTTATATCTGGTGGATTCCACGAACAGGGTTCCCCTCGTAATTTGCATAGAAAATTAGTTAATTTGCTTCACATTCAGACCAAAATGAAACAATTTTGTCTTTATTACTTTTAACTATCATTAAGAAGGTTCCTCCAGTCTTACAAGAAAAAAAAGACTAGAAAAACTGGATTTTTACTCTAATATACTCGGTTTTGACTACAGATAAACGGTAATTTTCTATGTAACAAATATGTAACAAGTCACTATTTCACATGCTTGGAGAAAAATTTATGAAATATAAGAACCTTTTATGACTGAAAATATCTACTAGGACATTGGGTAAAGAGGTAGAAAAATAACCACTATGTAGAAATGAATTCAGACTAAAAAATGAGAAAATTAAGTGCAAGTATTGAGCCGCCTGTTTTACGAGCAAATTTGGCAGTTTTAAAGGGGCAAGTTAAAAATTGAGATTTTTTTACACGAAAAGATCTGTGGCAAGGCTAGTTTTCATCTTGTTTGTTAGTATACAATACTAGGTAAACATCGCGCCCAAAAAGACCAAAGATTCAATGTTTCCCTTTTCAATTTTTGAATCCCAAGTTGTAGACAGTTATAGACTTTTTCCCTTTTTAGACCCAAATTAATTGTCTTCAGTCTGTCTACCATGTGAAAAAAATATTTTGCCGAAGCATTACATGACGGAATCTTAATTATATTTAAAGTATAAATGAGAATTAGTCTTTCAGAAAATTATTCCTTAAAAAACAATTGATATTGCTACCAAAAATGCTTATCATGAGTTATAGACATTTTTCCCTTTTTAGACCTTTTTTGAAAATCGCCTACCCTCGCAATAAATGTAAGTTTTAGTGATTCTTTTAGAAATATGAATGAAAATTTATCATCTAATATGACCAAAAGCCTCACTACGTCTTTTCCAAGTCTTTTTCGTCGCACTAGTGCGCGACTTGTCGCACCAGCACGCGACTTTACAGGTCACTCAGCCTCTTTGCCTTTCACATTTTTTTTTCAATTTTCTTAGATTGTAACATCCTAACATTCGAAACCACACTCAAAACCAAAATTTGTAAACGAAAACCTCACACACTATGAAAACAAGGAAAATTTTAGCATTGGTTTACAAAAATGTAACTTTCCATCCAAGAATTTTAGGACTTTTAGGTTGCATGGAACACACCGATAGACAGACAGACAGTGATACGGAAGGACAGGTCCGAGCAAGCCTTAGATGACGGACAGAGATGGAGGATGTACCTCAACTTTTACGGACGCAATAAGATCATCAAAACACAATGTATGACAATTTAAGCTAATTTGTATAAAATCTCAATTAACTCGTCAATTAATGCCCATTAAGGTTAGCCGAACATATTTTAGATGTCCCAGACATAATATCACCTGCAGGGAAAACAAAAAAGATGATTAGTAAAGTTTCAAAAATAGTGGTTATGGACCACTTAGGGGACCCTAATTGTGGAATTCACCATCTCTATTAATAACTTAGGATGACGTAGATCAAATTACTTTGTTTATATTGGGCACATGCAGCCTTGAAAGTAAGCCGGTGCGGGGCGATGCTGCGTTCCTGTAAAAGATTTTGGGGCGGTGCGGCGCACCGGTAAGGGTTTATTATGCTGAATAAAAATAAAAATACAGTAACACTCGCCGTTTAAGAAGAAAATATATCTAGGCTACCCACGATATGTCATTTTTCACCAGCTCCGTTGAAGATAACAGCTTGGCTTGCTTAAAATAGTCAAAGGATCTCCGGTGTGCGCCAGCTTCCAATTGCATCGACTGACGCTTTAAAATCACCCCTTTTCAGACCCCCTCAAAAAGTATTTGGAAATAATGGTACTAAATTTTGCTATTGGGAAAGCCATCCAGTAGCCTATGGTAATCAGTTTTCAAAACGTCTGCAAATATCCCATATATTTTGGTCTTTCTGTGGGCGCCTTTCTGGAGCTTGCGTTCCGTTGGTTCCATCTCCTGCCCGCGCTTGCTCCGCAGTTAGCTCTAGTGAATGAAGTCATCTCGACTCTCGTCTTTAAAACTGTGTCAGCCAAATGTTATATCGGCTTTTCAAAAACTGCATGTATTTGTGATTGGGTGGCATACTGAGACATGTCTTCTACTCATACAAATAATAAATTACTCTTCTTGAAATAGGCTGTTCACGCTATTTGTAACGGGGGCACAGCTGAGCCTATGTCCGCTTTAGTGGGCTACAGGACCGCAAGCTTATGATTTAAATGTGAGCATGCTTTGTAAAGTAAGCACGCGTTTTCCCTAAAAAGTATTCAAATGAGCCCTCTCACTCCCTGTAATATTTACATTATCACGTGTTAAAATATTTACAGTTTATCAAATAGATAGCCAATGTATGGGAATGCTTTCAGAAGCTGATTCAGGAAGTGCGTGCTGTGAAGAAAAGCATTGTGATACGGAGAGATAAAAGAATGCATAAAAGAATAACCGAGTTATTTAAAAGAAAGGACCGAGTTATTGAAAAGGAAAATCAGAAAAAGTCAGAAAAACAGATGGCTCGCTGCATGCAGTCTCTTGCGCGAAGGCAGTGAATGAGAGTAACGTTGCAGGTACAGGACCGTCAACCAGTGATGCTGGGCCTGCTGCAAGTACCGCTTACCCCTCGGTTTGGTCAAAGGAGCAATTTGAACAGTTCAGAACAAAAAACGATTGGTTGTATGCCCAAAATGGCATGTTTGGCTGCATCTCATGCCGTGATGTTAAGGGCCTTGGTGTCAGCGCATCTTGAGGTGTTAAT
Organism: Caligus rogercresseyi; assembly: GCA_013387185.1. Classification (NCBI taxonomy): domain Eukaryota; kingdom Metazoa; phylum Arthropoda; class Copepoda; order Siphonostomatoida; family Caligidae; genus Caligus; species Caligus rogercresseyi. Next base: position 30,099,254 of record CP045891.1, read on the forward strand.
ATCGTAAGCAATTGGGCAGAGGGGAATATCGCTCCATGTGGCCATTCAAGGACCTTGCAGCTGTCATCTCTCCACAAAAAAAAATCATGAGCACAGAATCTGCAGCCCACAATGAAGCTGTTAAGATTCTTAAAACTGCACAGAAAGAGATCCATTTAAACATGAATGCCACCAGCCAGGAGTCTGCGTTTGAGGCCACAGCCAAAGTGTTCAGGACTGCTTATTTTGTTGCCAAACATGACAAGCCTTTTACAGATTTTGAGAAATTAATTGATTTTCAAGAAGCAAATTCACTCAATTTAGGTCGCATTCTTCACAGCAAGACAGTCTGTGTTGACATAATTGACCATGTATCAACTCAAATGAAACATCAAATTGTGAGAAGGATAATTGAAATAAAAGTAAAATTACTGTGTTGGCTGATGAGTCAACCACTGTGGGGCACAAATCGACACTGATTGTGTTTTAAAAGGCCAGCATTGACGGCGAGATGGAGCCCATTGCTTTTCCCTTAAATTTGATTGAGCTGGACAATTTGTCTGCTGCTCACATCAAAGGCAAGATAATGCACTGTCTCCTCAACAATGGATTCACAATGGAGCTCCTGCAGGAGATGCTGATTGGATTTTGCAGTGATGGGGCCAATGTGATGCTGGGAGTGAAGTCAGGCGTTGGGAAGCTGCTCAAAGGTGACTTCCCAAATATAATTATATGGGACTGCCTGAATCATAGGCTGGAGGTGGCGGTGGCTCAGGCATTGGAAGCCACTGGAGGGCAAAGGACTGCCAGGCGTTCCTTGATGCCCTGTATACATTATGCAGTCAGTCCCCAAAAAGCATGCGGGAGCTGAGTGAGTGCGCCCACAATCTCCAAATCACATTGAGAAGAATTGGAAGAGTTTTCAATGTCCGATGGGTAGCTTCCTCATGGCGAGCTGTTAATGCAGTCTGGCATTCCTATGGAGCACTGGCACAGCACTTTCGAGATGCATCAGAAGACAGCACAAAAGATGGCAGAGAGAGAGCCAAATTCCAAGGCTTGCTCTCTAAGTTGTGCTCCATCAACTTTCTGAAAAGTCTTGCTCTGATGACTGATGTTCTGATAGAACTGAAGAACCTCTCTGAGATTCTTCAGAACAGAAGATCACTCTCCCAAAGGCTCGTGACATCATGCTAACATACATCAATAGGATAGAAATCACATACCCAGGACAACATACAGTTGAGGCAAGTCAGGCCGAGAAAGACATGAAATTCAAGGAAGAAGATTTAAAAGTCGGCAGGTCCCCCATCATTGATGCATCACAGTTCATCCAAGCAGTGCCAGACAGTTTGAATGAGAGGCTCTTCACAACCACAGCCAACAGAGCACAGGCCAGTGTTGCTGCTCAAAGAAAATAAATTACACCACACTGATGAACCAAAGGGCAGTCCTTGACCCAGAGAAATGGGATCATGCCAATCCCAGACATGAGAGGATGAGGTGAGGGCTTTGTGTCACTCTACATGTAAATGAGAAAACAACACACCTTGGATTTGTTGAATATAAGGCAAGTGGAGGGAGAAGCATTCCAAGCAATTTGAAAAAGTTGTGCATAGCAGTAGACACCCTCTCAGCAAGTAATGCAGACTGTGAGAGAGGGTTCAGCGCGATGAACAATATCATTACAGAGTACAGGAGCAAACTGACAACCAAAATGCTGCAAACCTTCTCTTCATCAGTACAGTCCCCCCCCCCCCCCCCCCCCCCAGTGGAATCCTTTGCCACCTGGCTTGCCAAAGGAGAAGAGCAGCACATTCCACATCTGGCATGGCTCGCCAGCACCCTGAAGAGGACAACTACTTCAGCCCTGTTTGGAATTTGTTTTAAATATTTTGTTTGGATGGAGGGAATCCACCATTTTGCATGTGGCATGGCTACCAGCAACCTGAAGATGACATCTAGGCCTACTTGGATTTTTTAATAAATAAATAATATATATATATATATATTTTGCCTATATGGTTCGATATAATTGCATCCGATAAGATATAAATAACATTATAGCGTTAAATTATTCTAAATATTTTTTTGTCTCTACCATTTTGTATTTTTCAGTCAAGTTAATAATCTGGAATGTGTTTTAAATATGTTCGGATTGAGGGAATCCCCCATTTAGAATTATTCATGTGGTTACTTAGATTTAAAAAATATTATTTTAGTTTTTTCCATCATTTTGCATTTTTCAGTCCAGTTCCAAATGTACTGAAAATAAAGTATTCACAGTAAAATATTTATAAACTGAAATATTTTGTAATGTCATCTCTTCACATAGAACACTTAGGTAGGCCCACAAGAATGTGAAGTAGTTAAGAATATTAAAAAGTCATGAAATTGGTGTGACTCGCCTCTGAACCCCCCCCCCCCCCCCGGGCCCCGGGTAAAAAGGAGTTAAAAATAATACAGTGAGTGACACACCGGACATTGTAGCACCGGTAAGAAATGAAAACTACTTTCACCCCTGGGCACATACGACAGCTGAACGACGATGTTTCTCTGCTATTGAAGGGAATAATCTCTCTATATCTATATGATGTAGATACCTCAACAGCCGTGAGTGAGTTGATGTTTTTATTTCTACAGGTAAAATACGTGACGTTCCCTATACATATTTTTATCAGTTTCTATTTAACGTCAGATAATATCGTGAAAACAAATTAAACATTCCTTATATGTCTGAATGTGAACTTAATTTAATTCATATGTGCATTGAAGGAGTCAAAGGATTCATAAAAGAAATGGATGGAGGCCCATGAGAGGAGATACTTCGTGTTCTTGAGGAGGATATTCTTATCTTTGAATTAATGTTGACACCTCCACAGCATCTTAAAAAAGTGTTGCCATTACTTTTTAATATTATTCACTTTTCTTTCAGCCACTCACGTTAGAGAAAAATGTCTTTGTTTGCTATCCGTGACTATAAAGGAGAAGAAGAACTGATGATTATAAATATGTTTCTGGGGATCGATGTAAGAGCACCAGTTTTTTTTTAGATTAGAGAAAAGAACAACACGCACAAGAAGGGACATAATATGTTGATGACGACTCTCCTTGCAACTGCACGCTTGTTGATGAGATAATACTGATATGTGTTAATCTTGTAATAAACATAGGAATGCACAAACACAATTTCAATAGACACAATAACAATACAAAAAGCAGCTCAATGTTGTTATTGTTTATTAACAAGGAGTTACACACACACACGCAGCAAATAACTTGTTTCGTTGGGAAGGAAAAATGTGCGAATAAATAATTCTAATGAGGATCCACAAATGCATTCCTTTAGAAAGAATCTTTTTTTTTCTTTGAGAAGTAAGCAAACAGTTTATTTTCTTCATCGGAAGTTATTGTTTTGATTGTGATGGAGTGAAGGAATGAACTCTAGGAGTCGAAATTCATTCTTGATGAAAGTTTAACCAATGAAAGCTTTGACAAGTGAAAGAGACACGGCTCCATTAAAGGGGTTCTTTATATCTAACTTTAATCAGAGACTACTTTCACCAAAACTTATATGCTCATGAGTATTATATAAGTAGATATCACCGACCCAAGTAATAGCTGGATAGACTGAATAGACTCGATAAAAGAACAGAGGCATCTTATGTGCATTGACGATGAAATATTCATTCTTGAAGCTGATGGGAGGCAATGAAAGGAATACTTCTTATCCCTTGGGGAGTCAATGAATAAATACTAAGTCTGAAGGAGTATGTCCAGTGACGTTGTTGTAAGAAAAAAAGTATTACACTTTGTATGAAACATAACATAGGGATAACATAACTCTGGGATATATTCTAAGATTTCCTTTTTTATATTATTACTTCCAAGCCAACAATAATTGTTTCAGACAGTGGGGCAGGCCTCTTTGGTTGCTATCGTTAACTCTTCAGTGGAGCTAATTTTTTCTTCTCTTTTGAGTATCTGGTTATTAGTATGCCTAAATGTTTATTCATCATTGGTGAGAAAAATATAAAAGTTAGCGAAGTTAAGACATGCAATGATTTCGCTGAATGTAGAGTAAAAAAATCCTTTATGTTTACTTCCTTAAGGTTTTATACCTCGGCTTCCTTGTTCGTTCACATTGGAGTGTTCCATAAAAAAATATAAATAAGCTAAAGCTTAAAGAATTCAGTAAGAGAAGGAAACGTTTCCATTCAAACATAATATAATGTATTTCAATAATAACTTACTTTCATAAACATATTATATAAAATTAACTAAGAAATATTTCAAATGTGCAAAAATAATGAAATATTACTCAAATTTATTTCGATTATGAATAAAAATATAACAACATTCAAGATTTTAAATTAAGTTAGCTCCATCAAGCCCTCCCCCCCCCCCCCCCGCTTAAAAAAAATAATGAAATATATCAACGGATGAAATTTAAATTTTATTCAAAGAAGGCAACAAAATATTCCCCAAAAATATTAAATATGCTACGTGAAATATAATAAAAAACTAAGGTGACTCCCTTTTGTGAAGATTTATGTATTTTAATAAACAATTTGTGCCACGGGTTTATCCATAAATATGAGAGAAATAAAAATATAGCTTGGGACCACATAAACTCTTCGAAGAACAAAGGAGGACTAGGTTTAATAAATTTTAAGATCTTCTAGAAAATGCTCTTATTTTCATGGTTTTTTATTCAGAATATGGTATATTGCTAAGGCCTCAAAACTTTGCTTTTATAGATGTAGGTCCACACGAAGAGGATATAAATTTTTATATAACAAAATTTCAATATGTTTTGTACAAATTAAAGTGCACGCAAACACCCTTACCGTCCCATTGGAATAATTTACCAACAAATCAATTGATAAGCCCTCCCATACTTTGTATAACATATCTTTAAATGAAAATTGAAGGTGTGCAGTATATTGCTTTATTTTTTATGTTATCATGTTCAGCCATATAAGTATTTTGTTTGTGCTCTTATCATGTTCCCCAGTTTGTTTTGTGAAACTGTTGTGTAAATACGAATAAAATAAATTGTTTTTTTGTATCTTGGTACAAAAAAAAAAGAAAAAAATATGGCAACATTCAAGACTTTAAATTAAATTAGTTCCATCAAGCCCCCCTGATGATATTTAAATTTTATTCAAAGAAGCCTACAAAATATCCCCAAAAAATATTAAATATGTTACGTGAAATATAATAGAATATTATTATGTTATTTAAGGTATTTTGCCTTAAAACAGACCTTTAAACAAGGAATGAAGAAAATAATTAACTCCATTTAAATCTATGGATAACATTATCTCATTCTCTCTCTCTTCAATATTGTCTTTATCTTTCAATGATTTATTAAAAATGCGTGAATCTTACACATTATCCGCATTGTCCTATTACCTAGATTCACCTATACGGTCGATCTGAAGTACAATATGCTACAAATAATAATAATTTCCTGCTGGATCGATAAGTATTTCAATAGCAAATTTCGCAATTCAGAGAAGAATACGAACACTTGATATAATTGCTGCTCTTTGAAAATTTGAAAAATATATACAAATGAAATTGTAAATTCGAGGTTACCGAGATCAAAAGCTTTTAAAATAGCTAATTTTTTTAGGCTCTTTAAATTATAAAAACCTCCTAGGCGTCTTTCTATTGCTTAAAAAACATATATTGGGCTCATATTTCATAAGCAAGGCGTTTTGATTAAAAAGCTTGAAAAATATCATAACAATTCTTCTATTTGAGTATCAAATTTTAAATTATCTAATATATAAAATATTTATATTTTCAATTAGAGTTCTTCTAGTATCGGAATGCTTCCGAAATTAAATATATATTCTCCCTCGTGTGCTTTTAACATCGGTATGCATACATATTAGGTTGTTCCATAAATAATGAGGTCGACCAATTAAAACTCAAAATTTCATCAGATCAACAAAAAAACTTCTCAATCAGTACACATAATCCCCTCCAACTGCAAAGACGTCGTGGCAGTGTCCTTGGAGCTTCCTGAGTTGGTCGTAGAGCTCGTCTTCACTGACCCAAACTGCCTGAACGGCGAGTGTATCCTCCTCGTGGCCCCCGAACTCGTCCTCCCGGAGCAGGTGCTTCAACTTCCGGAACAGGAACCTGTCACACAGGTTCAGGTCGGGTGAGTAGGGTGACTGTTTCACCGGTTCTACGTCCCTCCGGGTCAGGAACTCCCTGGTATCGGTGGCAGTGTGGGGACGTGCATTGTCCCACATGAGGAGACAATCTTTCAGCCGGATCTTGTCCTTTTTCAGGCTGAGAAAGCGCTTGCTAGTCGTCCTCAGGTACTCTATCATGGTGTTCCGGTCGGCTGTGGTCCCGGCAGGTAGTGCAGTGATCGATACCCGCTTCGGCTTGCAGGTGAACCCCATCAGAATCATCGTCTTCCTTGCTGTCTGTTTCACACGCGGGGGGTCGAGAGCCGGGTCCCCGTGGGCTCCGCCCAGACTTGCCTCCGCTCCGCCGAATCCCAGTAGAACCAGGACATATCCTGGACTAACAGATGAGACCCCAGAAAGTCCTCCCCGTGGTCAAGAAGAGCTTCAGGAGGTCCTGACAGCACTTCACTCGCTGCGTCTTGTTGGCTTTAGAGAGCTGGTAAGGGACGAGCACGCTGAGGAGGTTTCGGAGCCCTAGATCCTCCGTCAGAAGCCTGAAAACAGTTGTAGATGGTAGAGACACCTCTGCAGCAACTTGTCGAGTGATCATCGGGGGGTTATCCTCGACCAGGCGCTTCACTCGGGCCACATTCTCCTCTGTCCTCGTTTCCCGGGGATGTCCAGGACGGGTCTTCTTCTCCAGGACAAAAACACCCTTATCGAACTCAGTGTGCCATTTCTGGAAGGTGGAGAGGCCAGGGCAGGAGTCAAGGAAGGTAGAGAGCAGTCTCCGTGGATCTCTTTGACTGTCCTGGTGAGCTTGATACGGATCAAGAAGTAGGAGCGAAAGTCGGGTGTCTCCATTTTCAGCGGCGAGTAGAATGAATGATATAAATGACGCGGTTACTCACCTTATATACTAACCTGAGTGGCGCCATACAGTCTGTTCCCATGCAAAAATACGTAATAAGAACGCTCCCGTTGAAATTTTTGAGATAGCGTGTGAACTTTTCGAGATATCTAACTTACCTCATTACTTATGGAACAACCAAATATATAAGCCACTACCTATTTTATACAATAATTTGAGCGACTTTGAGCTAAAATTTACAACAAGGAAAACATTGATCTATAATTGCTAAATTATTTAATGTCATTATTTTCTAAACATATATGAGAAATAGTTTTTGCAATACTTAGGTGTATTTTACTCAAATACTTGTCTACCTATGTATTTGATCAATTTTTCCCATGAGTCATCATTTTCCTTTTCTATCATGGTCCACTTCTTCATGAGCCATTTCTTCCTAGATCGTATTCACCTCGGCCATTTCTTCTGGTCACCAAATCCCATGAAACATATGGGTTTGCTTAGGTAGATCTATACAGATTGATGCCCAATTAATTGATGGGTCCTATCTAGGAGTTAAAAACGCCAACATTACTATAATTTTAATACTGTAATGGTAATTATGTATTCTATACTGTTGGAAAAATTGATTTGGAAATCTATATTATAATACTTCATAATGTATAAAATACATATAAAGCAAATAAAAAACTGTCGATAAGTTATAATTTACTTACAATATAAAATTCAAAATGTAGACCTTGTTAAAATAATAATTGAATATATGTATGACATAAAAGATCTATGAACATTTATGATTTTAAAATAAAAATGTTGTAGATATTTAAAATGAAAATGTTGTATTTATTTAAAATGAAACAATGAATGCCTCATTAAAAATATATTATAGTCTCAACCATTTCGTTACTCATTTGTCAGAAATACTGTCTTGGAAAATATCTAGGTTTGCTCACCCAACAAAGTCCCCTAAACTTTCTGCCTTCGAACTTGTCTCCTGATAATAAAATATAATCTGCTTTTATGTGTTTTTAAATTTCTCAAATTCTTGTTTGCCTTCTTATTTTTTTGTTTGTTTGTTTTTATCAGTACTTTTAACCTCCCCTATCCATTCCCTTCCAGAGAAACATTTACTGTCCATGTATGATTGAATATGGCCAAAAATTTGTACAAATATCTATCCTATATATTTTATATTCTAATGACTATTTTAAGAAATGATTAAAAAGTCCCCTTTTTTGGGCCACGCCATGGATGCCAGGACCAAATCAGCCAAGTCCAACCTCCTTCTCTCTGTCAAATGATGGCAACAAGGCCTTGTGAAACGCCTTCACATTATGGAACGCATTTGCCGATCTACTCGGAGCGTCACAAAAGGAATCGGCAAATGAATGGTTAAATAATTATGTGGAACTTATCCTCTAAAAAATGTTTTGGCTGCCTTATTTGTATCTTTTATTTTAAAAAATCATTAGCGTTTTATATAATTATTATATATTTTGTAACAGAAGCTTGTTCACTATTATATATTTAATGGGTTTATAGAACAGCTAATCCTAGTTGATTTTTAATAAATAGAATGAACGATTACACATACACACTTCATGTTAAATACCAAATTAAGTGTGTTACTTTGAACTTAAAAACTGATTTCTAAAAAGATATGGTATCCAAAAACCTTCCTCAAAATTATTATTTAATTTTATTATCGCTTATTGTGTTTATTCTATCATGGAGTATTATTGATTATTCTTAAATAATATCCCTTTTATGTAATTGTATAATTTATATTCCTTCGCCATCGTTTTTTGTTCACATTCTTTCCAAACCTTGCAGCGCCATCTATGTATACAGTTATATCCCCATGTTTATTGCAATGACGACAATTCTTGAAAAGGAAAACTTACATACTTGAGAGTGTCATTGCGCTCATTTACAAGTAAAAAACAACAACTTTATCCTTCTCTTCCCCCCATTTCCAAGAATCCTTCCTTATTCAAAAGGCACTCAACCAGATAGCGAAGCTATCTTATTTTAGAAAGCTCATTTTCCTGACAGCATTAATAGAAAAATCATCTATGATTATATCTCATGACTCGTTCCATTTTTGATGGGCGAAAAACGCTATCAGAGTACGGTGATTCCATTATTTATGATTTTATTACTATACTTTTCCTTCATTTATTTACAAATATTATTGTAAATTAAAAGCAAGGTCGTTTGAACCGAAGGTTCATCAAATTCAAACAGTGGCAAACAACTTACTTTGCCATTCCAATGAGGAACGTGGATTTCGCTGCAATTTATTAAGTATATTATCTAAAGTAAAAAGAAGATGTGACCAAAGACCTGTTGGCACCCTCGTAACTCGTATTCTATTGAACGTTGATAGATAAACCTATTGTTATTTCTTTTCGTCAAGGATATCTTTACATTGAGGCAAGGATATGTGGAATTATGAGCAGAATGAGACGTCTTTTTGTTTATGCTCTTTCTTATCGAATACATTATTTAGAGGAATATTTAGTGTTAAGAGCATGTTCAGATTTACAATCGATCTTGGAATACAAATTTAATATTTCAAAGACGTTTGTTATGTCCGAAGAAAATAAAGGAACCAGAGTGTTGAACTGAAATTGAAGGCACGCTAAAAAGAATTCCAGGACCCTAGCGTTCATAAATATATTATATAATAATATTATATATACATATATATATATTTATATATAATAGTTTTCATTAAAGGCGTGTGTGTGTGTGGGGGGGGGGGGTTATAGTTCAATCAATCATCTATCGGTTTTTTGTTGAAATAACTATTGAGATTACATCGGCCTTTAAAATCCCCTATCAGTCGACCTATAATTGAATGGAATACCAACATTAGGGGGTATTATATAAACCTAATATTAAGATATCAAAATGTCACCCCCCACGAAAGTTGCGTCATAAGAAACTAAATGATCCTAGAAAAATGGTTTTTGGTTTGATCCCCCCCTTACCCCCCCCCCAAATTGCGTTCAAAGGTTTCGTTATGAAGCAAAACTTTTTGTTATTAGTTATTTTGAAAATATGTAGTTTTAGTTAATCTAGCTATGATCAATTTATGACTTTGTTATTTTTTGCAAATTTTCGTCAAACAATATTTAGTGCCAATAAATGAACATAAGTGCTGATGGTGCAACCATTTTTTGAATAACAACTCCTACTAGTGTTCTTTTATAGTTTCAAGAAGGAAAAAGAAAAAGAGGGTTAATATTAAGATATCTTAATATTAGGTTTCTATAATACCCCCTAGTGTACATATCTGTATCTTCATTCACTCAAACCCAAGTTTGATTGAAGTACAAGGTATACCCAATTTGCCAATAGAGATTATGACCTTTCGCTTGCCGGTGTAACTTAATTAAAAAACCGGCAAGCGAGGAGACTCACATGGAAATATTTTTTTGATGACGTCAACAATAATCATAATATTTTATGACGTCATACGAATTCCCAGACCTATTGCTACATAGGCGAAGAACCTAGATATTTTCATTCTATGAAGGAATAAACAATGCAATAAAAAGAAGAAGATATTTAAGAAAATATGTTTTGTTGTAATTAGTTTGGAGTATCTGCCCAGAGAAGAAGAAGAAGAAGAATACTCATCCAACCTCTCATCTTTCGTATACGTGTGCGTTTATACTCTTATCGCTCCTCTATTTCTTCCCCTGTATTATTACAGTAGACTTGTATATATATATATTCTTCTTCTATGTATGTAGGAAGGTAGTGAAAGTCCAAAGGAGGGAAAGCTTAGTTATTTTTTAGGTTGTGAGGAATATAGGGGGAAGAGAGAGAGAGATGGAAGAAGAAAGTCCACCAGAGAAGTTAATTGAAGAGGAAGAAGGAAGGAGGGTTCTCTGCTGGGTCTTGGAGAACACCTCGATCTGTCGTTTTAATCATCGTGAGTCCTTTTTGAGATTCAAGAAGGAAAGAAGGGAGTGTATCAGAGATACACAAATAAACTGAGATTACTCCTAAAGCATAACTAACTACAATTATAATATATATTATATACTTCATTGTGCTTGTTCCTGGATGAAGTATTATTAATATTATTATTATTAATGTAGTATCGTGATAAACTTATAAACATATACAGCTCTCTCCGTGGCTATATAGAGGGTCTAATCTTCAAGCGTTTAGGATGTAAGTATGTCTTTTAATAAATGATAAATTATATTTTTTTTCTTCTATTATGTGAGGGGAATTTAAACCTTTAATATAGAACTCTATAAAAAATATGCATTGTCTTTGGCTTTCCTAAGTAAGTGTAAAACAACAACGTGGTGTGTGATCGTGAGTGATTGTGTGGGATGGGATAAGATCCTTACTTCTATTCTTACTAGTACTCGAGACTCCCACATGAATAAAATAAATAAAATAACTTTTTTTTGTATTATTATAATCTTCATACTTTGAGGATGTATGTATAATTGGATATAATGTTAAGTTGTTAAAGGGTTAATATGGTGTAACTGCCGTATTATCTTTGTAAAATGTTGAGGCAATTTAAACTTTTATTCTACTATGATCACTTGGAGTACTATCACTTTAGATTTAAACTTTATTCTTATAACTTAATAAATGGAATACTGCCACTTTGGATTCAATAGCTATAAAATAAAAGACAACAGGTTTAGAAAAGGGGTGTTTGTGAATGGTGTAGATCGTCTATTGGACTCCGCTTTGAATAATTAATCAATGACTCGACCTCAATCCCTACTATTCAGGGATCTTACCTTCAAATATAGATATCACAAATATCTAGCAAAATAATAATTCTTTAATGATTTTTTAAAAAATAAAAACATTCGTTTTATTCTCTCACGTTAAAATTATTCAATAAAAATATCATCGAAAATATGTATCAAATAGTAGAATTATGTTTAGAATGTCATATATACCACCTTAAAGACATGTCTTTAAAAGATCAAATATAAAACAATATAAAACATCAATAAAAAAACAGGTTTCTTGATACACTTCTTATCCGTCAACGGTTAGTGACGTATTGCTTGCTGTGTTAAGACTTCAGGCGTCATGAGTGAGGAGTGTTTGTAGTATTCTTTAAATATTTAAAAATCTTAAATAAGTTTGCACCCATCCATGTAATTTATAACTTTGAAGGAGAATGGACGGGTTAAGCAAAGGAGGATCAAAATGCTTTTTATTCGATACATTGATAGTCTTTAAGCTTAGCAATAAATGCTCCTCAAATGAGAAGGATAATACTGAGTGATTTTGAAGTAAAACATTTGGTAAATTTAAACCAATCAGGTTTGTAGGTTAAGTCGACACAAACCAAATAAAATGGAAGTACAATATTTAGAGACATGGATTTTTGATATTTGGAAAATTTGAAATATAATGGAGATTGAAATTCGAACTATAATACTTAGTCATTTGTACACTTATTGTATTTGTATGCTAGAACTACAAAGTCGATTCAACTATTTTCACATTAAAATTACTTATTCTGTAGTGCCTAGACACTTAAAATAATAGTTGTATACCATGTTTGAAGTATAATATTCAAGATTCATGTACTATTTTGATGATAAATAAATCTCTTATATCATATTCAATGAATTGGAGATAGAACATACTCAAAATTGGGACCCTTAGAGTGAAGCAATTGGATTTGTAATGTTTCGTTTTTTTTGTGTGTGCCTATATGGTTCGACATAAATTGCATCCAACAGGATATAAATAAGCATTATAATATTAAATTAGTCTATTAACCTATGATCTTATCAATGAGGTAGACCAAAAATGACCATCCCCACTCGGGTGTATTCGAACCTGCGCCCCCAACATTGAGAGTTGAACACACCTTAACGCACACGGCTATTGCACTCCCTTTCAATGTTATTAAAATTATAAGTGCGTTAACTAGAGCATTGAATGAAATTTTAAATATAACGCTGAGTAAAGTATTTGGTTCAGTTTGGTAAATTAACCTGTAACACTCTTTCAAATTGCTTTACTAGATTTGAAGTGTAGGTACATTTGAATTACAATTAAAAAATATATAATCTATTATGTTTAATCAAAATTGAATCTGAATATTTATATGTTTGGGTCAGTATATAGCTGCGTGTTGGTCTGGCTATGGTTTGCCAGTTGATGACCATACTTTATGTAGCGTAATTACTCTTCAGTTCGTTTTAGGGTAATTGTAGTGCAGAGAAAGAAAATATCTTAACTGTATATATGGGTTACTTCAAGACAGTTGATAAAATGCACGAAATAGTATTTTTTGTATGCACTTGAGTGGAACATTTTTTCGAGGCTCAGAGGTTCGAAAATGTTTTTGTAGAGCTTCTCTATTAGATTTCCAAACTAATACGTAAATTATAGGTCTCTTATAATAATTACAATTAATATGAAAATTGTATCAGTGGCTCCATAGTGATTTCATAATTCAAATTGTTTATTTTATTACAGGGGAAAAATCATAGAGAAACCTTTCTAGTTCCATTATTTGCTTCCAAATATATGACAATATAATCAAATAAATACCAAACATGGATCAAAGAGATCCGGATGCCTTAGTGGATGTTTGGGTAATTCTATTTATCCATGTTGATTTCATTACTATATCCTATCTTTTCTATAAGTATATACTATATACACATTAATATAAGCCATTACAAGAAAAACAGTGTGATCACTGTTCAATCATTAAAAGATAGTGGAGATCTATAATTACTTGACTTTGTTAAAATCGGTTTTTTACCCTCAAGATAATAGTCGCTCAATATCAACTGTGATTTAAAAGATATTTTTATAAGAATAAATTTGTTATTATTACATAAAGAAATTAGAAGTATTTAATCAAAGTTAAATCGAAAAGATCTTTGATTTTATTTTGTTCCCATTACATGATGTAATTTGGAGTTTATAATTAAAATTAAATTAAGAACACTTTGACATTTTATTTTATATTTTTACAATCCTACTTTTGTTTTTTAATAACGATCTTTAAAATCAGATATACTCGAAAAAGGGGAATGTTAAATGAAATGACTTGTAAATAATAAATAATAAATTATTATATAATTCTAATAATATGGTTAAAATGTTTTTCATATCTATGTACTATATGAACATTTAAGGTCATGTCAAATTTTGATCTGATATTAATATTTATTCTGATTTTTCTTGGGAGTCTGGGGACAGTATTTAATCTAATATATTTTTTAAATATTTTAGCTATCAAAAATTCCAAGTAATGGCGTTAAAACAAAACATAAATATACATTTTAGTCTAAAATTATTACTTCAGAGAAGAACACCACCAATTTTAACAATGAATGAAAATAATCAAATAATAATAAAATTACTATAAAAATGTACAGAATATACTTTAAAAAACGACAATCATTATTATAAACAAATCATTTAGGGAGTGTAAGAATTCGACGTAAAATCTTTAAATGAGATAGTGAACTTAATGGAACTACTGGATCTCTCTGAAGCAATAGTCTATGAATCGTTGCAAACAGACGGGATTTTGTCAGAAAATGCAGCATATCGCAGCTGATACCAAAATTGCTCTTAGGTCCGTTGGCTTCACGCACTCCCGTTTTGTTTAAAGAACTGGCAATTCGTGCATTGGTGTTCAACAAGGCGTAATCTATAGCCTTGGAGTTATTGGAACGACGTCCTTTTTTTTTTGAAGTCCAATAATTATTATGTTTAATCTTTAACATACCCATGATTGCAAATAAAGATCTAACTGCTCTTATTTCTTTTAGACAACAAATTTAAAAGTGAGTCGATTAAAATCATGCTTTAAAACTGACAAATTATAAAAAGTATTCATTATTATGTATACATATTACATGTTATTGTTTATATATATATATATATATATATCTATATATATATATAATATATATATATATATATATACTGGAGACAACTATGGTTGGGACACATTAAATAATTACAACTAATCAATAGCTCGCTTAGATAGGAAATTTATTTTATCAAAAAATATTGGGCATATTCAAAAACATATTTGTATTATATATTTATTCAATATATCCACCTTTGGCGACCACCACAGCGTTGAGCCTCTTCTTAAATGATTGACAGGCTGTACGAATAACATTCGGATCAATTTCTGCCCATGCCACCTCCAATGAGGCCTTCAGCGCCCCCAAATTCTCATGGCTCTTTGTGCACGCCTTCCTCTCCAGAATTGACTAAATTGAAAAGTCCATAGGATTCAAGTCTGGTGAGGAAGTCGGCCACATATCCTTTGACCAGAATGCTCAAATGAACGTTGAAACCAATCCTGAATTAATTTTGCACCATCTTGCTGGAAGCAATACGAATCCTCCCATTCCTGCTTTTTGAAGCAAGGAAACATTTGCATGTTCATCATATCGAGGTAAACCTTTTGATTAATCTTTACCCCCTTTGGAATTAAGATAAGCGGAGTTTTCCTACCACAGGTGGTGATACCAGCCCACACCATGACGAAAGCTGGCTTTTGGCGCTTGAAGACGATCTTGTCCTTCACAGTCACTTGCCGGATGTTTTTTGCCAGAATGCGGTCGTTCTGGCTGTTGAAAGCAGCTTGAAGGGTGAAAACCTTTTCGTCCGTCCAGATAATGGAAATTCGTGTACTAGATTTGAGCCAGTTTCTAAGTACCTTGGATCTTTCTAGCCTCTTGTCCACAGTCGCGTCACTGAGGAGCTGTCGTTTCTGAAGGTGATAGGGCTTGACTCCAAGGTCCTCTCTATTTTCTATTTCCTCATCACTTCACGGTTAATTCGTACCTCGAGTGCCATTTTCCTAATGGATCGCTTATTGTTTCAATGAATCTTGATTCGTTTGCTTCTATCCACTTTTTGGTCCGTACAGACCTTGGACGTCCTGATTTAGGCCTGTCAGCAAAGCTGTTTGTCTCCTTGAATGCTGTATCGTGTAAGAGACATTTGATTTCGACACCTTCATGGGCTTCAAGGCTTCCACAATTGC
>CP045891.1:30115398-30125398 GCA_013387185.1 Caligus rogercresseyi
AGGAGGTATTGTTTTCACTGGCGTTGTTGGTTTGTGTTTGTTTGTCAGAAGGATTACTCAAAAAGTACTGAACGGATTCGAATGAAACTTTGTGGAGTTGTTGGAAATGCCAAAAGGAACAAGTGATTAAATTTTGGCATCTCTAAGTGCTTTTTTAATATGCAAAATGAGCAAATACTAAATGAAATGGGTCTCTATTCAGGGAGTAGGAAGAACAAACGCTAAAAAAATATTCATTGACGTATTATTGTTCATATATCAGTCAGGACTATGTAACCCAGTGACGTAGCTTAAACTTCTTCCTTTCCCGGTCTCTGAGTGCTCTTTTAATATGCAAAATGAGCTAACAGAGAGGAAACAATGATTAGAGATAGAAAATAGGCGTGTGAAAGGGAGAATGTTTGATTGGGAATGTTGTGGGGGGGGTCGCCGGAAGTTACACTCTCTGAGTGTATATATGCCTTAGTTTTCACTGGCGTTTGTTGTTTGTTGGTTTGTCAGCAGGATAACTCAAAAGTATGAACGGATTCGAATGAAACTTTGTGGAGTTGTGGAAATGCCAAAAGTAACAAGTGATTAAATTTTGGCATCTCTGAGTGCAGAATTAAGATGCAAAACGAGCTAAATACTAATAAATATTTCAAGTTAGCCTACTCTGCCAATAGATGTCGCTGTGCTGTGAAATCAGGTGCCGGGAGCGTCTTCCTCTCGGAATTTCCGTCGAGGGGAACCCTCCCCCGTCCCTCTACGCCGTCCCAGTCGTGAAAAATCCGCCTCGGAAGGCTCATAAGGACCCCGTGACGGCGGAGGTTTGCACTCTCTGATGTATATATTCCTCTAGTCAATATTTGAGCCCTTCTGTAAAAAATAAGAGGGTCAAAGAAAAGGAAAGTGGACAGACAATGTACTGCTTTAACCCCTTTTTTCAAATTTTATAACCCATAGTGGCCCGCAAGTCAAAAAGTTTGACCATCCCTGATATAAACCGTCCCTTAAGGCATTCATTTTTTTTTCCTATATGGTTCGATAGAATTCATCCGATAGGATATAAATAAGCATGCTAGCGTGTAAATGAGTCACTCGAACCTAGGATCTTATCAATGAGGTAGACCAAAAATGACCATCCCCTCTTGGAATTCGAACCTGCGCCCCCAACATTGAGAGTTGAACACGCCTTAACACGCACGGCTATCGAGCTCCCTTAAAGGCATTCATATTTATAGACGGAAGTAGAGGGTAATTTCATAGGATTATAATTTAATTTTGTTTAATTAAAATATCAAACACTTCTATATCTATTTGTTTTTTAAGCTTAAGAATGAGTATCATTGGTCACATTCGACTTGACCCAAGGAGATAATTTCCCCCCACGAATATATATTTTCTTGGACAAAAGAGTCATGCTTTCATCATAATACATATATAGTCTATTGTTGTGATTTTTTTGTCCTAATAGAAATAATTATATACGTATACTTCCAATGATCCTATCGATCATAGACTTTTCCCTCAATAGAATAGGGATCATTTGATGATGTAGAAAATGGCTAGGCTTTCTCCTAACAATAACATTACCATGATTTTTCTTATTCCATAGAGAGTATACTAAGTATCTTTTAAGAAATTATATTTTAAAATATAAATACTGATTCGTAAGATAATTTTTGCCCACATGGTTCGACAGAATTGCATCCAACTGGATATAAATAAACATTATACCATTAAAATCAGTCTATCAAACTAGGAATTTATCAATGAGGTTGACCAAAAAACGACCATCCCTCTCGGGAGTATTCGAACCGTGCCCCCAACATGAGAGTTGAACACGCCTTAACACGCCCTGCTATCGCATCCCTTAAGATTATTTATGATTGATCTCATAACCTTTTAATTCAACTTTTTTTGTATTAGGTCTTTCAAAATAGAAATATAATCGGAGGTATTGTATGTAAACAAAAATATTTGAAAAAAAACAAAAGCCAAAGAGTTTCATGACTAGAAATTTGTTCAAAATATTTCGACTCTTATTAAATTAAAAAACAAAGAACATTGAAGATAGATAGTGGATCAGTGTTGCTCCGCCGCTTGTTTGTTTACTTAACTCGCGTATTGGACCCACCTCAACGGAACTTAATCCGGTAACTGTCGGCAGTGAACCTATCTTGGTGCTACTATCATTATTCTTAAAAAAGAAAAGTAAATAAACGTTTGTATGCTCTTAAAATATAATTTTTATCTTCAATCTTTCCCTCGAAAGCCATTTTGTCTTGTGGGCGGACAATCAAAGATAAGGTGGTGCAGTGTTTTCGTCATCCTCTTCGCAGAGTGTCCAGGTTGGCCTTTCCCATATTGAATATATTCATGATTTGTCCACAAATCATGCCAATGATGGTAGAAATATGTTTTATTTGTGTAGATCCAAGACGTGTAATCAATTCTTGGGACTTTTAGGAGATGCATACCGGACTGAAGCCACCAATATGCTTCTCCTCAACCATCTTCCAGACAAATGGAGATGTTTTGTTATTGAAATATAAAATCGACGGATACTTGCTATTGGTTGTCTACCATTTGCCTCTTACATATCAGATATGCACTTATCGGAATATAATTATGAATATATCATAAAATACCTTACAACTGTGCTCGTATAATAATGGTGTTTTTTTTGGACACATAAAAGACTGCTGAATCATTTGCTTATCAAGTGGATAGTAATTTATTTCGTTTGAGGGACGAGTCAAATTTCCATCAATCAACGGAGAAAACGAAGCAAATATCTATTTATCAATACAATACACTCGATTAATTATAAGTTTAAGAGACTTCATAGTCGTTCACTAGAGCTAATACAATTATAAATATGTTTTTCCAGAATCCTTTAAAAAATTAGATGTTCAGAGCTAGACATTCATATTGCCATTATAATTTTTATATATCTCCGATAATGCTGCCTGTCGAAATATTCGTAGCGTATGACTATATTTATTTGTCTTTTTTGACATTTCAACTAAAAATATGATTCGGTCATCTTTCCATCCGGAATCACTTTTATTTGTGGATAAGATGGATTATTACAACAATATTGTATTCCCTTTAAAACTGCTTACTCATCTGAATATATTATTCAATCCAAATAAGTTCTACTCATAATCGGTGTTGATATTTAGCCAAATACCAAAATAATATATATACAAGATGCAAAGAACGCAAAGTTTAGATTCCTCTGATATGAAAAGAAAAACTGAAACGTCACACATGACGTCACATTATCGATTTGTTATGATTTATGGCATAAAAATAGCTATGTTCTCTTTCTTTTCTCTCATTATCTTTCTGTCTGTTTGATAGAAAGGACTACTACTATTATGGACTAGCGAAAAAAATGATTAATCAAACCTTTTCAGATGTTAATAAATTGGCTGAGTTTCGGCCTGAAAATTGAAAATCTAATGCAAATAACATATTATTAAATCAATTTTTTTTTTGCTGAAAATCATGTGAAAGTAGTTACACAGATTCATAATAATCTTATTTTTATATGAAATTATATAGGAGGTTGTGTGGGTTCATCGATATTAGTTCACCATATTATTATTTATTATTGTTATTTATTTAGATGGTGTAGGTATTAGATCAGGGGGGGGGGGGACAGAACTCATTTAAACAAAGAAGGATATTTCCAAAAAAAAAAAATGTGACGTCATCACAGCTAAGATTTGCCTATGTATCTAATACCTCTAGGACAACTAAGCTAAGAACGTAAAGGCTCTCAAGGAATAACGTCCGAAGGCTCCCTCCCGCCACGAGCCACCCGGGGACGCACAGCTTCAGCATCAGGGAGGAAGTGGTAGTTTTGAACACCGCACGAGACTCTGAGGCCTTTGGGTGGTAGCCCGCACGCATCTAGGAGCTCCGGAGCAACGTGGCCGTCCTCTGCAGCTCCGCCTCCGCCGGAGAGCTCCCGGGTTTCAAATTTGTATTTCCTTTTGAAATTAATCACTGTTTTTAAATGTACCTTTGATTTTATTTAATAACAAATAGCTACTGTGACGTCATCTGTGACGTTTCAGTTTTTCTTTTCTAATCGGAGGAATATAAACATTGCGTTCTGCGCATCTTGTATTATCTATTATCTTTGGTATTAGATATACAGGCAAATCGTCTAAGTGATGACGTCACATTTTTTTTGATTTTTATAATTGGAAATATGCCTCTTTGTTTACATGAGCTCTGCCCCCCTCCCCCCTGGCCAAATACTAAATAAAAAACAATTTTTTGGAATATATTTGAAGGTCCTAATGTTCTCATTAAATTATAGAAAAAATTATTGATGCTAAATAGCACAAAATATTCGTTCTCATTTGTGCCAAACTACTCTCAAATGCGAATTCCCGTGTGTATTAAATATGTTTATATTGCAGGTTCTTCCTTAATTATTATTATAATGGATTTTAAAGATGCTAAAATGGTATTAAAATGAAGTCTTAAGGTCCTTACTTTCTTTAACTTTTTATTAAATATACCCCAAATAAGTGAATAACGTTATTCAATACGATGTTTGTTCGTAAACATGGAAACTCCAATAGATTGTATATATGTACTAGAGGTCGACGAAAGTATTGCACCGATAGTACAACTCGGGGTATCGGGGAATTTTAGTATCGAACGCTGCTGATATATCTTGATTAAAAAATACTTTAAAATATTGCGTAATATATTTCAGGGATGTTAAATAATGTTGGTTATTTTATTTGAAAACAATACTTTCATATAATCAAATTGATGAGAATAAGCTCATTTTCCAAAGGTCAACTTAATCTAAAAGACGCTGACACTTGAAAAAAGGCTGTCGCATTGAGCTTTTCATAAATTTTCATATCATATATATATATGTTTTATATGACATATAAAGCTGTTTATTTACTATTATAGATACATCAGCTATCGCCTTTTTCTAGAAAAAAATATCGGTATCTTAACGGTCTAAAAAATCCCTCCTGTTCGATCTCTAATACATATTAGAAAAAATATATTACCATATCTGTGCTTTAAATTCTATATTTGACTAGTTTTATGTAATTTAAAATATAACTTTTATTCGTCAAAATGATCAACTTATAGAAATTAAAAATGTAAGAAACGAAAGTTGTTAAAAATTTAATATGGAAAGGGTTAGCATTGTACTGTAAAGATGTAAATAATTTTTTACAACCACTACTTAAAAAGCTATTTTTGAAATCAAAGTATCAAAGTAAATAAATCAAATCAATGTAAACCATACATTTAATAGCAGATATAAGTATCTTTAATGAAAGGATATACAGTCATAGTATGCAAAAAGTATATTTTTAAACAATAAATACCTTCTGTCCAAGTATCCTTTAGTGCAGGGTCGGCAACACACGGCTCTAGAGCCGCATGCGGCTCTTTGTAGCTTCCCAAGTGGCTCCCTGGAGTTTTTCCCAAAAATGTTTGAAAATTAAAAAAAGATGTCCATTTTGAAGAATAATTCAACCCACTTAGGCGAAGGTGTATGAATATGAACAAGTTATAACTTGTCTCTTCATCAAAAGATAGACTGAATACGACGCAGTTAATTTATTTGGTACCAGTAAAATACACAATTATAGGTTAGGTAGGTTTTTTCAAGTTTGTTGTCACTACGTTTTAAGGTAAAGCAGTTTAAAATCATAAATTAATTTGCTTTTTAGATTGCAACCCCCCGGGCGTGCTATTTTCATAGACTGTGCAGTAAGAATCGTCTACCGGCTTACAAGCTCCACTATTCGGGGTTTTAGATCATTTTTTTAAACAGCCTAAGTGGCTAACCTGTTGGATACCCGGGATCTGCTCACTACATTCTTGCCATTACAGTATTTGACACACACTTAAAAGGGCGCGGATTTTATACACAATAAAATAATATCAGGTTGAAAACCAATCGGCAACTGATGGATTGACCATGGATCACAACGGGCAACAAAGAAAAATAACTTAGGAGAACAGAAGATTCAACATTTCTTGACCGAATCATTTGCATTTGTTGCCAATGCGGAAGGACTGCCTGAATGTTTGCTCTGTAGCGAGAAGCTGTCAAATAACAAAAAAAGTAATGTGGAAAGACATTTCCAGGGAAGATTTGCTGCAAAGTACCCAGATAGAAGTGAGAGAAAAAGTGCATTCAAATTACTTCTTGAGAAATTAAAGGAGTGCAAAAATAGATTGAAGAAGTGGATGCATCTCCGAACTCCTCTACTGCAGCAAGTTTTTTTTTGCATCCCGGGAGATAATAAAGTGTGGAAAACCGTTCACAGACGGTGACTTCATGAAGGAATCATTCATCAAGATATCAGAACACCTTTTCGCAGACTTCAAAAACAAAAGAGAGATAATACAGAAAATCAAAAACATGCCTGTCTCTGCTCAGTCAGTTAAGGAAAGGACCATTACAATGGCAGGCAACATCAACGATCAGCAAATCAGGGACATTAATTCAGCTCCAGCATACTCAATAGCCTTGTGATGAGTCATGTGATATGATCGATATTGAACAGATTGCGCTAATATGCAGGTATGCCAACACCGATGGACTGCAAGAAGAAACGATCCAATTAATACCATTGAAAGGCCAAACTCGGGGGGAGGACATATGTGAGGCTGTGCTAAAGTGTTTAAAGGACAATGGAATAGATACAGACCATCTGATTTCAGTGGCCACAGATGGGGTCATGAGAGGATCAAAAAGGGGGTTTGTGACTTTGCTACAGAGAGCATTGGATCGAAACCTGCTTGCTTTTCACTGCATCTTGCATCAAGAAGGACTTTGTGCACAAACATTCCCATCAGAGTGTATGACAGTGATCGAGATGGTGAACACGATAACTGTAAAAGTCATTGAACCACCGTCAGTTTCGTGCATTGCTTGATGAAGTTGAAAGTGAATATCCCGATCTTCTGATTCACAACAAAGTGTGATGGCTGTCTAGGGGAGACGTTTTGTATCACTTTGTCGCTTGTTTTGAACACATTAAAACATTCCTGCAAAGCAAAAACCTTATCTAACAGCAACTGGGAGATACCGAGTGGCTCGAAAAACTACACTTTTTAGTAGATATGGCAAACCACCTAAACAAACTTAATGGAAGTCTCCAGGGTCGGGAAAACACTGTACTACAAATGCTGGAAGCTGTTTTTTCATTCGAACGCAAGCTGACTGTCTTAGACTGAGATTTACAGCGAGACACGCTCTCTCACTTCCCCACCCTGAGAAAATTCAGAGAAGCCCATCCCGATATCAACAGCGATTATTTACAAGTGTGATCGTTGAAATGCAAACTGCATTTGGGAGCAGATTTACCAAGTTTTGAAAAGAAAAAATGACATTGTCTTTCCCTGTCCCACCCCTGGAGACTGATTTGTTCTTGTCGAGCACATTTCTAGGAGTAAATCAAGCTGGCCTTGAAATGGAAACTGCCGATATAGTCGACAAAGATCTATGGGTGTCCAAATTCAAACGCTTGACAGCCGAACTTGAAGACTTAACCCGCCAGAAAGTCCAGTTTGCCCAAAGTTACAAATGGAGCGAAGTTGAAAGCCTCCCAACAACCGAAAAACTCGTCTATAAGACATAGAATGCTCTTCCCGACAGCTATAAGAATATGATAACCTATGCGATTGGAGTGTTATCCATCTTTGGATCAACATACTTAAGCGAACAGATCTTCTCAAACATGAACTACAACAAGTCCAAATAACGCACCCGCCTCACAGATCTGCGTCAAGATTAAAGTTACATCTTACATGCCTAATGTTTAGAAACTGGCCTGTGATGTCCGAAAACAGAAGTCTCATTAAACGGATACGAGCACAATTCTGTCATACACATATTTAGTGGCAAGTGGCTATTTTTTATATCGTGATTTCTTCATCTCATTAAATTATATACCTATATATATAAAATTTGCTGTTTTTTTGGCTTTTAAAGAGTATATTATATAAGCTCTATTTTGTTGATGTTTTTTTTGAATTTTCAAAATAAAATGGAATAAAAAATCATACGTCTTTAATTCTTTCAAGGAATGAGACATAATTAATTAATATTTAATGAAGTTAAAATTGAGGCGGCATCGAACAACGGAATAGTAGCGTGGTACGTCATTATCTAACGGATGCATAACAATGAAAATAACATTTATCATAACGACTCATTATGTGTATAGGCCATCTTAGTCATTTTGGAAATAGGTTGATAAACTTAATATTTAGAATTAAGAATTTTTGCCTTCATTATAAGGCATTATTTTTTTGGTGGCTCCAGACACAATTTTTTCCTTTTTTTGGTCCAATATGGCTCTTTAAACATTTTGGGTTGCCGACCCCTGCTTTAGTGGATAAGTATCGGATCATTAAAAAAATATCTTGAATATCTTGAGTTCTAAAGATAATTGGCATAAAATCAACATGAAAAAACACTTTTTTCGTATCAACTTGCAATTCCTATTTTCCTTATAGAAGGTAATTTGAATATGAAAAACTTGTGAAAAATAACTTGCAAATCAAAGTTTGCTTTTACTTTTCTGTTAAAAAGTATGCTTAAGTTTTCCATTCAACTTTGATATTTTAAACTTTTTTATTTCGGGATCTTTTAATTTAATTTGGTTTGGAATGAAGGTATCCGACTTTGATATCTGAAAAAGGGCTTTTTTTCCTTTTTTCGAGAATATCATTACGAAAAATGCATTCTATGTAGAGGCATACTTTTTCTTAATAATAAGCCTCTGTTATATGATAGGATGCACAACCATGAAAGAATGATAGGAATAACAAAATGAAGATATTAAACGACAAAATTTAATGACGTAGGTATTCTATAAGAGCTAAAATTTGATATTTTTATGAAAAATTGTAATTAGAAAGCTTGCAATACTTTTCTTTTTATAAAGTAAATTTAATTTTTAACACCACAACAATTTCAGAGTGCAATTTTGAAACAAGTAAATACTTTATGTTTTTTAAAGGAATAGCAATGCTTGATTTGATCCAATTCAAATCGGTTATTCCAAATGCTTTTATAATTCCACGTAGCACTAATCTTTTATTTCAGCTAATACCAAAGCAAAAACTCATTAATATGTGAACCTTCTCACAGCCAAAGGATTGTACAACTATGAAAAGTATAAAATATTTAAAGCACGGTTTATATTTTAACTGTATTCCGATTCAATATGAGGGCTCAAACGATATTCCCACAAACGCCTTTTCTTACTTTGTTGGATTTCTCAACAATTTTATAATTAAACAATAATTAATATTTGAATTGAAATTTTCATGTTGAATTATGATTCACTTAGGGCCAAAGAGTGATTGAATTTGTGTAATCAACTGTATTTATTTCAAACTATCTATATATTATATATCTTTTTTCTTGTTTACTTTCGTTATTGACATGCTTAGATTTTAAGCTACAAAAATTAAGTAGTCATCAATTAAACAACTTCCTATCTTCATTCAAAGCATCACTTATACCCATGAAAGGGGTTTGACATAAAATTGAGTAGGAAGAAGTGAAAGCAGTTCATTCTTTATTAAAATGAGCAATATTATCTTGCAAAGGGAAAGTACCTCTTTTTGGAAGTAGTAGGAAGACATCCAATCCCTATGAATGCATTCAACGTGACGTCACAATGTTACGATTGAAAACAAGAGCATACCTCTGACGTCACGCTATATATATTCTTTCTGTGGGATATCCCAAGACATACTATAATACCTGCAAGAGAAGCAGCCTCCATACATAAAAGTTTTTTTAAAGACAATGTCAATCATAGTTTTATCTATGAAATTATTTATAAATGATATATTTAATAAAACATAATATATGACTATTATCTTCATTCAAAGGCACTTGATATGAGTATCCTTATTTTAACACATATTACTTCTCACTGTCAAAGTAAATTTGTAAAAGACTAAGCTACCTTAATCGTATGTTATTAAT
>CP045891.1:30130398-30161933 GCA_013387185.1 Caligus rogercresseyi
ATATTAGACTATTAATTTTCCCTAATGTTGGAAATGTTTAAAATTATAACCAAAGTTCCAAGTTGACTAATTTTAAATATTAGTTATAAAAATGTTAGCATTGCCAATTGCAGTGGTCAATATAATATATTTTTTAAAGGAATAATATATAAGTGGTCCTTTTTTAATACATCATACATAATTATTTTGTACCAAAATTAATTCTGTCTCCCTAATTAGATTGGTTAATCTCATATTATACTGAATGAAGTATTTAACTTAAAAGTGTCGATATTAATTTATAATTATTTCCCAATGAAAGGCAATTTCTTTACTTTTTATTTCGTCCTTTTAGGTATATATAAGGTCTTATCATGTGTCACTTACAGGAATGACCCTTCATTTTGATACAAATATTGCTTGACCATAAGTGTGGCTATAAATGACATAATGTTGCTCCAACTATAGAAGTAGTTAATTAATAAGTTTATTAATTTAAGTATTGTAACTGTTCATGTATTCGAAAAGAATTTCCTAAAAAAATATTTCTCAAAAAAAGTAACAACGTTTTTAAGAAAAAATTCCCTAAAAACAATTCTCGAAAGATTTTTTTTTTTTTTAAATTTTAAAAATTTGTTTCTAAAAAAAACGTCGACACTTTCAGAATGAAGAACGAACGAAAATATTTAAGTTCCGGCCCGGTGAATTTTAGACACCGGGCCGGGACACTCAGGACACAAAAAACAGCCGGGAACTAGGACGGTACCTGTTCGTTTCTTGATATATACCTATACATATGTATATGTATTATATATTAGGGGGTATTATAGATACCTAATATTAAGATATCAAAATATATCCCCCCGCAAAAGTTGCGTCATAAGAAAACTAAATGATCGTAGAAAAATGGATTTTGGTTTGACCCCCCCCCTTACCCCCCCCAAAAAAATTGCGTTCAATTGTTTCTTTATGAAGCAAAACTTTTTTGTCATTACTTATTTTGAAAAATTTAGTTTTACACAATTTAGGTATGATCAAATTATGACTTTGTTATTTTTTTTGCAAATTTTCGTCAAATAATATTTAGAACCTATAAATTAACATAAGTGCTGACGCACCAACCATTTTTTAATAACAACTCTTACTAGGGTTCTTTTATAGTTTCAAGAAGGAAAAAGAAAAAGAGGGTACTCATGTTTATGCTTCTAAGTTATTTTTTAAATACATTTGCTTTCACATCTTAATTTTCATACAGTAACTCCCTCACATGGTTGAGAATATAAATCTATGACGTTGATTATATCCATAACATTTGAAGATGCTCCGTTACTAGTTTTACAGCTCTTTCCACTGATTGTGAATGGCAAGGATACTTATTAATTTTTAAAGGATGTTCTTTTGCTTTTATAAGATCTTCTTCAGGCACAATTGGAGGAAAAAAAATTTATATTGGACCAGTCGATAGGATTTAAAAATTCTTAGAATTACACTGATAGTTTTGGTATATGGATATTCTGGTTTTCCATTTGTAAATTGTTTTAGTACATGTCCAAATACTAACCATATACTTAGGCTGTCCTACCAACGTTTTCTACTTTTGTGATACCGACCAGATGTCGAACTGATGGTGGACCTCAGTTTAAGTCCCGTTTATGGAAAGAACACATTAGAAACGTGGGGGTCAGAGGCAGTACAAAAGCACCCCTTACCACCCAGAAAGTAATGGACATGCGGAAGCTTGCGTAAAAACAATAAAAACGTTCATAAAAAGACCCTGGAAATATCAATAACCACAATTCTTGAGAGCCATATTGAATGGAGGAATACACCAAAAGACCATGGAAAAAGTCCTGAATTAATGACCACCACCAATCCACTTCACAATTCCTACACTTCCCATTAATCTCCAAACCCCTCAACATCGGAAGATTTAGAGTGGGAAAAGAAAAGAGACATGCAGAAAGACAAGAGAGACGCTCACTTCAACAGGTCAACAAGACCCCTCAAAAAAATTGAGGAGGGCACATCGGTGTGGTCCAGAACGGGACATCCATGTTGTGGGACCTCAGAGCGAAAGTTGATGGCAGAATAAACCCAGGGACCTACAAGCTTTTTCTAGAAAATGGAAAAATTCTTATTAGAAATTGTAGACTCATAAAACCGTTCAGAGAAGTTAGATTAGAGTAGCTTGGGGAATCTGACGAAAATTGTCATGCTAGTATCGTCAAAAAGGGCATGTGATGTATCAACAGGCTCAGATTGAAGATCTCTCTCTCCTCCCTTATTATTATTATATACTTATATGTTTATGTGCGTTCTTGCATTATAACTTTCATGTAAATACAGTTGGGAAATAGACTTCATATTAAACACATCACAGTACTTTAGATTAGTCTTGTTTTACTTATTATAATCCTTTTTATGGGAAATCATTTCTTTCTAAAAAAATGTCGTCACTTTTATTCAGAATGACAAACGACGAACGATTCAATCTTAAAATGAACGACGAACGATAACCTTTGTGAACGACAAAAGAGCGACGTACAACCATTTTTATCAACGTTAACAAGTCTCTTGCTAACGCTCAATTTGAAAATAGACGCTGAGCTCAGCAATGCAGAAAATGTTAGTCTTAAAAGCTTCATCAATAAAACAACGATCATGGAATGATTCAATCACCTTGTGGAGTCCTCATCTATTTCTCTTAACTCAATTTGTTTTATAAAACTATATGAAGGACCCCTTTTAATTAAAAATAATATTGGCAACCAAAGCCGCAAACTCTTTCACACCTTTTGTTTGAAACAAATTTAATGGTACAAATATAATATATATGTTTGTTATTTCTTTGGTTACTAATCCGACTTTCTGTCCTTATGACCTTATTTTAAGCTACTCTGCATCCATATTAAACCGAAACATTTCATCAAATCCATAGTGGTGTGTGGATTCAAATTCTTTTGAGTGATATTTTATTTGAAATAATATATGCAGGCAATATAATAAATTGTATGAATTTAAAATAAAAATAGAAAGAACAAATTGTTATGGATCATAAATACATTTATTTGTTTTAAATAAACCCTCTTAAACATATCTCATCAAACCAATAATACAATAAAAACGAATCATACCAAATATCAATGTAAACTACATATGGCCAAAATCGGATTAACATAATTTTTAAATGTATTCTTTATATGAGCTGTGGTCGTTAAAAATCAAGCGAACAATTCTGTATTTTCCACAATGATCAATTATTTTTACTTAATAATAATGTTTTCCAATCAATATATAATAATATATGAACACCAGTTACGACAGCTGGCCAAGGGATCGATGATTGGCAAAATCTCTTACACTGCGCGGCTGTGATCATTCTTAGACTTGATAATGAGTGCAAGGGGCCAAATGCCGCACACAGGGCGATACAGGTCGCCATAAATGACGCTGCCAGGAGCATCGTTGGATGCAAAAGACGGGATCACATCCACGTCCGCGACCTCCTTGAGAGAGAAGGCCTTCCCTCCCTCAACGAGGTGGCCGCCAAGGCAGTGGCCCTGGAGACCTGGAAATGATTTCACTCCAACGACGGTGGTGGTGGTGCCAGGAAACCAGTTGGTGACTTCGTCTTCCCCATCCCGAGGAGGCCCATGAGGTCCACCACTCCAGTAGCGTATCCACTCGGAAGAGAGACGGCTACCTTTGCATGCCATGCAATATCGGTGTGGAACATGTATAAGGCTTTGAGGTCGGCCACGACCCTTCGCGCTGCCAGGACCGCAGCTAGGGCCATTGGACGCAATGTACCCACATAATCCATGCTATATTTTATTTTATTTGTTCTTAGTTTTTTCTTTTAAACATATTTTTACTGTTTTTATTTATATATTTATTTTAGACTAGTTACAAATGTAACTAATATGCCCAATGGCAAAATATACTCTTCCAACTTCTATGGCTCCACTATTATGAAATGCTTCCTCTCCAGACTTTGCAAGAGTTTATATCTGCGACTAACATATGCACTACCGCAGACGAACAGATCTTGTACAGAACATAATAAAATGAAAAGATAAAAATTATATTTTATACACCCCTACATATTATTTACTTTACATATACTTTTATGATCACATGAAATCAACTAATGATAAAAGGTACCGCTTTCTAAAATAAAGTGTCTATTCAATATGAAAAAAATGTGTTTATGTTTCGTGGTCAAGTTACTCTAATTCCAAATACCTTCCTCATTTCCCCCCTTAAAAGCCATTTTGAAGACTCTTGGTGTTCTAAAATAGAATAACTAGGCATCATCTGAAGCATAGCTAGAAGCATAATAATGAATATTTTATTAATGGATTGACAAGTTGCGTTCTTGGTGAATTGAGTCTTAATGTTAACAACACGGACATTGTTCAGGAAAAAAACAAAAACAATTGCCTTTTACAGACACTCTAAATATTAAAGAGGAATGAACCGTTACATAAGCTGAAGCCACTTATAAAATATATATATATATATATCAGACTTGTTGATTTATCGTTGATTTGTTGTCGTTCACGAACGATGGACGACAAAGTTTTTGACGAACGATAAGGAAAGATTCCTTATATTTCGTCGTTCGTTTTTGGCGCCAAAAAAGACAAAGATTATTAATTTTCATGGGAAAAATTTCCTTTCTAAAAAAACGTCATCACTTTTTTCAATATGGCGAGAACAAAATCCTTTCTACACAAAAATGTCGTTAATTATTTTAGAATGACGAACGACAAACGAAGGATGAACGACGAACGATTAAATTTAAAATAACGATGAACGAAAAACGATAACTTTTGGTGAACGACAAACGAACGACCATTTTTTGCGAACGTCAAGAAGTCTGATATATATATAAGTTTATATATATAAATATGTTATAATAATAATTATAATAATGCATGACCAATCGACTAGACCACCCTAACGGAACTCAATATAGTATTATCAAGTATTTATATAGTCATCGTATCAAATTCTTGGGTGTGTGTATATAAATAATTTCGTAAATATTTTGTTTGAATTGTAATTCAATATTGTCTCCGTTGACATGGGCAAAAATATATAATTAATGCTCTCCGTGTCTTGATTTGATTTTAATTAATGAGCTAACGTGTGAAACCCCAATAATAAATTGATTTTTGTTCATAAGGCGTTTTGTGCATTATGTTTCTGCATTGAATACTTTTCATCGACCTCAATCAAAGTACTATGCGATTTTTTGCCTAAACACCGAAGAAATAAGTTTTTCTAAACGTTAGAGGTCTGGATAGTTGTAAAGAGGGATAAATAAAAAGCAGTTGTGCTTTTTGATCTTCAAAATAGAAAAGGGTGTCGTTATTACGATTCTAAAGCTATATTGTAGGACTTGCTGAAATGCAAAGCACGGATTGCCAGCTCTTTAATAGAACGAGAATATTTGAAGCCAAAGGCCCTACGAATAATTTTGATATCAACCAGATATACACGGCTTGCTCTCAAAGATTCCAGCCCTTTCCAACGATTCTTGGACCCTTTCTGCAAAGTATGTCAAATATTTACACATCAAGTTCTATATCTCAATAAAATTTTTTCGTCAAATTATGAAAAGTTCTAATATATATATATTTTTTAAATTATTGAGAACTTTTTTAAAATTATTTATTCTAATATTCATCCTTCTTATAGGTATTTCGTCATTATTTCTAGTGTTTGTTAGTTACTTTGTTTTTAACAAAATTACTATAGAGTATTTTATAACTTAAAAAATGTAGCACCAAAAATATAACGCATATTTAATTGAGTTAATAAATATATGCATATCTCTTTATAAATAACTTTTTTGTTAATTTCGTACCTTTTCGAATAGTTATTAGTTTTTATGTTAATGTATAAAATTTGTTTTTTGTATTGCTTACCGCAATTATTTTTTTTAATTAAAAGGGGTTCTTTTAAACTATATTTCAAATTATAAAATCCCCCCCCCCCCCCCCACCCCCCACAACCACACACACATACATATATATATATATGTATATGTGTGTGTTGTCTGGTTGTTATAGGTGGTGACAGCAGGTATCTAATTGTGCTCCGAGAATTATTATTATTTTTTACATTTCCATCTTATGGTGTACATCTGGAAATTTGCAGTAAAAAACGTATCTTGATGTATAAAAGAGTGAAATGTTGCAAGAAATCCTATGATTTCATGGATACAATTATATTGCTTACAAATGCATAGATATTGTGTCCACAAACCTAAATTATAACTGGTTACTCAATAGATAACAAAAAATCAGTCAACTTAAAGAGCTATTTGAATACATTTAGAGAGTAACAATGGGTGTTGTTTATATCGGTTAAACAATTCATTTGTCATGGGAAAAAAGAAAATCCAGCAATAAATATCCAATGATGGGTTCTTATATTCTGTTTCAGCCAAAAGTACCCCGTGACGTCATTGGAAAGGATTTCCAATGACGTCACTGGGTATATGTCCTTTTGTAATTTCTCCCTTTTCAATTCCTTCAAATTTATATTTTAGATCACTGCTCAGGGAAAAATAAGCATAGGCGTGGGAGGCAGGGGGGCAAGAGGGGCAAATGCCACCCCAAAATTCGGGTGAGTTCTCAAATTCGGTCAAATTAGTTGAGGTATTCGGGCATTTAAGCTGAAGAAAAAAATATGAAATTATGAAAGCAACGGATTTTGAATTATAACCAAATAAATATATTATAATGAGTAGTATGTAAATACTATAAACAAAAATATTAATCTACATACCTTTCTTCATTCGATTATTTTTTCACCGATTTAACAATTCTTGCTAAAATTCGGTCAAAATGGAATGCTGCCCCCTAAACCAAACATCTACAATACGCCTATGACAATAAGTATTCCTTCTTTTTCTTTGTTTCATCAGTTGCGTATTCGTCGGGCAGTGATCTTTGTCAATATTGCATCAAGTTGTTAGGTATGTCGGTGATGTGATTAGACTGTTAATAATACGAAATAGATCATGTATGAATGAATGATACTCTCAAAGGGGATTAGAAGGGGACATATTATGATGGTATGAGGAGAAAGGAATCTTCTTTACACTCTTGACTCATTTGAAGTCAGGGGAGTCACATTTAGCATAATCCCTCTGGGATTGTCATAAATCATACATTTACAACATGCGCGTCAATGTGCGTTGTAATGTACTTTTTCTAATATTGTGTATAATAATAAAAGTTATTAATGCTTTTTTTGTTATACTCCTTCTTAAGGTTGCACGAGTCACTCAACCTCCTCGTCAGCAAAGTGGGGGGGGGGGAGGGAGGAAATAAGGTGGCATGAAAGGCGAGGAATAGATTTAAGAGAGCGCAAAGAAGGCAAAAAATCGGTATCCAGTAATTTTATCGTGTGTAAATTCGTCACGGATCTTTTTATTGCCGTTTTTTTGTCGTGGGTATTTACTTCGCTTGCTCTTTTATAGTCAGTCAATTTCCTCGTTCTCTTTTTTCTCGTGGGTGTTTTTGTCGCAAAGCTTTTTGTAGTGAAGCATTTACATAATTCTTTTTTTTCTCGTGGGTATTTTGTCACGAAGCCTTTTTATGGTGAAGCATTTTCCGCGCTATTTATTTTTTTACTTCGTACACCTAATCTTGCAGGCTTGTAAAAGAGCAAGCGAGGTAAATACCTGCAACATATAACGGCTATAAAAGGTCCCCAACGAATTTACGCGCGATGAAATTACAGTAAACCAAAAAATCATGATGTACATTAAGTGAAAAGCATCTGTCTCATGGCTTTTGTTCATTTAATTCTGTATCTGATTTTCATACTCGTAGTTTCATAAAAAACAAAGTTGATTTGATATGATCTCCACCCCTGTATAATTGTTTTCCTCAAAGATCCATCTCCAAAGTCTCCAACAAATCTAACACCTCCTCTTCTTTAAGCTTTTTGCATAATGTTTGTATTAACCGATAGTTGATTTTTGAGGGCCGATGGTTTTTTCAGAAAAAAGCCGATAGCCAAGTAATCGGCCGATAGTTTTTCTTATATTTGTAAACTAAAAAAGGAAATACATAACTATAAATGTAGTTTTGTAAATTGCTTTTCGTTTGTTGGAATACAAAAATAAATTTTGGGTTCTACTTTCTACCTGTGTTTAAAAGAGCAGTAACTCCCGGATAATGAATAGCTATTTTTTAATTTATTTTCATTAATGAAATAATTTTTTAAATGTAATACAATATATATTAAAGCCAGTCGTGTAATTCGAATTATTAAGAAAATAATTCTATATAAAACTCTCGGCACCAAAATTTCCGATGCTGATAGTTTAAAAATATACAATGGGTGCAGATTATTGGTCGCCCTCTTATTTGAATACAATACACTTTGATATAAAAATGAACTTTCATAGTTTATTTTAGTAAATAAAATACATCATTCCTTGTGGTTATAGACACAACATGTATTAATGGTCTATATAATTAAATATAAATAATTGCAAATCAAAAACACGCTAAGCTTATATCGGAAGCAATTTAATTTTGAGAATATTTATTTACTAAAAGTTTTTCGACTTTTTATTTAATTAATTTTTAAACTATGAACAATGCTTATATATATATATAATATATATATATATATATATATATATATATATATATATATATATATATATATATATATATATATATATATATATATATATATACAGGGTGCAGAGATACAATCGGGGAAAAAGTAATCAAGATATATCTTCTTATATCTTATTAACAAAACAAGTCGACAATAATTCTTTTCTCGAAACTTGTTCAAGAGGATACATTCTTGACTTTTAATCAAACCATCCCCCGTCAGCCTCGATGATCGCCTCCAGCCTGGACCAGAACCTCGTGCAGACGTTGACAAGGTGCTCCCTGTTCATGCTTGCCACTGCCTCCACAATGGAGGCCTCAGTGAGACAACGTTGTTGTGAGCGCGCTTGTTGGATTCTCTTTCCAAGACACCCCACACGTAGTAGTCCAACGGGTTGCAGTCCAGCAAGCTAGGGGGCCAGATCTCCTTCGACCAGAACATGGGCAAGTTTTGGCCTTTGAGGCCACAGACAGCATCTGTCTGACCTTGAGCACGTAACTCTTGCTCCTGAGATCCTCATGTACGACAGTCTGATGGTTTTTCTCGTCCACGCTCATCTTAGTAGCAAGGTCCTTCATAGAGATGCCGGGATCGTCGTGGATCTTTTCCTGGAGCTCTTGGAGAAACTCTAGAGTCCTCTTTTTGCCTTTGGACCGGTCTTGTGTCTTCCTCAAGGGTATTGCATTGCCGTTGGATTAATAAAACTCTTGTGCCACTCGATAGACAGTGGTTTTGGGAAGGCTCAGGAACTCGATATTTTCGTTTGGCGTGCAGCCCGCTCGGTGGGCGACCAAAATTGCTGCACGGCGGTCTTGTTCTGATGACATTTTCAAAAAATTTCTTTTATTTAAAAGATGAGAACTGAAGCCAAAACAGTTGTTTTTGAAGTAATCGGACTAAGAGCTCTTAAGTTATGGCTTTTCAAACTTTGTCCCAATTGTAACTCCGCACAGTGTATATATATATATATATATATATATATATATATATATATATATATATATATAATATATATAATATATATATATATATATATATATATATATATAGGTATATATATATATATATATAATTCCGACTTTTTGTTATTACTTTTAAGCGATAATGCTTATATATGTGTATATATTTCGACTTTATATTTAATTAATTTTTAAACTACATTATATATATATTATAGGGCTGTTCTTATTTTTCAAATGTTTGAAATGTTAGCAACATTGTGGATTTTCTGTTTCTTGGTGATAAAGAAGACGACATACAAAGTTTGAACAAAATCGGTCAACATTACGAGGTCGCGCAACGAGTCAAAGTTTTAAAATTTAGTAAAAATATAGTATTTCGCAAATTTCTTCAAATGGTGGACGTTACAGACTTCAATAATTATTATTAATTTTAAGGAATCTAATTTACTACCAGACGTATGTTTGATGTTTGTTAATAAACAAAGTTTTTAATAAAAACAAAGGAAAAAATGGAGTGTGTATGATTAGCTTATTTCATAGCTTTTTTGTATCAATTAACTTCATTCGCCTGTAGAAGAGACTTTTTCCCTTCAGAGTAAATATACTATTAAGTTTAGTAAAACTTTGGATGATAAACCAAAAATGACCTTGTTGCATTCTATCAATTCAGAATTCAGTACAATCTGAGTTTACATCATATGATTCAGAGCCTGTATTGACCTAAAAGAATCGATTATGAAAAAAATAATAATGTGTTTCTTAGATTTGCGTCAGGTATCCTCTCAAAATTTTACTTTGTCTCTGACGCATTTATAATCCATTATATGCGTAATTTTGTACGCGAGGTAGGCTTTTTTATTTACATATAACTCTCTACTTATTAAACTGACATGATTTAGTACCAAAATATTAAAGCTGGTTAATCACTTTCATTTGATAGGTTTGGTATTCTAAAAATCGCTATACTTTAAGAGATATAAGCAAATCGTAATCTCCCCAAAAATTGTCTTTTGATATGAAATATACGATTACGATTTGGTAACGGCTGTTAGTGTTCTGGATAGGAAGAAAAAAAAGAGAGAAGTGAGGCAAAATACTCCCTCCCTTCTCTTTCTTCTTATCTCCTTCGACCAGTAACATGGGCAAGTTTTTTTTTTTCCAGTTCTACAAATGCCAAAGCTCTGATTGATAGTACATAAATAGATATTATAATCTAAAATTAATACAATGGCAGAAGAATCAACACACAAATAGCATAAAAAGGCAACCATAACATTATTTAAAAAAAATCAAAACAAAAGCATGGTTATAAAATCAAACATTTAAAATACAAATATACATCACATTTAAAATTGAAGTTACACAATATTTAAAATGCTTTAAAACTTTGTTAACAGCTTTGAGGTGGGGTGTAGAGATCGATGGAAAATATTTGTTAGATCCGAAGCCAAGGTCCATTTGTTGCCAGAAGCATCAGGAATTCGGGTCGAAAAAGCAGCGTACCTTGCAACGGCTGCTACAATTATTCCACGTAATTCTGTTGGCAGCAAAAAGATCCCGTGAGGTCAGCTTTTTTTGCAACCAAGGCTTTCGAATTCAATAGAGAATACGATTGCTTTTGACCTTGCTGATGTAGACTTTCGTCTCCCGTTGGATCCAAAGAGATATAGGCCTGTACATAATTGTTCACGCACTTCTCCATTCCTCTCACATTCAAGGCAACGAATTTCTTTAAAACCGATACCATGGGACAGTCCACGAAAGCGTGGATGGTGTCGTTGTAGATCTTGCCACAATCTTTACATGGTTCGTAAAATCTGATCAAGTCTGCAGAAATTTGTTGTTGCACTGTGAACTTTGTTTCATCATAGATATATTTTAAAGAACCCAACATTCTTTTTTCCAGTTTTCAGGAAGCCTTTGAGGCCTCAGACAGCATCCGTCTGAGCACGTAGCTCTCGCTCCTGAGATCCTCATGTACGACAGTCCTGATGGTTTTCTCGTCCACGCTCATCTTGGCAGCAAAGTCCCTCATAGAGATGCCGGGATCGTCGTGGATCTTTTCCTGGAGCTCTTGGAGAAACTCTGGGTCCTCTTTTTGCCTCTGGACCGGTCTTGAGTCTTCCTAAAGGGTATTGCATTGCCGTTGGATTATAAAACTCTTGTGCCACTCGATAGACAGTAGTTTGGGAAGCCTCAGGAACTGGATATTTTCGTTTGGCGTGCAGCCCGCTCGGTGGGCGACCAAAATTGCTGCACGGCGGTCTTGTTCTGATGACATTTCAAAACATTTCTTTTATTAAAAGATGAGAACTGAAGCCAAAACAGTTGCTTTTAAAGTAATCGGACTAAGGGTTTCTTAAGTTATGGCTTTTCAAACTTTGTCCCAATTGTAGCTCCGCACAGTGTGTATATATATTTTATATATATATCGACTTTTTGTTATTGATTTTTAAGCAAAAATGCTGTTATATATGTATATATATATATATTTCGACTTTTTATTTAATTAATTTTTAAACTATAATATATATATATATGTTTTTTTTTTCGTATATGGTTCGATAGAATTGCAGTATCTGACTGGACATAAATAAGCATTATAGCATTAAAATAATTTATCGAACCTAGGATCTTATCAATGAGACAGACCAAAATGACCATCCCTCGCAAGATTCGAATCTGCTCCCCCAACATTGGTAGTTGAACATGCCTTAACGCACACGGCTATCGCACTCCTTCATTTTTTTATATGTTTTATTTGCAACTTTGTGCTGAAATAAATAGTTTTTAAAAAGTATTGTAAGTAAAATATATCATATCCTATCGATAAAGTACTTTTTATCAGTTAAAATCGATTTCAATTACAATATTTATCATTTTTCTATATCAAAATACAAGTTATATACATAAGGAATACTATTTATTGTTTGAATGGTTATCTCCAGTTAATGCAAGGTTTGCAATCTACGCGTTTGAGCGCCCCTTTTACTTATCCCAGTATAAGTGAACCATACTTTTTGATGTACTAAAGTGTATGTATATTAAATAGGTCATATGAGAGAGGGCGGGGAAGCTGCGAGAGGGCATAAAGTGCCTTTGAAGCTCTTCCCTAAAGACATTATCATTAAATATAATGCCCTGAAGGAATAGTCAAGGCTGCAATGACTTCTTTATATTCAAAATATTTCGTGTTGTACTATTTTTAGCAGTCTATACTCATATTCAACGATCCCTATGCATCCTCGAGACTCCCAATAATTCATAATTTAATCAAATATTCGCTCATTTTGCTTCCTAAGATATACTATTTATTTTACAATGGTCCACACAATTCATTCTTTACAAATATATGAGAAAGTTAAATTTCAAAATAAAATGTTTATTTTTACCCAAAACGACGTATCTTGTTTTCACTCATATAAATCTACTAAAAAGACAAACATTAAAAGTAGAAATCATATAGGGATTCATATACTATTTAACAAATATGTAAGTAACTTTTTTGTTGCAACATTTTCCCCTATTAATGTTTTATTATCAAATAACTTAATATTTAACTGCTTCAGTTGTATTGAAACATGATTTTATTATTTTATCTGCATATACATACTTAAGAAATGAATAAAAAGCTAATGGTGAAGATTCCATTCGGGTGTACGACTAGCAGTTAATCTTGATATCATGTGGAAATCGATATTATAGCTTCATCTTCTAATTCATTTTTTTTTTGAGAACTTAGGCATACTTCCCATGATGCTCAGAGAATGTACTTTAATACTTCTGTTGTTCTACCAACGATGAAGATTAAAAAATATTTCTTGAATTGATTAGGTCTGAATTGTATTTTAAAAATTAATGCTATATTATACTATTACATTGAACTTAAATAAAAAAATATTAAATCATAATAAAAGAGCATAAAGATATACAAATGATGGTAATGATGCAGGAGTAGAAAATTCTTTCGGTTTTGGTTTTTGACCATTGTTAGGACTTCTATTACTGCTATGCTCACTGGAAAATAAACAAGCTTATTGTCGTCTATTTGATTAAATACATTTATTTATAATTCATTAGCTGAAATGGGATGTAATATTTTCAATATATTTATATATCGTCAACTATCGGCACAAGTCCGCGTTCCAAGTGAGCTTTATCTTACTAATTTTTTTTTTTTTTTTCGACCTTATTTTATTTAGCGAAGTTACATATAATATATATATATAAATAAACATTCTAGTTTAAAATTAAATCGCAAAATATAAAAGTCAATTTCAATAGACAAACATTCTAGTCGTTAAAACGGATTTTTGTAAAAAAAAAACATGCGGTAAAAACGGTAAAAAAATCACAGTGACAATAAAAATAAAAATGGTAAATTAATTACAAAAATGTCTTCTGATAAAACCTCTATAAGTTCGTAAGAGTTTTTTAAGATCATTCACTGTTTTGTCCGAGAATGAGGGAAAGTAGCGAACCAAGTCTCCCGCGAACCTCCACTGGGAATCAACACGTCCTGGAATCTTGATCTCCAGCGCAGAGTAACGAGCAGCAGCGGAAATTTGAATGGATCTTAATTCCTCCGTTTCGATAGTTTTCCCCGACGCAAGGTGCTCCGCTACATAACTTCTGGAGCTTGATAGAGCAAACTCTATTGCTCTTGTTTTCTCCGACGCAGATCGCAGGTTAGATGTGAGACCGAAAAGAAGAATGGGGGAAATATTTTTGTCGTCGATTCGATGAATGTTGAGGCTGATAAAGTCCCTCACGATTTTAAGAACAGGACATTGCGAAAAGGCATGAATAATTGAGTTAAAATTTTGCCACAGTCTTTACATGGAGCGTTGAAGTAAATACAACCCGTGGATATTTGTAACTGGGCAGAGAAGCGTTTTCCATGGCTAAATTTGGAAATCGAACTCAGAATTCTACTCCTCCACGATATTTTCAAATCCAATTCTTTTAAGTATTTGTCGACAATTCTTTCCGCCTCCGCTTTCGTATCTGGAGAGAAACACATTCTTAGATGCCACGGAACGGGGACCATGTGCTCTTCTGCCGCCCTTTGAAGTTTAAAAACAAATTTTCCGGACTTGAAGATAGAGTCATTCGTGAGATCATGAATTGTGAGGATATTGGAGGATAAGGCCATTCTTTCCAAATTTTTCGGTTCGTCTAGATTCTTAAAAAATAACTTTTTTTCTCTATTTTGACGAATATGTCAATAGTTGAGGAATTATAAAAACTTGGTATTCCTCTCCATATTATTCTCTGAATCATTCCCACGCATATGGCTTCAATCATTTACAGAGAGGTGGAAGCCCTTCTCCAAGTCCGCGTTCCAAAGTGAGCTTTATCTTACTACTATTTATTTGTTTACATTATTCCCCTCCTCCCCTCCCCTTCTTAATAAAATCAACTTGATCATCTCTTTTAAAGCCTTATCCGATCTTCTTATCCGGTCTTTTTTAATTTACTTCAAATATTTATTATTGATATTACACTGTTAGAATTGAATTGATTCCTGTTTTAAGAAATTCCTGTTTTTTTAAATATTAACTGTCGAATATCTTTTTATAATATTACTGCACTTACCTGTTGTTTTTTATTTAAGAATCTATTAATACCCCCACCATTATTTTACTGTTAACTCCTTTCTAACTCGAATATTACATCATTGTCAATGAATATTTTTAGAAGAGTGTAACGAAATACATAAAAAAAACTATCGGCACAGCAATTCCCCGATACCAATAGCATGTATAACGTAGTATCGGGTCCGATTAATCGGTTAAACTGATAAATGGGTGTACCTCTATTTTTACCTTCATAACCTTATGACTCCCTTTCTTTTCTTTCAGGAGGCAATGGATTGCGGAGGAGGCTTCTCTATGGGCAGCCTTGGAGATCGGGAGGAGGAGAAGAGGAATGAAGGTGTAGTCACATGGGTTGTGCGGGGTTGGATTGGGTGACGGGTGTGTCGTCCGGGTGTGTTGTGGAACTATGCGGAGTCTCCTGGGAGTGATGCCTCCATGTCGTCTCTCCCCAAATAGACCCCTAATATGAAGAAGCAAAACGTCCGGACTCTAAGTCTCATCGTCTGTACATTCACCTATCTCCTTATCGGAGCTGCCATTTTCGACTCCATCGAATCCGAAGAGGAACAAAATCAAAAAGAAGCTTTGGAGAGTAAGAAATGCTCTTTTATTAATAATTTCAAAATAATAATTGTTCACAATCTCGCACAGAGTATTTTTTTTCACATAAATGTCTTAACCAGGGATATATAAATTTATAAAGAGGCTTACAAAAACCATAAAGAGAAGGAGGGATGGAAGGGGGGATTTTATATGCCGAAAGAAAGCTTTCAAAATATGCTATGGGAGCTTTAGATGAGATAAGGTGAATGTATAAATATTGACTCCCATCCCTGAGTTATCCATATAATTTTTTTGGAGAGCAGTAAAGGATTTAGTTTTTCTACAAATAATGTGGTAATTCTTATTATTAGTATGTTAAAAAATTGAAGCGAGCTGTTATTGAATATATCCATAGATAAGGATAGGAAAAAGGCTTCTCGCAAACTTACTAAAATAACAGTTTTTTCTTTTTTTACGTCCGATATTCAGAGTGATGATCTATTTATCGACAGATATGATTAAACAAAATAATCATTCTTTTTTTGCCGGAGATTGTTTTATTTATTTAAAGATCATATGTGGACTTAAAGGAATGTATGGCGGCCTGATTAAGAGTCCGCACACAACTAACCCCTGTTGTTATTATTATACAATATGCATTTATATTCAGGAAGGAATA
This sequence comes from Caligus rogercresseyi, assembly GCA_013387185.1. Classification (NCBI taxonomy): domain Eukaryota; kingdom Metazoa; phylum Arthropoda; class Copepoda; order Siphonostomatoida; family Caligidae; genus Caligus; species Caligus rogercresseyi. The sequence continues at coordinate 30,146,817 of CP045891.1, forward strand.
AACAAGTTTGACCGGCAAGCTCATGCGTGCAGGTCGTTCTTCCTTTCCTTTAGAAAATCCCTCTTGTATTTGTCCTCCTCTGAGCTAAGATCTTCTGAAGATTCCTCCATATAAAGCAAATTCTACCAATATATTCCTGTCCTTTTATTTGTGATTTATATACCTCCTGGATCGAAATCAGGTCTCTGCGTATTAAGACGCTCGTCGCTTTGGTCGCGTAATAAGTATAACATTACCCATATTCTCATACCCATAAATGCATTCATAGAAAAAATTAAAAGAAAATACCATCTTTTTATTATCCCTCTCTATACGGCTTCCTTTTAAATACTTTTGATTTTTTTGCATTCACATTGGGCAGTTTCCTAGGCTAATGTTTAAAGATTTTGTATTGACATTTATGAAAGCAAACTTTTTTTTTCTTCTCACTCTTTTGGTTGGCTGTATTGTGAATCCATTATTTAGATTGACGATTTGACTTCCCCGTAAAATGATCAAATAAGTAACATCCCCTGTATAATATTTTTGCAAGGAAGAATAATCATTCACAGGCCTGTAGGTATTGGTTCTCTCTAAATATGTATGCCAAGCAAAAAAAGTAGTCTTTTTGGGCTCCGTCTGTTTTATAAATGTGGGCTATCAGCTAGAAATAAAGTTTTGGTGGATTATAATACAAAATATCTAATATTATATTTTGTATACATCCTGCCTAATGTGATTACAATAACTTAATGAATGACTGTTTTTTATTGACACAGTTCATGAAAATATATAATTAAAAGAGGAAAAAATTATAAAATGTGGCAAATACGAAGATTGCAGTTTTAAATTTTAGTTTTAAGCATCATATATGAACAAACAACTAAAAACAATTATAAGTGAAACAGATAGAGCATTATACATTACAATCAACGGATTACGATCATGACTTGTTTAAAGTATTTGAGCTTTTTCATAAGTATTTTTATGATATCCTTTCGGAAAATAAAACGGGAAGGAAGAACCGGATTTCTTGGGCCCCATTAGTGTTATTGAAATTTTCTTCAAAGATCGTTTTGATTAGACAGAAATTTAAGTGAACATGTTGTATGTTTGGTTAAAACCGATATCAAAACTCCGTTTAGGTCCGTTTACTTTAAATAATTGAAATTTGTTGAGACAATTAGCAGTCCACGCTTCTGCCTTAAACCAGACAAGAAAATTCACATATCTAATTTATTTTATCTCTGTGAAATAGGGACAATATCATGATTTAAAAATATGAAGTATCACTCTCTCTTTGGCTCTTTCTGTACCTGTCTTTACCCAACAATGGATAGCCAACAATTACTCCGATATTCAGCGGAAAGATCATAAGTTGCGTTAACACTCAATTCTACTCAGTGACGATATTGCTGTCATCAGTTTGATTGAAGGAGAAGAGATGGGCGTCCCCTTAAGACTTGTGACATTTCCCCCCTCATTTATACATACCATTTCTAACTGACTCAGCACAAACGTGTGTCCCTGGATCCATTATTGTGTTGTTTTTTGATAGACATTTATCACAATAACAACAATTCCCCATAAGAAATAAATTTGTATTTCCTCCTTTTTCTTGTGTGATTTATGAGGTTTCCCTTCCTGACGACCAAATAACTAATATGTCTTTGGTCGGATTTTCTTTATTTTTGTAGATAAAAGAACGTAGGAAGACACATGTTTATTTGGAGCCTTTAATGACATTAGTGGAGGCTCTGAGAGGAATAATATTTGCCCAAAAATAAATGAGGAAGGGAATGAGGCTGCATATTGAGTAGAAAAAAAATACATGATTTGAATTACGCCACACTTTACTATACTTAAGAACACTAAATAGGCGGAATCAAAAAGGTGTCAGCCATTTTAATTTCCTTTCAAGACGAAATATATGTTATGAAAGTCGACGAAACAAAGAAGATGATTACTATTATCCCTTCAAAGTAGTCTTAACGAATAGAAAAAAAGGAAATGGATCTAGGAACGCTCATTTAAAGGACTACTTTTATGAAACATATCATAGAGTGACGAAGTCATAGGATATTGCAGGATATCCTTTTGTCAGTTGCTAAAACTATTTAATTGTTTTATCACCAAGTGAGGCAGCCATCTTAAGAATATGTATGTATCTTAAAGAGCAGTGAACTGAAATACTCAATCTTCTTGAGTATTTAGTTTTGCCATAGGTCCATGGCTTATCCAGATAAATATATTAGCTTGTCAGCTATCGAAGAGGAGCTCAAAACATATCCTATACATATCTGGGGGAAATAAATCAGAAAAAAATCATGGAAACGACAATCAACAAACTATAAATGATCTCTTTTTTATAAAGTAATTTCTTATGGGCCTCCATGGAGCGTTGATAGATTCTCAAAAATATTACTCGGTTTTTGAAGGGAATAAATTATCAATAACTTATTTATATCATAAAGCGGAGGGTAGAGTTTTTCAATTTTTTGATATATTTGTTTATGAAGTTGGTTTATGATTATGGGCGATAATCGAAGGTTTTACAAACTTTCAGAATCGACCAAAATTTAGTTGCAATAGTGGCTCATTTTGTTTCATACCCCTTGAAATACATTTTTTAATTATTTGGTGCGATTGAGTTGCATTTGTAAGGATATGAATTAGCATATATATTTAGGAGTGTCAACGTGATAATGGACTTGTGACATAATTAAATATGTGGTAGCTCTACATGAAAACTATAAAAGTATTTTATAAAGACATTTCGAGTTTTTAAACAAGTGTAAAAAATAAATATTTAGTGTATTATATTTTTAAACTGTATAAATTTTATGAAGATTACCAAATATAATGTCCTTAACCGGAAAGATTAAAAAAAGTATTCTAGCATGAAAACTAATACTCCATCAAATATTGGATCCTTTCAATGAGATTGGACCTTCGCCTCTGAGGATGGCTTCCTCGGCATTAAGAGTTAAAATGCCTTGAGTTCACAAAATCCTTGCTACAGGAGATGTCTACCTTTGTACCTATGAATAATCATCATACAATGAAAAATGTGAAGTCTCACTCTCTGTTGTGTTGTTTTATAATAATGAATCTTTAGTATGCAATAAGATATATCACTATATATGTATATATAACCAGTGAAATGGATAACGAAACTTCAATAAAGAATTCCTTGAAAAACAAATAAATATGTTTGATCATATAAATTATATGGTAAATATTTAAAATAATTTTATTCTTTTGGATAGTTCAAAATAAATATTTATAATTTTAAAATCAATAGCTAAAATACAAGCAAGGCCTTTTTGTCAGTAAGTATCTATTAATAAAATAAGTAAAATAAAAAATATTTTATTATTATTACATAATGATTTTTACAAGACACTTCCTTCTATCATGATAGGAATGAGTATATCACAAGATCTCCACCACTTACATTGCAACTTTCATTGCAAGTCCCAATAATGTACACTGCTCCACGACTCTGCATGATATGTTATTGCTGAGGTGATTGAAAAAAAATAATATAAATAATAAGAACGTATACGCACGAAAAGTAAATATAACTTTAATCTATAGGGTAAACACAAGATCACCTACAATAACTTATCGTCTTTCTCAGATTAATTTATGAATGCGTATATATTCAAGGAACATAAATAATACTGTCTAATGCCAGCAGACTTTATTTCATATCTCAAATTATATTATACTCGCATATTTGGCCGCCTACGGCGCCCATATGTTCGCCCTTCGGGTATGGGTACGTTTTGGAGCTAGTTTGTGAGTGAAACAGACCTTAAAGAAAATAAGAGAGGAGATAATAATTTTCTGTTTGTACAAACATTCCTCATAAAAAGTTTGACTTTGTACAAAGAATATGTTTTAAGTCACATGAGATGCTTTTTTCTTATTCTTTTTTCCTCTCTTTACCTTGAAACGTAGGTAGTTCAAATCTGAACTATTCAAGGTCTGATTTCCCCCCTTCATTTCTGGTTCCATCACTTTGCAAATAGTATTATTAGGTCCGTCTTGACCCAAGGATTCCATAGGTACCTTCAAAGTTCATATCTGACCATAAATGTGGGAGGAGATAGCGTGCGGACATACAGACGGACAGAGATTGGTGAATTAATATCTAGATTAAATCTTTCACCCCCTTGGCTCATTCACAAAACCCTGTAAAGGACAATTTTATATGCATATACTGTAAAAATCATTGTTGACATTTTATATAATTATTTTATAAAAATAATATGATGTGGATATATTATTATTCTAGGGACTATTTTTTGTTTTAAGGGAGGGTGTTATACATAAATGAATCTTGGCAAAATACTATTTTTAATAATTCATTAATGGGCATTTTCCAAAATAATTACTAACTCATTCTAACGTTAATTCTTAGCGTATTTTTTTATTTACAAAAATAAAAAAATGTTTTTCTTTATTTGTACCCAATTATTTTAAATTAACATTGATATTGAGGACATGAAAGGCGATTTAATGGCATTGTTAAATAACATTAAGTTTGAGCCAGTCAACGTGGTATTTAACGTTATTCATTTCTTTTAAACTTTCACAAGATGAATTTATGTACAAAGGACTCTCTCTCTCTCTCTTTCTATATATATATATATATATATATATATGTACTACCTACTTTTAATTTTTTAAATGAAAAATGTTATGTTATTACTGCATTCATTTGTATTTTTTTGTTGACCATTCCAATATTGCATCAAAACGCTTGCGGAAGGAAGAAAAAGTAAATATATTTTGTAGAGTTTCATACGTATAAACAAATAAGTAGAATAAAACTCCATTTGAAGTCGTCTTTACAACAACTTTTTTTAATCAAGCCTCAATATACATTTTTTAAAGCTGTGTATATGTACCTTGCTAGTTGTCTATATTCGTCGAATATTATAGCACAAGAATGAATAAAATAAGGGTCTTACTTGCCATAAAAGTTCATTACGTATCATAAAAAGTGTATACCCATTGTATAACTATGGGCATTAAACTTTGGCAACTGTCTTTGTACAAAAAATTAAGTAATATGATTATTGTTCCTCCTGAAAATGTGCATAAAAGTATATCATCTTATTTTTATAATAGTTCTTATGGTTATGCTTATTTTTTGAGCTCTTACTCATATTTATATGACAGCAAATAAACTTATATTTGATTCTGTAATTTTACTAGTATATATATATATATATATATATATATATATATATATATATATATATATATATATATATATATATATATATATATATAACCAAACTACTTGAACTTCAAAATATTTTATTCATATCTACTTAATACTTTATGTAACAAAATATATTAGATCGTGTTGAAGCTTCACATCTGGATTATTTTCTTTAAGGTAAAAGTGAAGACAATATCAATAAATAGATGGCTTTTTTAAAACTTGCATAATTAGTTTTTTGCACAACCCAATTTCAGCCATTTGAGAAAAGGAAACCCCATTATTCTAAAAGAGTCAAGCAATTATAATTATAAGAATGTATTATTAGATGGTATTTTTGCATAGTGGCTGTAATTATATCAATTTTATTAATCTAATGAATCGTTAGTTGTTCATTCAGCTTATAGAAATTGGTTTAATTTCCATAATCATTGATTTGTATGTATGTATTTTTTATACTTGTAGCATATTATTAAAAATGCCACAAAATAGGTAAAAGTAAAAAAAAAGACTATTAATTATATAAAAATCTTGAAAAAATATATGTAGTTGACACAATTGCTATGTTATAAATCACTTTAAGCATTAATAAGCAAATTTCATATTAAATTCATTGTGTGTAAAGTATATTAAGGATATTCTTGATCAATTATTTGTTAAAAATGGAATTGCATTCATAAGAAGATATAAATTTTGTGCTTTCGAAAGCGTAAAAAATCAGTATAATATCATTATATAACTGTAATATTAACCCAAGTCATTATCTTATAATAATCCAAAATATATTTATCTCTTTCAAACCTCACTGTTTTCAATGTCATCCATTTGCTTGGCCATTCTTTCCCTAGATCATTTATTCCAGTTGCCATTTTGAGAAAATGTTATATATCTATAAATTTATTATAAAGATTTTGAGACATACTTAGACTCCACTAAGGCTCAAGGAATGCTTAAATGAATTGAAAATTTTAATTAGATAAAGCAACTTTAACATGGAATTAATGAATGTGGATTTAGTTTAACCAAATATGCCGAGAAATGGATCATTACTCTGACGTCATGTCATAGAAAAAAATTGTTACCAACGTATTGATGACTTGACGATAGGTTCTATTATGCTAGATATTGCAGGTTGTTGTCGTCGAAATAAGTAGTCCACCTCCAATAAGATATGAGAAATGGATCATTACTCTGACGTCATGTCATAGAAAAAAATAGTTACCAACGTAAATGGTTATGCCTATTGATGACTTGACGATAGGTTCTGTTATGCTAGATATTGCAGGCTGTTGTAGGAATAAGTAGTCCATCTCCATATGATATAAATCAAAATTTATCTTGCCTTTATAGTAGGGAAATGGAAAGTTTAAAGGAAGGTCGTTCATTCGAAGCGTTTTCAAATCATAGAGAGTGATGATTTATAATGTGACTGTGCTTGATGAAGCATATTTGATTGTCTTCAAACGCCTGAGAGGAAGAAGATATTAAATATTCATGATGAAAAAGGGCTTTTTATGTCAACATTTGATGATGAAGCTGTAGCAAGATAAATCTAAGACATGTATTTTTAAAGGCATTTTGACATTAAGGTTAAAATGATTGATATACATATATTACTGCTTTTTACACTTTGAAAAAGTAAGATGATATCATTTGAGAGACAAAACTATAAATTTTGGGCTTTGAGAATGGAGTAAATATTACTTTCTCATTATTTTTAATAATATTATTATTAGCTGCACATTAATAAGCCAGATTCTAAAGTATAGAGAAGATTAGTTAATTTTAGTCATGAGTCTCTATGATATTATATGAAAATAGTTTGCTTAGAGCTACCATTTAGGCTTCCTGGGGACTAAAAAATAAATATTATAAAGATAAATTATATAAAAGTAACATTATATAAGTGAAATATGATTGAAAACTCTAACAAAATAGAGACAAAAGCCATTGCCGCACTTCCAGCATTAGATATGAACCTTTTTTACGGATTGAGAATACTTTGGAGAGGCTGATTACTTTTTGCGATGCATTTGGTTGAAGCACGCTTCTTGAGACTTCTTGAGGGCTTGCATGTCTTAGTCCTCAACCTGTCCTGGCTTTCAAATCTCCGACCTACATAAAAACTAGATACTCAAGTTGGAAGACAAAGTTTGCTCGCCTTGATGACGATTAATAAAGTTAAAACGGCTGCCCCAATAGATACAATAATTTAGTCTTTGAATAAAATAAATCAAATCCTACAATAATCTCAGCAATGTGGCCTTGTGTTATGTTTAATAAAAAATGTTTTTTTGTCATTTATTTCTTTTATTGCTTAAATCTTGTTAGTTATATTTTGACTTCTCAAGCAATAACAGTAATTCTTTCCATCTTCTTTATTGTTCATCACTTTTTAATATATGTCATTGCTTTTCTCCGTCTTAAATACAATCAACATTGCTCCTACCAATTTCTTATCGTATATTTTCCCCTAATTTTATAAAGCTTTTTCTGCATTCAGTTCTTTCATAAGTATTGATTTAAAAACATACATAACTTTCACCTAGCGTTGTGTAAAATATAACTTATTCGTAAGCCTCGTTTTTGTCAGTTGGGTCTTGATACATCTCACTCATTTGTTGGTTCTATGCGATTTCCCTAGTTTTAAAGAGTACTCGTACAACACAAATGTTGTAGAGCTAAAGTAGATAACTCCAGCAATACTCAGAAATTATTAATTTCAATACTTATTTGGCCTCCCAAAGTGAAATTAAACAGTAATGTGACGAAAGTGCTTTTTTAATATATGTTCGTTATAAAACGATTCTCCATTAAAAAATATACTAGAGGTCGACGGAGAGTAGATATTTTAGACCAATAAAGTACCGATAGTAAAAAAACATTAGTTGATTATTGTTTCTTCTTTATGTATGTCTATATTTGTATTCAATTATTTAGGGTAAAGTTATAATACAAAAGTAAAAAACCTCAAATACCATGAAGCTTGTTGTCCTTTGTTGAAACAAAAAATGAAAGTAGAACTCTACCCCCAGCTATTTTTCAAGTGTCAGCCTCTTTTAAGACGACATTGACTCCTGGAAAATGAGCTTATTGCTCTTTATGGGATTATATGTATCGAAATGATAAAATGTATAGAAAGGCCTTGAAATGTAATCAACAATGTTTTTAAAGTAAACTTTAGAAAAAAATGGTATATTTACAACTATCCTTGCCAAAATTAACCGATACCGAGAATGTGTAAAAAATGCTATCGGCGCCGTGTACAAAAGTATGGATAGATTGTGATAAGTGCATAGTTGATGAGGTATTTACAAAAATACGTTAATATTATTCCAGGAACCATTCATGCGAGAGGTGCAGTTATAGCAGAAGCAAACATTAAATATTAGATCCTTGAATGCTACAATTCTATTAAGAAACTAAACACACTTGATAGTGTGTCTGAATAGTTTAATCAGTTATATTTTTAAATAAATTAAATATTATTCATTTTGGAAATAGTTTTTAAATGTATGTTTACAATATTCTTAACCCTTTCTGTCACAGTGGTTACTCCCAGAGACCACCCCCAAATTATGTCGTAACTTGCGTCAATGTCAGTTAATTATTATCCACCCTTAAAACATGATGCAATAGTCTTTGTTTCTTGCGTAGATTAGTCAAGTAGCGTTTGTTTAAGTCGGACTGTCGACGTGGGAGGATTATAAGGATGTCTTCCAATTCAACAAGACGCAATTGCTTCACATTATATCACAAAGAATGTCGTACTGTAAAGAAATTGAACCCAAAATATTGCATATTAGTTTGTTAAGAAAATATATATACTTCTGTTTGTTGTCTAGTATGACATTTTCTTATACAACAATAAGGTTTTGTAGTTACATCACAGTGGTTAATCAGGGTATCCACCTCATAACTTTTTCCCTATGTTGAAATTCAGTACAAAATTAGGTATGTAACCTATTTGGCAAATAAATAACCCATATCAACAGTAAAAAATTAAGAACATATATTTTTAAGGACCCCGTGACTGAAAGGGGACGATGGAGTGAGTCTTAAACGAAAAAGGAGTACCATTTAACAATTAGGAGAACAACTATAATTGTTTGGGCTGTTTTGCAAGTTTGTAATATTAAAGATATAGAAGACATTACATTTCATTTGTTAGGTTTCTCCTCAATATAATTACTTTAAGAGGTTCAAGGTGATATCTGAACGATTTATTTAAATATATTTTTGTCAATCCTTTTTTATCAAACGTAAAAATACTATACTTTCATCATCTCAACATTATTACTACTATACTATCCCCCTTCTTTTGTCTCACCCAAATTTGAGCATGGTGGTTATTTCTTCATTCGAGCTCCAACATATCTTATCCCTTTGATACGTTAATTGAATGTCACAAAACTGAGGGGCGATAGTATTGTGTCTTTATCACTTGCTGGATGTGAGATGATGAAAATGTCCAGGTAAATTGAGTATTATCAAGATTAAAAGGATTTATCATGTAATAAAAAAGATAGCAAAATATGTCCATTATGATTTCATTTGGAGCTCTACTTTATTTTGATATAGATACATAGAGAAGAAGATGTTAAAATAGATGTATAAAGCAGAGGAAACTCACAATTTGCTCATGTTAAATGATCCGAAACATGTACCAAAAGACATAAAAAATACTTTATATAAATTTGTTAATAATAATATTTTTTTCAGTTTTGCATGATCGTCTTTTAAGTTCCTAGAATAAACCCGCCTCACGTAGAAATAATCCGGTATACAACCGTTAGTGATATATAATAGGACCTATGGATCAATAAGAGTATTATTGCCACTGAAGCACATTGGGGTATTTTACAAAAAAAACTGACGATTTTAAAAACTTAATCTCTCTTTTTTTGTACGTATGTAAAAAATAAAACGTAATTTCGAATTCTTGAGATCCTACCTAAATTTTGCACCCAATTATTTTAAAAGTTACTTATATTAGGACATGAGAGGCGATGAATGGCGGAAAAAAATACTACAAAAGTTTACGACATAGCAACGTAACATTATACAATCTTTAAATATGTTTTTAACACTCACATATTTGATAAAATTTTACCACCCATGAATCGAAATATTTCCCACTACAAATTTTAAATTTGAGAAGTGGATAATTATCGACTCCTTTATGTTTCAAGTACTTGTTTTTCTATGATAAAATTATTTCCTTTGATCTTACTTTCAAATTCGATAAAGCAAATATATATATATATATATATATATATATATATATATACGAACACATTTTATGTAAACTCAATATATGAAGTTTTTAAAAATGATAAAGTTAGTATTTTTTTCTCTCATTGCATTTCTGAGAAAGTATGCAATCCTTCTTTCAAACCAAATATTTTAATATTTGGTTCGTTTTGATGTGTAAAGAATATCAATTGTTATCAATTAAGCAGTAACCTTGAACAGTGATGTAGGTTCTACAAATATAATTAAATCGCAATATTGTCAAAGTCATAAACTGAAGGCAAGGGGATTATGTAGAGATGGAACTATGATATAAAAATTATATGTGACATGAATATTGAGTTCAGGGTCGACACAATGGAAAGTAAAAAAAATAAGTAAGAAATGAAATATACGCTGGGGGTCCAAAATTACTTTGATTTAGGGATCCATCTGAGACTCAAACTGTAACGAATTCATACGTAATTCGGAGCAAACTTTTTATTTCAAGGTATTCATAATGAGGAATGTTTCTTTATAGCAACAAAAGTATGGTATCTAATCATTGAGTTCTAATGGACTTGTTCATCTATACAGTAGTCTGGCATTGATAGGTCTTCTGAGGATAAGAAAAGGTGCTTTACAAAATAATCCTTTTTGTCGGAAGATAAGCGAGTTACTCGGATTTTATGCCTTGACAGCTCGAGTTGTAATCGAATATGTATTCATCCGGAATGTTTTGAATCCATTGCATGACAACTGCTGGTATTAATAAAACCTTTTCATTATGTATGTAGGAACACGATGTTTTATTATGGTATAAATGGGTAGTGTCACCTAGTGGGCCGTAAAAATCTCTTAAATAAAATGAATATATGATCAAAGGTATATTTTTGTGTTACATTTTTATTCGACCGACCTATGTAATAACTAGTTACACCACTTTCACGTTAAAAATACTATAGAAAAATACTCAACGAATAAAAGGATGGAAGCCATCTTACTTTTACTTGTGACGGAAGAGGATAATAAGGAATTTTTGATATTGATAATAGCAAGTCTGAAGTAATAATCAAAGAAAGAAATGACTAGCAGGATTTTCTTCGTGGGAGTGGGCTGGAAACTTTATTCGTTATGTGGCATCAATGGCAGCAGAACACTTGAATGCTTTAAAGAGGATTTTAAAAAGTCATCGTCGCTTGTTACGGAAAAAAAATTACATTTTATATAAGGTTATAATTTTTAGATAGTAATTTTGTTCTATAATGTTCAATTATGGTTTTTTTAAAACACAACTGTGTAAAATATTTTTTATTTATATTATTGTTATCTGTTGTTGTATTTTATTTACTCGTTTTTTAGATAACATAATAAAGAATTTTATAACCGAAAAAAAAGAAATGACAAAAAATACCCTGTGATGTCACTGTAAAAAATCAAAATACTTTTTATGAAGTATAAAATAGAGTGGCGTCATAAGAATGTATAGTAGACCTCCCAGAATGAAACCACTTGTTTAGTTCTTTTACATAGTCCCAGCGATTCTGGTTCATTTTTGATGCTGAAAACGAATATCTTATTTAAAAATCTCTAGCATTATTAGAAATCGGACCTCACTGGGGTCTAATGTGGCGCTCACTTCTGGTTTCTGGATCTACAGAGATTTATCGGCAATAATGGCCATGTATGTACAGTATTCTGTGCCACAAATATGCGTTATTATCATCATGGTACATGCTCTGGCACACAATAAATGGTTTTCCGTCCAATTAATACCGATATTTGCCCCAATTGTACTTTATTATGTAAATTAGGCCATGGAATTATGAGGTTTACGCGCATTCTTAGTAGTTTTTCTTTCATACAATAACCAGTTGATCTTTTTTTCATCAAAATCTGTTTTTATTTATAAACACGTGACCTAAACACCGTATCAGATTTATTTTCACTCTTTGATTTATCAGTCAAGTGTCTTATATATATATATATATATATATATATATATATATATATATATATATATATAAATATTTATATATTTATACATAAAATGGAAACTCGGAAACCGAAAAAGTGAGGCACTGGGTATTGGTGATACTCAATAAATTTTCAAACCAGGTCCATTCCCGTTAACCAAAGAGGTGCTACGGCACTTTTACTTTCATCTTTTGTCTTTGGGTAGACCGGACACGCAGCAAGCTACCCGTAGCACCACCGATTCCCTACTTCGTCTCTGGGCACCGTCTTACTTGCCACTCATGGTGAGGAAAAATATAATTAAGAAGCTCCATCGCTTCCATGATCTATTTAGTGGGGGTGATGGATTCACTGCGACGGAAGCGGAAAAACGCCAAGGAGAAGAAGGAGCTTTTCTCAAGGAATTGCAAACTCGTTTCGATGTCAGTGCCGAAAGTGCTTTGGACATCATCGAAGCCGACAAAACTCTTTGTCGACATCACCATCACACTCAATCGTCATTTATGGCCCTGAGAATCTCCATCTTCAGAACCGTCGTGGAAAGACGACTGCTGCCGAGATGTTCCGTTTCTGCGCAGCAACCATTCAGAGTGGCGGCGTTGACTTGGAGTCGTTTCCTCTCTCTGCGGAAAAAATTCGATTGAAAGGCATAGAGTTTGATGAGGCGACAGCTAGGACGATCAAAGTGGGAACCAAATATTTTCCTACCAGGTGTTTTACATTAAATATTTTGTTATGGTAAAAGATTCGAGAATACGACTACAGGTGATAGGCCAAACCGAGTACTAATTTGAATTTACTCCAGGAAAATTTCATCTTTCCGCTCTTTGTGATTGCTCACTGCGACGGGAAAATTCGGGAAAGCTGGGGAAAAGTCAAAAGTGACTGCATGCCACTATGCGTGATAAGGGGAAATGCTTGGCAAAGGAAAGATACTGGGTGACAGGATCTGTCAACTGCAGTATGCCGGTCATTCGCGGAGTGGAATATTCCATTTTTCAGACTCATCGCTGTCAACTTCGACACTACAGGAACATGCACAGGTCCCTGAATGATAAGTGTATTTGCGAGAGAGAGAGAATAACATAACACTATTATGTTAATTTTTTTGTACGCAAACGTCCTGATCCAACAGAACGCTCAACGCCCACTACAATGGAATGCATGTTGCATCACGTGTTTGAACTTTTGATTGAAGCCTTGATTATCGAGAAACTCGGTCCAACATCAGGTCCGACAGAAAAGTATTTTGTGAGGTTTGCTTCCTATTTCAATGGTTTGACCAAGGAAGAGAAGGAAGTCATCAAGACTGAAGCCCACGATCGGATCGCTTTCGTCATAATTGAAGAATTGAAAAAGAACTAAAAAAGTGTGGCCGGGGAGGTCTTATGTATAGAATGATTTACTTCTATCAATTCCCAAAATTATTTATCTCATTCACCCATTTTAGATTGATTTTACGTCATGTAACATCTTTTTTCAATGAAGCAACCTTTTCTTCTCTGTTGAGTATCCAATTATCAAATAGATTCAGTGATTTATTCTTTCGTACTTCAATCGGAGAACGAAAATTAAAAAGAGATTTCCCAATGGAAATGAGTACGGCCATTTATATTAAATAGCTTTATTGATGGAAGTCGTGAGAGGGACATTTCTTGTTGGTTATATCTAAAACAAGAGGACAATGTTCCTTTAAATTAGTATTACTTTCTCCAATTTAAAGAAATTCTTTTGCTCATGACAATTTGGAAAATTAGACAAGTAATTTAAAAGGTGCAAGAAAAGAAAGTAACAATAAAAATAATACACTAAATTCGTCAATATTTTTAAATGATTATTTTTCCATAGCAAGATATATATTTGCATTTAATGATGAATATTAATAGTTAATTTATGTTTAAAAAACGAAAATTTTCTTTTCTTTATTTTCATTCGAAAAAATGTTAATTTTTCTTGAAAAATTACACTGGCCAACAGCCAAATTTATGTCGGACTAATTTTCACAATTCTTATAGAGTTTTATCCACTGATTCCGAATATGGTATTCATTTTTCAAAGTTAGTGATAAATTCAGAGCTAAATGGATTTCAAATTTTTCAGCACTTTTTCGATTCAGAGCCATTATTGACATACAAGGACTGAAGTATAGACAAATAAATAGCAATGATTTGATAGAGCTTAGATCAAAGTACTCATTTCAATTTTTACTTCGTCTCTGGCACATTTAAACTTTAAAATATATGTCATTTTGTACGAAAAATGAAGGGTTTTTCTTAGAGACTCACTGTTCCTCACTGCTCCTCACTCAAAGGTCTTACATGATTAAAAATTGATATGAATATGAAGAAAAAATATCAAGCTTTAATTTGATATGCTTAATATTCCATAAAATGCCTTATTTAATCAAAATTAGCAAATGAATATTTTTAAATCCTCTCCATTTTGCCCTTTTTTAGAGAAATTCATAAGTCACCCAGTGAGATAGAAACAGAGAGAGAGAAACTGACGTCACAACGTATGTAAACAATAAAGAGTAATTTTCCTTCTTTCATTGAAATTTGAGTGTTTTTTCCTGGAAATCTTCCGAGGATCCAGGATTCCTAAGGTGGCCTGCGTCTGTGGCCGTCCGTACACAACATTATGTGAGAAGAATCATCGTGACACCGGCCTCGGATCAAGCATGGAGCAGG
>CP045891.1:30162033-30223253 GCA_013387185.1 Caligus rogercresseyi
TAGGGCAGACCAAAATAATTCTTTGGACAGCGGCCCAAGACGGAGAGATACAGATGAAAGAAGAGTATTGGAATTGACGGTACCCATCATTAAAAATGTATATACTGAGGAGTTTTGAGACGACAGATCTCCACTCAAGGTCGGGCCTTGTGGACAAATCAATTAAAACTTTTATATAATCTTAGGAATTACTCTGGATAAAAACTACTAAACCACCCCAAGCTTATAGACTTTATTAATGACCGCCCACATATTTTATTTAAAAATGATTTCATAAGCTGGTATTTCTTCTGTTTTTTAGTGTCTCAGATATTGAAAATATGGGTTGATTTTACTTTTAGATTGTAATGTGTTTTTTAATAATAACTTGAAATGTGCAATCTAAATATGCATATATTTAGTATAAGTAGTATAGTATACATGGACGTAAATATAGTATGGTTTAATTAAATACAACACTCCCTTGCATATTTCATTTGCATTTCAGCAAATTCAACTTTTAATGTATTGAAATGACGTTGAAATGTTTGTATAGTACCCATTTTGAGAAATGTGATCTCTCGAAACAAAAAGTTTTGTATGGGTAAGCCATATAAATTTGCAAAGGTAATATAATATGAGTTAGAGCCTTTTCAATTAGGTCCGTCAAATAAGTAGGTTACTATACATATTTATAGTCTAATAACTGCGAATATTTATTATAAATAATAATTTTAATATTTCTATAAGTATTTTGAAAGCAAAATAATAACACAGGCCAACAAATTTGGTCAATCTCCCTTGATTGAACGAATCCAAATCTGGCCTTACTTTTCTGTGGCACATCCAGATTTTTGAGTTTTGAGTTTTTTTGAAACGGTCACTTTATGATGAGTACAATTTTTAAATACGATTCTTCGTTAGTATATTAAGTTTAAAAGAAAATTAATAAAATAATATTTGTTCGTGATGAATTAACAAATAAAAATGGTCATTCAAATTATTTTCCTTCCATTCAAAGTCCTGGTATGATCTCAAAACTGGTGAAAAAGTAGTCAAAATGGTTAATTTCAAAGTGATGCCTATAACTTGATGGATTTTTATGAAATTCTGCAAAAGAGACCATATTCTTATAGTCGAAACCCTTGCAAATCATGTTAAATTAATGTATTATTAGTTTAATCATTTTAACGACATATATTAGCAAATGAATAAAAAATAATAAGCGCTTTTAATTACATTTTTTTTGCTAGGTTTGGTGACCATTTACAATGGTTGCGGGATTTGAAATAAGAAAACTAAGAACATATTAACTATTTAAACATACATAAACTTAAGTATATTATTGTACTATCTGATTACATTGAAATTTTAAACTGGTTCAAATTTTCTTTTTGCACTTTTTCGTTTGTATACTTTGTCAGAATCCCTTTGAATCGTCCAACAATAATCCGCCATCATATATGTGCTCCATAGGCCTTGATAGCGCTCTTCCATGATCTTCATGTCCTGATGAAAACGCTCTCTCCCTGTTCGTCACTGACAGCTCCTAAATTGTCAGGAAAGACATCAAGGTGGCTATGAATGTAATGCATCTCGGTCAGCAAAGAGGATTTACAAAATTTCCTTGCTATCTTTGTATGTGGGACAGCCGAGCTCGAGACCAGCACTGGATTCGAAAGGATTGGCCAAGACGCGAAACCCTGAAGGCAGGCCTCCCAAATATTGCACAGATCCCTTGGTTGAGAGAGACAAAATTATTCTCCCACCCCTGCACATTAAACTCGGGATTATGAAGCAATTTATAAAGGCATTGAACCCTGATGGTGAGAGCTTCAAACATATTCCTACAGTATTTAAAAGGCTGTCACTTGAAAGATCAGGGCAGGCGTTTTTAATGGACCGCAAATTCGAACTCTCATAAAGATAAGGACTTCTTAAAGAAAATGAGTCCAAAGGAAAAGAATGCATGGTTTGCCTTAATTGAGCTAATTAATAACTTTTTAGGCAACAATAAAGCGGAAAATTTCCGACACATTGTAGAGGATTTGCTCACGGCTTTTTGTGACCTTGGGTGTAATATGAGCATAAAAATGCATTACATTCATAGCCACCTTGATGTCTTTCCTGACAATTTAGGAGCTGTCAGTGACGAACAGGGAGAGTGGTTTCATCAGACATGAAGATCATTCATTGAGTCAATACTTCCCAGCTAGAAAATCGATAATAATGTCCATCATTTGAGCAGGAAAAACTACGAATATCAAACTTTTTTATTTTTATCATGATAGGCATTTACATATATGTACATATGACAATATATGGAAATATATGATATGCAGAAATGATAGTTAAAATAACTTAAAACCAATATGTATATATATATATACACTACATTACACTATGAAACAAAGCTAAGGTCTATGTTTGCCCCTAGGCTGAAATTTTCTAAATTTAGTCCCATTTTTACGTAGATTCAAAATTTCACATAAAATATCGTCCGAAAAAAGGTTTGGACTTTATGGCCTTTTTTGAAAATCAGGATTTTCATCATTTTTAATGGTTCACGCCCAGTTATCTTCATGCAAAGTAAGAATAACGACAAATGTCATAACTATTTATTTTTTATAATGTCAATGCATTTCAAATCAGTTTTTTAATTTCAATATCTTTCGTATTATTCGAAAAAATGCCTTTATTTTTCAAAAAGTTGATCATTTTTTAGTGTTCTATTTAATTGACTATATAATTTTTGTTTCAAGTTTATTGACTATAATTAATATGTAATATATGTATATGTCAATGTATTTCAGAACAGCTTTTATAATTTCGATATCTGGGATGAAAGCAAAGAAAAGATCAATTTTGTATGGCCATTGTTTCTTCGTAACAAATCACAATTATAGTTAATGCAACCTCAACAAGAATGTATTTATTTTATATGATCAATATAAAATCTTGGCCATACTAAATTGATCTTTTCTTTACTTTCATCCCAAATATCCAAATTAAACCAAATTAAAAACTGTTCTGAAATACATTGATATATACAAAAAATATATATAACAAATTAATAAATTAATTAGTGTCAATAAACTTGAAAAAAAATTATCAAGTCAATTAAATAGAACACTAAAAAAATGATAGACTTTTTGAAATATAAAGACTATTTTTTCGAATAGTACGAAATATATTGAAATTATAAAAACTGATTTGAAATGCATTGACATACTAGAAAAATAAATATTAATGACAACTGTGGTTTTTTTTTACTTTGCACGAAGGTAAGTGGGCGCGAACCGTTAAAAATGATGAAAATCCTCATTTTCAAAAAGGCCATAAAGTCCAACCTTTTTTCAGACGATATTTTAAGTAGCATTTTTGGAGTCTACTTAAAAAATGGGACTCAAATTAGGAATTTCAGCCTGGGGGCAAAATCATTTACATAGTGTTATATAAATTTTTGAATTATAATAATAATTTAAATATCTTCTCTAATTTTGAATTCCTTAATATTATTGGTTCCGAAATTTTTTTGATCTCCTACTCTTTTAGCTTACATTTTCAATTTATATAAAACCTTTTCTAAAAGAAATTGTACTAACTATCTAATAAGATCTTTAAATTTTTTTTGAGATTCATATATAGATTCTTGAGAATCCAAGTATTAAAACAATTTGAATTCATCCTTTAAATTATGTTTGATACTATTTTTCGATTACCAAATTCTTTGAGGTGATGCCCTTTATAAACAAATTTATTTTTGATCATCAAAAATGAAGGTTTTTAAAAGGCAAGACTTTAGTTATTGATCCTAGCAATGGCCACTGCTGTGTGTGGGATTTTTATATATTCTCTTAAATGATACAAAAGAAAATCCTGGTTATTGACCAAAGAAAAATAATCTTTGTTTCTCTATAAGATGTATATACTCCAATCATATTCAAAATATATAAATTATATAAAATGATTCAGAACGTATATCAAAAATAATCAATTTTTTTACATCTTTTAAAGTCATACCGCACAAAATTATTTTATATTTATGATTCTGTTACGCTCAGTATATGTATGGATATTATGGCTTCGGGTGGGGGTTTACCGGGGTTGAGTGGATGATTATCTTGATGTCTATAAATATTTGATTATGGTGCTCGGATTGTATATATTTAGAGTATTCCTCCTGTCTAATAAATAGTATTCCTTTTTTTAGTTTATATCTAATATTATCATGTAAATTATGTCATTAAAAAAAATCCAACGAATAGAGTCTTCTACTAGCCAAACGAAGAAAAATATTTACCCTACTTTAAAATATAAGTAGGAAAGCGAAGCCAAAAAAAAAGAATATATATATATATATTTAAGTATCAAATCTTGGTTGTACATAGTAAAAAGGCTTACAATATATATAAGAAACTTTATAAAGTACCAAAACTACAACTTTATCTAAGAAAGAAACGTATGAAAATGACGATTTAAAGTATGTTAGGGGAACTCATAGATTGTTGGTTTCGTAAGCTATAAAATGATATGTCATTTTATAACTGCTTGATTAAAAGGTATTATATACAAAATAAGCATAATAAGGTATCCCTCTATCTATATTTATTATATATATATATAACTTAACTAACGTAGATGCATTTTATTCCTTTCCAGAACTAATAAATGTTATGTTTCAAGTATTTACAGTAATTTATAATAATAAAAACTCTAAAAGGGCATATTTGATGCATTTTGCATCCAATAAACCTCCATAAATATATTTATATCTTCACTAGATAAAAGAACTTTGAATGTCGACACTCACTGCATCCATTTTGTAAATGAGATGTATTTTTGCAGCCTTCCATCATTTAATAAATTTTTTCAAGTTATTTGGATATTAATATGTAAATATTTTAATAAATTAAATTAAAACTTATTCATTGCATTATATTGTCTTGACAATAGATTCATCATACATAAACAACGCAATATTAATAATATGTATATATATATATATACTTATAAACGCGTTTATTTTATTGGGTTGAGTTTTTGCTACCCCCTTTCCACATTTTATAAATATTCCTTTAACGGGACTTCGTTGCATATACTGGTATTCAATACATTAAAACTCAAATAGGATATTTAATAAAAAGTATTATATTGATGAAGACATATTGATTATTTTATTGTAATCAATTATGTAGACCAATTTGCACCATTGTTAAAAAAGATAATTCAAATCTTAATTTATTTAAAATTTGTGGATTTTTATATGCACAACTAGCTTTTCCAATTAATATAAAAACTTATTCTGATATTAATTTTATTATTGAATACCTCTTACTAAATTAAGCTTGTTTATATTCATTACCTTATTGAGTATATAATCAAATATTATTATTAACCCTATAATTTAAACCCTTTATTAAATCGTTGAATAATATAGTCAGATAATGAAAAAATATTCAAAAAACACCAAATAAGATTTATCCTAATACATTATCATTAGTTTGCTTCACTGATTTTATATGTATTAAGAAATTTGTTATATGTACTTTTATGATTTAAGGTGCTATAAGGAAATTAATATTAAATGTTTATTTTCTTATGTATTTACAGGATTTTTCCTTTATTTCCATTTGTTATCTATAACAAATAATAAGAATTATGTTGTTTGTTCGTTCGTTTCCTTGTATCATCTAACCATTTATTATTCTCAACGAATTTTGGGGCTAATTATTGTTTAAGGCTCAGGGGTGTTTTTAGTGGGGGGGTTAACCGCTTACTTAGAATGAATTATCACTATATTTTTTAATTCACCATAAAAAAATTACGATTTTGATAAAGAACCATGTTAGATTTGGAATATTTTCTTGTGGATGACCTTGCGAGGTGTTTTGGACCATTCTGGATTTCTCGGGTAATTAGTTATCCATATATTTATTTTATGCGAACTTCTTTTCTTCAACTTTTTTGATAATTTTCCGTTAGATTTTGAGGTGCTAAGAAATATTTTAAGTGGGTGATTGTCTCCAAAAAGAATCTATACAAAGAAAAAATCAGTTTATTTGTTTTTTGTGGTCCTTTTATCTCATAAACACTTAGTTAGATAATCTTTTCTTGGATAAAGTTTGAGGTGACAATGAAAATTTGGCAAAGTGGATATACCTGGAAAATCCTAAGACAAGCCGGTTAGCATTTTTTTGCCTATATGGTTCGATAGAATTGCATCCGATAGGATATAAATAAGATTATAGCGTTAAAATAGTCTATCGAACCTAGGATCGCCGGTTAGCATTCGCTATTACATTATAAATGATTAAAAACCTTGCTGATTATTTAAAAAAATGTTCCTTCAGCTTTTGAATGATAGTTAAGTAAAATAATATGATTTTTTGTAGGTTGATAAAAGACTATCATTTTGTTATTGAAGAGGTTGGGTTTTCTCAGTTGTTTTTATTGCAATGGGCGATCTAATGAATAAGGATCTATTTCAAACTAAATTCGATAAAACAACATGGTTTTAACCAAAGAGATACCTTCCAAGAGTACCTAAGAGATCTCTTAGACTTTGACGTAAGCCTGACTTATATCAAACACTCGTATCTGAGGATATTTTTTTCGTTTCGCGATAGAATCAAACTTGCTTAATGAGCTCTGAAATAAGTGAATAGATATTTAAACCATATTTTTTAAATTTCACATTTATGTTTACAAATGTAAATACCAAAATATACAAAAAAAATGAATATTTAGAAATGAAAAATACAAATTTTAAATATCCTATTTGCCCTTAGAAAAACGCTGATTTGAATTGTATTAAAATTGGGAAATTCTTACGTGAACATAAGTTCTTCTTTAACGTGCGAATTTTTTATTTGATTGTAAAAAACAAAAGGCTGTTTCAATGTTTCAGATGTAGCAACGCTAGATGGCGTTATAGTAAAGCTGTATTTTTTTACATGCTTTTCATTACTTATACATATTAGTTTACCTAGCTTTTATCAAATGATAAATTTACATCCGTTTGTATATAAGTAAGCAATAATGAATTGTAATTCATCATTAAACTTAGGATATATTATAATTAATAATTGTCAAAAAATGTAATACAGATTGGTTGAGTGGCCATATATTTTCATCATTTTTATCACTTAACCTATTTCCTACATCGCATTCAATCTGATTTCATTATTATAAAAAATATTTAGTATTAATTTTGTTTCTTCTCAAACTTATTTTTCTTGTAAATTACCAATAATAATGTATGATTATTTTACTTTCAGAGCTTGAAGAACAATTGAAGAATAAGTACAACATATCAGAAGCTGATTTTTTAGTCATGGAAGGGTCATCATTTGTGGCAGCCATTCAAGGCTGGAATGCCCTGGAAATTTGCTGGCTCCTTTTATTACGCAACAACGGTTCTGACGACCATAGGTAAGTCATATATGAAGAAACAATCAAATATTGTATTATACTACTAAATGTACACTATAATTATATACAATGCATCCCAACACAAACAGGAAGCAAGATACCACAAGCAAACATTCCTTCAAGGAAAAGGCTTTTTCTCCTTTGATTTTGATGCAAAGTTTTTCAAAACATTTGCATCGGACATAATATGTGCTTGTGCATTGGAGGGTTTCGTTAAGATCAACGCTTGAGCAATTAGACGCTGTCAAACTCCTGCTCAAGTTTCGTTAGGAAGTCCAGTGTAAATGAATTTTCTATAAGATGGAGGGAGGAAGGTAAATAAAGTTTTGACACAGATTATGTAAGAAATATCTTTTGGTGCTGCAAAAGAATATCGTATATGCATACATATAGTTTAACCACGTGTGAAAGAAAATATGTAAAGCAATGTTTTTCAAAAGTATTTCCTTCAATATCTAAATTGATATATATTATATTAATAATATATATATATATATATATATATATATATATATATTATATATATATATATATATATATATAAGACCTCGTATAATGAATAACACCCAGAAAAATTACTTATCCATTGCAAGCTTTTCAATTAATTAAAATGTGGGAAAATCATACATAGATTTAGGCACTTGTGATTGATTGGTAAAAAATTATTACAATTTAAAATAATATCGAAGCTGTCGCCAGAGTGTCTCTCAGCTACACCTCTTTTTGCGGCTGGACTGGGGGAACTAATTAATACTATTGCATACAAAAACAGCGGTTTTGGAGTATGCGTGATGAATCACATCCTGAAGATGTATGTAGATGATGTAAGTCTATACATAGAGGCAAATCCAGAAATCTAATTTATCAGAAGAATACAAGGTTACTGAATTTTCTTAAAGTATTGGGAGAAGGTAGGGGTTACATAGGAACTATAAAAGAACAGTGGAATTACTATCTAATGGAATCCTGACCCAAGAATGAATATAACCGACTAGTACATCAAAGAGCGTGAAATATCAGACATCTCTTGGGAAATAATTCCGATTGATCAAGATCTGAACTTCATGAATGTAAAAATTCCTAGATGAAAGAAATATCAAGAGATAATTGATCTTTATAGCTATGTAATTGTACTCACTATACTATACAAAGCCTCCACCATTCCTAGTTTAGCAAAAAAGGCTATCAAAGAAGAAAATTGTTGGGTGTGTTTAAATGAAATATTTTACAAAATATATTACCTGCACTACGACGCCCAAGGTTCTTCTGGGAGGAGGACTTTAGGCTCTATCTAAAATTATCTCCAAAATATATAAAAAGATTTTATTGATTTGTAAGAAACCTGACGTTGAGTGGGGGTATATATATATTCCAGTCGGGCAAAAACATGGATTCGTCTCCTCAGCTGAGACACTCAACCACCCTTCTAGAAGCAAGGCGAGAGGCAACAAGGCTTGCAAGGATCTCAAGGCATCTATATTTTTAATAAATTAAGTTTCGTTTATCTAATTTATTTATCTTTTATTCATCTGATATATTTATATTTATCGAAATTGATTTACCACTTTTAGTAACGCCAAAGCTAGTGTCATATTGATACCAAATATATATCATCAAAAAAATACAGGCATACTTGGTTGTATGTACATCTTCAACGATATTTTATGAAGGTTTTTACCTTTTTCCAGAATTCAGAGAATCGTTTGGATTGGAAAACCAAGTTATTGCCACTATTCGATCATTCAAATATTTTTTCCAATTTGGACACCCACCAAAACTGGAATAGATTGCAATATCATCAAACGTGATTTTTCTTCATTATATGTCAAAGAGTCCATTTTCAATTCTGGAAAGTGTCTCTTTCAATTGGAAAGAAGCAGCCGAAATTCTCCCCGTCTTATGGCATGTGATGAAAATTTTGAGTATTTTATTGTAGATCTTAAACTGAGATGACTTTTTTGTATAATAATTATAAAATAAAATGTTAATTATTTTATATTTTTATATGTGTATAATTACACAAGATATAAATAAAGTCAAACAAATAAAATAGTATCGATGCTTTTTGTTTGTTTGTTTGTTTGAGGATAGGATCCAAGAGTTTGAATTGAAGTCGAGTCTTGAGTCCAATGTGGAATCGAATTAACGATCTTAACCCATTCCCTAGAACACACAACCACTTTAACCGTGTTGTTTACTCATTCTACCTCGGGAAGCCAAACAGGTAACCAATGTTACAATTCCTAAGAATTACTCGAATCTGCTTTAGCTCTGGAGGATGTTGGTTAAAGCATATTTGAACCATCATTCTCTTAAGACAAAGAAATCACACTCAGCCAACATGTGATAAGCCGTCTCATCACTCTGCTGACAAAAACGACACTCACGAATGAGAAATTTTTTCGACAATGACTGATGATCTCTAAAAAAGTTATGACCAGTTATTATCTGTATTTGAATACAGATAGAGATTCACGACTAAGATTAATCAATCGTCTCGATGCATTGGGATCTGGCTTTGGAAGCCATAGTTTACTTTGTCTACAGGAGCTATCCTGTGTCCATCGGGAGGCCCATTCTCTATAGAGACCCTCCATGCCAGGTCTGACAAAGAATCTGGAATAGAATATCCTTTAATAGATTTGATCTTGATCCAGCTTTTGCAAGTCGGTCATCTTTCTCATTTCCTGTCCAACCTACGTGGGCAGTATAGATGCTATTTATCCTACATCCTTGAAGGGTCACTTATTTGTAGCCGAACTAAATCGTTGCATAGGACTGTACATCGAATGTCGGAAATTTTATTGAGTCTTTCACATAACTAAGAATTGTGTAGTGTTTGTTTCTTTGACCAGTAGATACCTATTGTTGAGTTACTATCTCTGAAATAAGTTGATGAAATAAATTAAATGCATACATATATGTCTAATTATTTTGCAGAGTATAGAGCAATTAGAAAATGCTATGGCTAATTAATAAATATATAACCAATAAAAAATTTAATGCACATTCAAAATCAATGCTTTTTATTGATAGATTCTCTATAGATAACAGTCGTATAAAAAATATTAATCACCAAAGAATGATAAATAGGACATCCTTATTCGAGTCTTAGTTGGCAAAATAAATGAATTTAAGTTTCTTCGTCACCTTCTTTCAACTTACAGAAAGGTTTGGAAATCATTCAATCAAGTTGTGATAATGGTTATTTTATGGAAACCAAAATGGTTTTTATAATTTTTATACGAGGGGATCCATAAAAAACGGGTCCCATGTTTGATTAAGCCATATTTCTTAGTTTTAGGTTCATACAAAATAAAAACTTTTATCGTAATTAGTTTATTTTGCTAAAAATATCATAATAAAAACATCGAATCAATAGTATTTTTTTCTTTATTTAACAAAATGTCTAAAAATAAAATTCATTTATTTCACCGCATTTATTGAGACACAGCACGAAGTTGTTAATGGAACTTGCTTGGACCTTTCTCACAGGCTGTGTTGAGATTTTTATGGTCCCATACTTCTCATAGTGGCCAACTTAATTTTAAATTCTGATTTGAATGATGATTCTTCAACAACAAAAAATAGGAATTCAAGTGTCCTGAGTTTTCTGAAGAAGTCTTTCTTATAGTAAAATCTAACACGGTACTTGGGTCCTGATTCTTGGGTTGTATGACCATTCATTCTGCTTTGTTCTAAATAAAAAGCAAATGCCCTTTCATTAAGAATAAAGACATCACATAAATTACACAATGTGACTACAATGTTGTTTTATACATTATTTATGTGTAATTTCTCTGAATAAATAAAGCTATAAAAATGTGACATATTTTTCCCGGTCACTCTGTAGACTTCTTCTTAATAATTTGCAATTCGAACATATTTATATATGTTGCTTATATAAAAAGACTTTTTTAAATGTTTAATTATTATTTTTGCGACTTTAGTAATGTATTCTTATGAAAACATATATATAATATATATATATATATATATATATAACCTATATATATAGTAAGTAATGTAAAAAAGGCTATTTATGTAATCAAAATCAACGTTTATTTAACTACCTTTTTAACCTTCCTTTTGCAGGATACGGTCACTCCACTCCCAAAACTGACGGCGGGAAATTTTTCACAATGGTCTACGCCATGATGGTATTCCTCTAGGCCTCCTCATGTTCAACTCCATTGGTGAACGGCTCAATAACTTTTCGTCCATTGTCATAAATCGAGTACGTCGGTTACTCAAGACAAAACAGCCGGAAACTACGGAAGTGGACCTCATTCTTGTGGCATCAGTGCTTAGTTGTATAGTTGTATTCACCGGGGCAGCAACCTTTTCCCATTATGAGGGTAAGAGACTTGATTCTTAATGAAATTATTAGCTTGGACGACACTGAAGTCTCATACTTAAGATATCATGTGCTTTTCTATCCCCACATTTTATTCGAAATACATAGAGATATATTTTTAATATCGCAGCTTTTAGAAAACTATATAAAATAAAATCAAAGTGATGGTAATATACAAATACATTTTCCTTTTAGCCCTTTCCTTTCTAATTGTCTCATAATTTGACAGCTCGTTATGGGTCCCAAGTATATATTAACTTTGATATAAATCCAAATATTACTAAATAATATCATTGTGTTAAGTAAGAACAGTTTCTCTTAGAGGTAAATTAGTAAGTTTATGGCTTTATAATAATTTAAAGCAATAGTCATATTTAGTACCTCAAACTTGTTCAACTATCAATGCAGAGGGGAAGGTCAATGGTGTCAATTTCATGGAAAATATTTTAGGTTTGCTTAAATAGTTTTAATACATTAGTACTTATCACATCCATCAAGATGTAAATTAATCGAAACGATTAGAAACAATACAGTTATATGTGTCCTATCTAATTGGATCATATTAGACAGTTGGGCCCCAAGTATGGATGTAATGCCGTCAATTAATGAAACAAAAATATTAAATACTTGTTAATTTTGACAAATAATTTTGATATCCTAAGGAACTTTTAGTTGATTTTCAGAATATGGGAGGAAGTAGGATTTAAATTTAATTTTAAAGGCCGATATAAATCGTGTATTTTATATTGCCCCCAATCAGGAGCATATTCATTATATTTGTACATTTTTGACTTTTTTTTTTTTTTTTTGATGGTCGATAGAATCATCTGATTGGATATAAATAAGCAGATGACATTCCTATAAATCTAGATGCTCCATAATCTCCAGATAACTTTGAGCCCATGATATCAGATGTTGTTGAGACCATGTTTTTAAATTGATTTTTATGTTTAATTAAATGTTGATAGAAAATAAGTTCAATAATTTTGAGGTGCCTTGGTACAAAAACACTAAATTTGAAATTAAAAAACTGACGTATACAAGAGAATAATGAACAAATTTAGGAGCTTCAGCAATGATGCAATAAATAGATGATGATTCTTGAATGTAGATAACTTGTTTTATTTTGAATTATATATATTGTCTTGTATTGAATTCATCGTAATTTGGTATGCCCAATTGTTCTTCAAAAGTATTTTTTGTTTTGTGTGATTTGTGTAGTCCTATATTATTTGTCCTACTTGATTTGAGTGATATTTATATGTTTATATATATATATATATATATATATATATATATATATATATATATATATAATATATATATATATATATATATATATATATATATTAGGGTTGTTCTTATTTTTCAAATGTTTGAAATGTTAGCAACTTTGTGGATTTTCTGTTTCTTGGTGATAAAAGAAGACGACATACAAAGTTTGAACAAAATCGGTCAACATTACGAGGTCGCGCAACGAGGTCAAAGTTTTAAAAATTTAGTAAAAATATAGTTTCCCGCAAATTTCTTCAAAATGGTGGACGTTACAGACTTCAATAATAATTATTAATTTAAAGGAAATCTAATTTACTACCAGACGTATGTTTGATGTTTTTTAATAAAACAAAGTTTTCAGTAAAAACAAAGCAAGAAGGGAGTGTGTATTGTTAGCTTATTTCATAGCTTTTTTGTATCAATTAACTTCACTCGCCTGTAGAAGATGACTTGTTCGCTTCAGAGTAAAATAGTACTTTTAAGTTTAGTAAAACTTTAGATGATAAATCCAAAAATGACCTTGGTTGCATTCTATCAATTCAGAATTCAGTACAATCTGAGTTTACATCATATGATTCAGAGCCTGTATTGACCTATAAGAAATCGATTATGAAAAAAATAAATCATAATGTGTTTCTTAGATGTGCGTCAAGGTATCCTCTCAAAATTTTACTTTGTCTCTGACGCATTTATAATCCATTATATGCGTCATTTTGTACGCGAGATAGGCTTTTTTTAATGTACATATAACTCTCTACTTATTAAATTGACATGATTTAGTATACCAAAATATTAAAGCTGGTTAACCAAGCTTTCATTTGATATATTTTGTGTTCTGAAAATCGCTATACTTTAAGAGATATAAGCAAATACGTACTCTCCCCCAAAAATTGATCTTTTGATATGAGAATATACGATTACCATTTGGTAACGGCAGTTAGTGTAACCTGGATAGGAAGAAAAAAGAAGGGATATAAGTGAGGCAAAATACTCCTCCCTTCTCTTTCTCTTCCTATCCAGGTACACTAACTGCCGTTACCAATGGTAATCGTATATTCTCATATCAAAAGATCAATTTTTGGGGGAGAGTACGTATTTGCTTATATCTCTTAAAGTTAGCGATTTTCAGAACACCAAACATATCAAATGAAAGCTTGGTGGAAAATGAAGTTAATTGATACAAAAAAGCCATGAAATAAGCTAACAATACACACTCCCTTTCTTGCTGTGTTTTTACTGAAAACTTTGTTTATTAAAAAAACATCAAACATACGTCTGGTAGTAAATTAGATTTCCTTTAAATTAATAATTATTATTGAAGTCTGTAACGTCCACCATTTTGAAGAAGTTTGCGGAAAACTATATTTTTACTAAATTTTTAAAACTTTGACCTCGTTGCGCGACCTCGTAATGTGACCGATTTTGTTCAAACTTTGTATGTCGTCTTCTTTTATCACCAAGAAACAGAAAATCCACAAAGTTGCTAACATTTTAAACAATAATAATATATATATATATATATATATATATATATATATATATATATATATATATTGTTACTTCAATTACTGTTTCAGGATGACGGATTAAAAAGTATAAATTATCATTTTCATCCGTTTTTTTAGTAATAATAAATTATTTGCAAATAATAAAATACAATATATATATTTTAGCATTAGTGGTAAGACCGCCAAACTTTTTTTCTTCTCTCCCTGATTACAAATCTATTTTTCTTTTATTCCAAGAACATAATTATAAAGTAGTTACAATATTTGCATTATATATAATATAATATATATATATATATATATATAGAGAGAGAGAGAGAGAGAGAGAGAGAGAGAGAGAGAGAGAGAGAGAGAGAGAAAGAGACAGTGGACACTTGATTCATAGATTTTTAACTTGAAATTTGAAAAAGGACTTTATCTTAGTGCTTAGAGATCTTCTTGTGAAAGTTTGAACGAAATTGCATAACGTTAAGTGTCTCCTCAACGGAATCAAAATGTACCAATTATTTTTTTCGCCATTCAATCGCCTCTCATATTCTCGATTTCAAATTGACGGAAAATGAGTATACGCAAATGGAGGATAAGATCTCAAGGAATCCAATTGAAAAGTATATATACGTATATGAAATATAAGTTTGCAATAATTATTTTTGGGAAAATACCTCAAAAAGGACTATTTCAAAAATTTAATATCTCCATTTTGCTTCAAATTACAAAAAAATTATCATTCATAGAAGGAGCAATGTTATTTACAATATTTGATTCATTTTTTAGACGCTTAATTAACGGAGAATGCCGAAAAACATGCTCATCTCATAGAAAACTATACTTTCTTTGATAGTAAAATGATCGTTAGTTTATATATGTTAAATTATTAAACTCATACACAGTTTTAGTTTGAGTGTTATCATGATAAAATAATAAAACAAGAAAAAATAAGAATACGGATACACAATGCAGTGTTTGTGTTACCTAAGTAAAGATAAGTTCTCTAAAGTGATTTGATTTAAAGATGGATTAAATTTTCAACTTAAGATCACCCCTCCCAATTTTTAAAGAAATACATCCATCAATCCATGCGTTAAAAAGTGTGATTCATGGTCAAACAGCATAACAAAGCACTATACACAAAGTAGACAGACAATGAAATAAAACTCACTGGACAGTTGCGCAAATACAAATACATAAATAAACATCATAGTTTTAAATTACTATCTATGAATTACTATTCATTGTATGTCTACTTTGGTTTTAGTGTATATATTTACGTTTTTATTTTAGAAGGAAATAAAAACATATTAACGAAAAAAAGCACTATACAATAGAGCAAAAAAATATGTAGATTTGGGCTTTTTCTCGTTCGTTCTCTAAAGCGTTTGATTTAAAGATGGATTAAATTTACAGCTTAAGATCACCCCTCCCAATTATTTAAAGAAGTACATCCATCAATCCATGCGTTAAAAAAGTGTGATTCATGGTCAGACAGCATAACAATGCACTATACACAAAGTAGACATACAATGAATAAAAACTCACTGGACAGTTGCGAAAATACAAATACATAAATAAACATCATAGTTTTAAATTACTATCTATGAATTACTATTCAATGTATGTCTGCTTTGTTTTTATTGTATATATTTACGTTTTTATTGTAGAAGGAAATAAAAACATATTAACGAAAAAAAGCACTATACAATAGAGCAAAAAAATAGATTTGGCACTTTTTCTCGTACTTCAAATAGTTTCCGCATATAAGATATCTCAATGGAATCATCGTCAAACTGAATACTAGTACCTGGAACATGTAAGTATAAAATGATTTTGGTTTGGTACTATACCCATTTTCCTTATAGGTTCCCCTTTTATTTGATTTGACTTTTTATTGATATTATAATGATCAAATAAGTAGAACCTCCGCCTTTAAATGATTTTACCCATTTAAATCCACATTTAATTTTCTTTTCTTTACACAAACAATATATTGTTTTTTCAAAGATAAATTAAAATAAGCCTATTGGTTATTTGAACATTGACATAACATGACTTCAAATATTTTAGAGCAAAACATAATATCTTTTGTATATTCTATCATAAATTCAGTTTCTTTCCACAACTTATTCAAAAAAGTTAGCTTTTGAGCTATAAGAGCTTTACAGTTCAAAAGTGCAAAGTCCATTGCCCTTAATTTTGGTGAAGCACTAATTTTGTCCCTCGAAACTCCCAATAAAATGAGTCCTTTAACGTAGCCCTCATTTCCTCTTTCAAGACCTGGCAGATTTATTTTTAAGAAGTATTTCAGTATTGACACTGCATGGCAGTCCACAAACGTATGAAGGGTGGTGTTGTACAATACTCCGCCGTCCTTGCAAGACCTGTAAAATTTCATGCAATCGGTTGAAATTTGCAGTTGAACTGTAAATTTCCTATGTCGAAGATTCCTCGTAAGATGATTCAACCTTTTTCTTCCACTTGAAAGGGAGATTTAATCGGACACGGTGTATGTTCCAAAGTCGATCCACCTCTTCCTCATATCTTATTTCAACCATCTTGATATGCCACGGGATAGGCATGAGAAAATTATTAGATGCACGCGCTAGGGGGTATCGGAATCTTCCATCATTAAAAACGGACTGGGAGCTTATATCATGAATTGATAAAACACTGTTAGTTATTGCTATTTCTTTTTTTTTAGAGAATAATTTTATTTATTTCTGCAACATTTTTCAATACAGCTTCGCGTCTATTCATCATTTTTTGCCCTTTTCAAAGCAAGAAGACTTAAAAAGTATTCATCTCATTCAGACATATTTTTTTACTTGGCTGAAAGCAATTCACATATTTATTGGTGTGTATATAAATAAATCTAAAAAAATTAATGAAAGGAGATCTTTTTATGGGTTCCTCTGGTAGAAGTAATCACATTTTTAAGGAGGAAGCATACATTCTTTTTTGGTGCTTAGGCCAAGGCCTTTTTATCTAAAGAAAGGGATTTCTTTGAAGGAGCTTTATTGATCTTGACACTGTACTGAAAGAATCCTTGATGAGGGATTTGACTTGTGCATCGGCGAGAAGTAAATGCTCTCCTGAGGCAATGATTTCTTTATCCGTAGCAGATGAAGGTTGTATTTTCCCAAAATAAGTGAATGCTCGTCTAGGGAACTCTGTCGAGGGTGAATGAGCACAGAGTTCCACGGAGAGAGACTCCATAATACTTGGGGGTGCATAGGCCTTGGCACTCAAACTCCAGATTCCGTTTTCGTCCCGGGATATGTTTAAGTTGATGAAGAATGCAACGTTGAGAGGACTAAAGAGAAGCACTGGCTTCCAATGGGTCTTGGTGGACCGCTTAAAGACAGAGTTCTTCAGAGGGAAATCGCAGATTGAGGAAGAAAATGGACTTGTCTGAGCACTTGTCTTCAAAACCTGTGCACATCGAGTTGCGGCAAAGTGCTTAACAAGATTCTTGATGGGCCCCTTCCATTTACAGGGGCTGAATTGAGTAGAGGGGCACTCCACGCATCGATACCAACAGGAGGCCTCATGCTCCCCAATCCGACGACTTCCCTTCTTCTCTTTGCATCCCTCAGTCGAAAAGTGGCATTCAAAAAGGGTATTATTATTCTCCAAGAGCTCTTTCATCAGATTTTCCGCAATGAGATTACACACAGGACACTGAATCCTCTTTTCAGACATTTTTTCTCGACATAAATTGCAGATGAGATGACCGTTTTTACAGCCAAAGAGAGGTCCGGAGCGGGAAGATCCAGGCAGATGGGGCACTCCAGGAGCTCATAACGGGACTCATACTTGCGTTTTCTTTGAGAGGCTGGAAAAGAGCATGAAGATACGTCGACGGAGGTCGAAGAGGGATCCATCTGAAGGAATAACTGCACCCCAAATCTTTTTTTATTGATTCCTACACACTTTTTATTGAAAGATATTGCTATTTCTTCTAAAAGTGAGGGATCGCCAATATTTTCAAAAAATGGCTTTTTATTTCGGTTTTCTCTTAAAATGTCGCTAACTGAATCATTAAAATATGACGCTTCTCTCATCCAAATTATTCGATGTAATGCTCCCCAAACTCAAGAAATATCCTCAATTAACTTATTTGATAAGTTAGTACACATCATAAGCATATTGTAGAGATTATCCTTCACCATTCCATTGTTGATTTTCTTGAAAAGTCCATAAAATTTTTGGTATAGATTTTCGGTAAAATGTTGGAGAGTAGAAAATCCTCCTCCAAGAAAGCGTTTTGGGCGTTTCATTATCTCCACGTAATTATTAAAGAACCTTCCAGCCATCGTTCTTCTTCTTTCACGGTCTTTTCTGCAAATAAAAAGATGCCTTGTAAATTACTAATGGAACCACTTGCATGTTGTACATTTGTACTCTTTTTTGGAAGTTTAAGGTCTTCCATTTAGATATTCTGTGGCCGATAATTGTTGAGACTTCCGACCAGTTTTTTTCATGAAATCCATTTCCACCCCATTTAATCCCTAGAATTTCAACTGAGTTTGAAATTGGAATGGAATTGATACTTAATCCTTCTTGAGGGTTCCATGCACCAAGAGGAAGGATAGTAGTTTTTTTTCTATTGACAGCCAGCCCAGACTTTATGTTAAACTTCTCGAGAAAATTAACAAGGACTTTAATTCTTGCGATGAGTTGTGCCACTGAATTACCTTCAAGGGTTAGGGTACGTCATCTGCATAAAGATCGATTAAATATCGAGACTCACAGAAATCAATGTCAAATCCTTTTTGTATTTCCTATTAATTCCTCTAACGAGATTCTCGATCGCAGCTATAAATAGAAGGGAGCTGAAGGGCACCCCTGTCGGCAGCTCCTTTTGAGAATTATAGGTTTACTTTCGATACCCTTAATTGAAATCGTAGATGTTCTGTCTTTTAACAAGGCTCGCACCGGGTTAAAAAACTACTTTGGGAGCAGGTTTTTTACAACCCTCATAACTTGACCATATATAATTGTATCAAAGGCCTTTGAGAAATCCACTGCAATCACAGCTCCATATTTCCCTCTCATCTGAACTGACTCAATTGAAAGATTGTAAGTTTCTTGATATATCAGAAATCCTACGACTTTTTTCTTCATTTTTCTTTTCTGCTCGACTAATTATTATGGATGTGGACATTTTTAGCGTGTCCACAATTTTCAATTCCTACGTTTAATATCGGACATTACACACTGCTTTGAATTATTAAAATGTGTACGTCAAGATTGATTGTTAATTTGGACATGAAATTAACTTTAAATGTCCCTTTAAATAATCTGGAGTCTTTTAAGTCAGGACGATGGAAAAATAATAACAATTACATTTTTTCGTTCAACGATCGGTGGAATATTTAGTACGAGTTCCAAGGGTGCGAAAAGGTTTTTTCGTTTATTCCGTCTTATTTCTGCGTGAGATGAGGACCGAAAAATGCAACCAAATCCATACTCCTAATCGGTGCTTCGTATTACTATCGGACACCGTTCTTTTTCATTATTGTTTACAATCATCCTCCATTTTTTCTGATCATTTCCTCTTTTTCATTCCATTCCAGGTTGGACTTATTTCAATTCAATTTATTATTGCTTCGTGACCCTCACAACCATTGGATTGGTGACTTAGTTGCCCTTCAGCAGGACAACGCCCTGGAAACCAAGCCGGAGTATGTTACCTTTGCCCTGTTTTTCATCATGTTCGGCCTCGCAATCATTGCTGCTTCCCTCAATCTCATGGTTCTCAAGTTCATGATGCTCAACACGGAAGACGAAAAACGCGACGAGCAAGAGGCTATTCAGGTAAATACACAAAAGTTCTTAAAATTACATAGAATGACTGAAAAAATACAATTCTTAATAGTTGTTGATAATTCAAACATAATTGTTTTAAAGACTCTACTGAGTTGGAGACGTTACAAATTAATTAGAACATATAGAATCAAATTATAGGTAATCAATCAATCTCTGATCTAAGGTCACACACCTTCTATATTCACAAGTCTCTAATAAAACATCTCTAAAATGCTTTAACTTCACTAAAAAATTTAAAGCAAAGAAAATTAGGACAATAGGAATGGACATACATTATTTTTTCAAAAATAATATAATTTTTTGTATTTGAACCTATTATTCCTATAATTCAAAAACATTATTATTAAGTAGTTTATATATATATATATATACAGATACATAAATAGAACCTACTTAAATTATATAAAAAAAAAACTGGCATTCATGTCGATGTCACGGCCATGAAGTTAATTTTGATTGCAATCAGATATGGTAGATGAAAATATATATGTATAGCACATGGGCTGAAAAGTCCCGGGCCTAACACATATATGACGGTATTTTATTGCAATAACCTTTTTATCAGTTAATACTAACCTTCAAATGACAGCTGTTAAAATTTCATAATATTCTATTCATTAGTTTTTGAGTTATTGTGCTAAGAGTGACGCTACTGTTGTTATTTTTAAAACAAGGATCAAAAATAATTTCGTGTTTTAATTTTACACTGCTTCTTGAGGAGAAAAAATACTGTTCAAGCGAAGCAATGGCTTGAAAAGTGTTATGGGGATTCCGCTCTATCAGAAACATCAATAAAACGTTGGTTTGCTGACTTCAAATGTGGTCGTAGAGACACCAATGACGCAGAACGCAGTGGACGTCCAAATGAGGCGGTAACACCAGAAAACATAAAAAAAATCTACAAAATCGTTTTTAATGGTCGAAAAGTGAAGTTGTGTGAGTTAGCTGACATTGTAAAGATATCAAAAAAACGTGTTGGCTTTATATTGCATGAGCATATGACTATGAGAAAGCTCTGTTCAAAGTGGGTGCCGCATTTGCTTACTGTTGAATAAAAACAGGAAGGTGCTGATGATTCTGAGAAGTGTTTGGCCAAGTTTAAAAGTAACAAACTGGAATTTTTGCGTCGATATGTGACAATGGATGAAACATGGATCCATCACTTCACTCTGGAATCAAAACGATCGTCATTTTGAGCAACTGGTGAACCTCGTCCAAAGCGCCCGAAAGCACAACAATTGGCTGGAAAGGTTACGTTACGTTAGTTAGACTTTATTTCCGTTTGCCAATATATATAATTTACAGAGAAAAAATATATTTAAAAAAAATAATACAAGAATAGAGTAAAAATAATAATATATATATAAAAGAAATAAAAACAGGCAATGAGCACGACCACGCAAAAGGGGTATTGTGCTACTACGGAATATTATAAGAATTTTACTGTGTACAATAATTATTTGCCATTATTTTTTCATTTTGAAACATGTCATTAACTTTAAAATTCGATTATTATCGGCTTTGCATTGCATGGCTTCATATCTTTCTTGGGATAGTGCAGGGTATCTGTTGATGAGGTGATCGGCTGTCTGCGGCTCTTCCTTGCAAACATTGCAGGTTGCAGTTGAGTTTTTCCATTTGCTAAAATGAGCCAGAAAAGGCCCATGTCCGGTGTAGGCTTGAACTAGCAACCGCAATTTTTGTCTGTCGAGGTTGACAATCTTCTTGTTGGGTTTTCCAAGCAAACCACGCGTATGAGCCATGGTCCGTTCATTCAAATAACGTCTACACCAGGCTTTATAGATTGCATCATATAAGGACTTCTTAACGAAACTTGGAGATATGCCAACACATTTTCGGTTTTGACTCGTTGTGCCACTTTTTGCAAGAAAGTCCGCAAACTCATTTCCTGTCAGATCATTGTGACCTTTGCACCATGAAAGTTGAATATTTTTCTGACTTTTTGCTTTCAATAAAGTTTCCTTGCACTCTTTCACTACAACACTGGTAGTAAGGGGATTTAAAATTGCTGCAATAGCTGACTGAGAATCCGATAGAATTTTGACATCACCTGAGGGTTTTCCTAATTGCAGAACAGCCTCAACTGCTTGAGTTATAGCAAAAACTTCAGCCTGAAACACCGTAGCTTCGCTGCTCAGGGATGCAAATGACTGATAAAGTGATTTGTCACCTCGAGTAATTGCCCATCCAGCGCCTGTTTTTCCGTAATCGTCTTTAGATCCGTCGGTATAAATAGTTATGTCAGGGTCGCGGACATCGTGATTATCTACCCATACACGAATGCCTCGGATGTAGTCACTTTGTTTATTTATTTGGGTCCTTTTTATTATTGCGTCAGATGAAAAACGGTGTCCTCGACGCTTTGGAAGATCTCCTATTCCATCCCATGTATCTTTGAGAAAGTGCCTCGTTCTCCATCTCGATTTCGTTGCAAGGGATTGTATGTATAAGTCCAGGGGGGTTATACCCAATATAGACTCCATCCCCGCCGTTGGTGTTGATCGAAGTGTGTGAGTCATTCCTAGAAGTACCTTCCTTTGGATCTTATTTAAAACTCGTATTGCACTCTTTTTTGTTGCAATTGCATGCCCCCAAACAATACACCCGTAAGTCAGTGTCGGCCTAATTATTGCTTCATAGAGCCAGAGTATTTTATCTGGGGTTAATCCCCACTTTTGCCCTATTGTGGCTTTAGCAATATTCCACAAACGAGAGCACTTAGCAGCCTTTTCAGCTAGGTGTTCCCTCCATGTAAGTCCCTGATCAAAAGTCAGACCAAGGTATTTCATTTTTGTTGAGTATTATAATATTCTTCCATTCATATATAATTTTGGAAAGTGTTTAGATCTCAGTTTGTATGCTTTAGAAAATACCATGGCTGTGGATTTGAAAGGGTTAAACGTTAGACCATTCATTTCCCCCATTCCAGAACTGTACCAATTGCTTCTTGCATGGAGCTGACCAAGGTGTGAGGATCTTTCCCACTTACTAGTAGGAGGACATCATCAGCATAACAAACCACTCTGATAGCACCTTTTTGGAATTTTTTAAGTAATGTGTCCATTATGAGGTTCCACACTATTGGTGATAGCACGCCACCTTGAGGACTACCCCGTGTTGGAGTAATGGAAAAATTTTCGCCTTTAATCTCCGCTGTAACTGTTCTTCCTTTGAGCAAACCAGTATACCAAGACACAATGCACTCCGGTACTTTTGCAGCAGACATAGCTGAGTTAGCTGAACCAAATTGAAGGTGGTCGAATGCACCTGTACAATCAAAGCTGACAGCTAACGTACATTGTCGTTGATAAATGGATTTCTCAATCATATCCGTCGCTTGTGACAGGGCTGTCTCTGTCGACAATCCCTTCGTGTAGGCATGTTGAAATTGGAGCGGTGGAATTATTTCCTCAACTCTCCACTGAACTATCCTTTCAAGTCCTTTAAGGAATAAAATTGGAGAGAGTTATAGGCCTGAAGGATTTGGCGGAGTTGTATTCATCTTTTCCTGGTTTTGACAAAAAAGTGACTTTCATCTCACGCCAGCATTTTGGAGTGTAACCAGTACTGAGTATTGTTTTATAGAGTCTTGAAATATGTTATCTCCAAGCTGTTGTAATACCACTGGCTTAAGCCCGTCTGGTCCCGAGCACTTGTAAGGACCAAATGAGTCAAAGGACTCTCGAACTCTTTTACAATCTACAAAGTCAACAGCAAAATTGTTGATCCCTGTCGACCGCATATAAGTGTCATTGTGTACAGAACCTGGAAAGTGCGCTCCCATAAGCGTCTGTAAAGACTCTATAGGTGTTTGTGCAAAGCCTTCATCGGTTTTAAGGAGCCCAATCGATTCATTCATAGGCTTTTGAGCACGGATGAGCTTGACAACATCTCTTGTGCCTTCAGCTCTGCTGCAAAAGTGTTTCCAGGATTCTTTTTGAGCTTTTCTGATAGCCGCTCTATATGTATTTTTTGCAGACAAGTACTCTTCTCTATGGGAGTCATAATGACGTTTCGGTTCTAACCTATTCAGTTTATACCTTAGGCTAGATAGATGTTTTGTCCACCAAGGAATCGATTTTGCCTTCAGTGTTTTACTGAGAGGGCAGGCAATATCCAACGCCTTATTAACGACCTTTATAAGTGATTCGGCAGACTGGTCAATCGCATGTGGAATTGGGAGTATGTCAGCCAGAATACAGCCCTCTGTTTTATATCTGAACTTATTTCAAAGAGCTTTTCTAAAATTTCTTGATTTTCCAAAAATAGGTGATATTGTCCGAAACTGAAAACTAAATACCGATGATCTGACATTGATGGTCTTCGGTCAACGTGCCATCATGTAATATCAAAATTACGGAATGCATACTGATTCACTAACGTAATGTCGATGGTAGAGCTGGCCCGCTGAGTTATAAACGTAGGTTCATTTCCCTGGTTCATGATGGTGAGGTTGTTTTCATCTATAAGTGCTTCCAGACTTTCTCCTCTTGAATCAGTGTTTTTACTCCCCAGAGACGATTATGCGCATTTGAATCCATGGTTACGAGGAGTGGTTTCTGTTCTCGTTCACAATGCTTCACAAGACTCATTAATGTTTCATTTTCGACGGCTATCATCTGATGGCTGGAAAGGTTATGGCCTCGGTATTTTGGGATATTCGTGGTTTAATATTCATCGACTATTTGGAGAAAGGAAATACATCAACAGTGAATATTAAATAGCGTTATTTGAAGGCCGAAATTGCAAAGAAACGACCGCATATGGCAAATATTTTTTGTTTATCTAGACAACGCACCCTGTCACAAGTCAA
This sequence comes from Caligus rogercresseyi, assembly GCA_013387185.1. Lineage (NCBI taxonomy): Eukaryota > Metazoa > Arthropoda > Copepoda > Siphonostomatoida > Caligidae > Caligus > Caligus rogercresseyi. The sequence continues at coordinate 30,187,247 of CP045891.1, forward strand.
TCAAAACAATGGCGTGAATTGAACTTCGAGTTGTTCCCACATATACAGTATTCGCCAGATTTGACTCCCATCGACTACTGGTTGTTCTCTGACCTGAAAAAAAATGCTCGCCGGTAAGTAATTTCGCACGAATGAAGGGGTTGTCGCTCAAACTGAGGCCTATTTTGGGGGAAAAGATGGATCGTTCTACAAAAGTGGTATTGAAATGTTAGAACGGTGCTGGAATGATTGCTTTGCTCTTGATGGAGATTACGTTGATGAGTAAAGCTAATTTCGAACAAAAAAAATGTGTTTTCTTTGTTAGGCCCGGGACTTTTCAGCCCATGTGTTATATATATATATATATATATATATATAAAGGGTCGTTCAGCTAAATCCGGAACACTTTCAACTGCATCAAAAACAACCAATAGAGCCTCCTAGTAAAGTTTTAAGGCTACAACGAAATAGGTTATGTGCTTAACTATTCAATTGTTCCGATTTTGGTGTGCTAAACAATAATAAAGCCATGGAGAAACGCAAACGTGAAACTGTAGTTGAATTAGTGCGCGCGGGACATGGAGCTAAGGCCATCAAGGACATCACCGGGTACTCCTCCAGCACAGTTTATGACGTCTTCAAGGCCTTCAAGGTCTCTGGGGACGTCTCCAGGAAGCTCCTTGACAGATCGGACCAGGAAAAGGACGCCGACCTTCTTAGCCGGCTTAAAGCGATCGGTAACGGCCAATCCAGGAACCCCGATGTCAGTCTTGGCCAAAAAGCGCAACGTGAGCAGGGCTACCGTCTCCAGGCCGTCAAGGAGCTCAACATCATATCTTACAAGCGCGCCAGGCCCATTTGTTGAAAGGGAAGATGAAGGAGGTCATATTGAGGAGGTGCAAAAAGGTGTTAAATTCGTTGAAATCGGGTACCTCTCCACCTCTGAAATTCTTCTTAGACGAGAAGATCTTCACTATGGACCGCTCCAGCAACCGCCAGAACGACAAGTCGTTGGCCAAGACCAAGAAGGAGGCCCCAAGTCGTTCAGGACGAAAAATCCGGCCTCTGTGATGGTCCTAGGTGCTGTCAGCAATGCCGGAGACGTCCTCGTTCACTTTTTCAAGGCGGGTGAGAAGATCAACATCGACGTGTACTTGGGCGTCCTAAAGGAGGATGTTAAGCCTTCGATGGACAAAAAGGCCTCTGGGGACGTCTACAACGGGAGGTACCTCTTCCAGCAGGACTCTGCCCCCACCCACAAGGCCAAAAAGACCCAGGAGTGGCTCCAGGCTAACGTCCCTGCTTTCTGGGACCCCAGACATGGCCCTCCAACTCCCTGACCTGAATCCCATGGACTACTACATGTAGGGGAGTTGGAGAGGCATGCCTGCGCCACTTTCCATGCCAATGTAACCTCCTCAAGGCATCCATCAAGAGGCAGGCCAGCAAACTCCCAGCCGCAGGACGTTACCGCCGCATGCAAAGCATTCAGGAGCCGTATTGAGGCCGTCATTGCTGCTGAGGGTGGACATATTGAATAAATTGTATGTAAGTACCTTAATGCATAAATAATGGCATTGAAACTTGTTCAGGTTGTCCCTATTATTGATCTTGATTCAGTTGAAAGTTTTACATATTAAGCTGAACGTCCCTATATAAATGTTCCTTAATGAGGGATACACAATAGGAAGACCACGGCTCGAGTTCGGACACACTCTCTATATGGATCATGAATGGTTATGCGATTGGACAGGATGACAGGATGTTTTTTCCGGTTATAAAATTCTTTATTATGTTATCTAAAAACGAGTAAATAAAATACAACAACAGATAACAATAAAATAAATAAAAATATTTTGACAGTTCTTTTTTAGAAAAAAAACATAATTAAAATTATAGAACAAAGAGGATGTTTTTTTATCAAAGCATATTTTCATTGCGAAACGTACTTCTTTATATGTGAACACTGAATGAAATACCTGGGCTTCCTCAGGTTATAGTTACTAAAGTCGTCAAATTCAACTTAATGATCTTCCGGTCTCTTTTTTCAAGATTTCTTAAGCTGAAATTCTTTAAAGATTAGTTGAACACCCTTTTTCTGTATTAAAAACGAAAAGGGTCAAGTTGACTTCTTTGTACAACCGCAAATATTTTTGTATTTGGGATTCACTTACAACATATGTAGGATGCAGTGCACTTGAATGCACATGAAAGCTATAAAAAATGATAAAACCATTCTATAAATTAAGTTGAGTCAATTTTTATATGGAAAGTAATCGTAAGTTAATCTGATAACAATCTTAAAGTACTAAGTTCCTTCATATATTTGTTTTTTAGTAGCCAAAAATTAGTCTTCAACTACTTTTTTTTCCTATGACTTACTTTCAACAATAAAAATATTATCTTGTAGCACATTAAAAATACATACAAAAATACTTGATAAAATAAAGATTGAGATCGTGGAATAGAAACAGGTACATTGAAGCACAAAGTATCTCCATGTTGACAAACTTGCTGTCTATTCGGTTATCGGTGTGACGTCATAAAGTGAGCAAACAGGAAGAATAGTGTTACATTTTATTTTTGATGTCGTCACCATAATAATACGTAGGACGTTTCACTTTCCATGCAACCATGTAATAATTATATCTTGTATTCTTTACACCTTGGACTAAACAAGAGGAAAATAATACGACAAGTAACAAAATGTGTAAAATCCTATACTTAAATCCAGTTTTTAAATAGTAAAAGTATAACACATCAGACAGTTAAAAAGTGAAAACATGCTTCAAGGTACTTATATGAGGAGTAGAAGAGTTGTGGAACCTTTAAATCATTAAGAGCCAGAAGAGTGATTCCCGGTGCATCAAGCAATCTTTAACATCCCTTAGAAGAAGAGTCTCACATGACAAAATATTCAAGCATGAATGAAGTTCTTGGTCTACTTTTTATAACTTCGTCTGCCATTTGTAATCCAGCCATAAAAAAGGTTATTCAAAGATGAGAGTTCATTCACAAGCATAAATCATTCGATGTAAAAACTCAAAGGGTTTTGTGTACAGAGTTTGTAAATATGTAAATATAGCAAATGAAGGAAAGATGCAAAAAAAAAACCGTCTCGTAAATCATTATGTGAACTTTATGTGACAAAGCACTCAAAATGTAGGTATATCCAAAGTCAATAACTCTTTCTGAAAAAGGAAAGTAACAGCACTCAGTTGATCTAATTGGCGTTTTTGAGAGAAAAAATGATAAAACTGAGAGACTTTCATATGAAATACATAATTATTTTGATAATAATTACCCGATAAAATATTTGATTTGGTATGATTTAGGTAAGCCCTTGACAAAAAATATCCCAAGAAGACTTAAGAACAATAAAGCTTACTAACGGTCAACCCTTTTGAAGTAATATTTATATGACGTCCGTTTAAGTTTTATTCCAATGTGTTTTATATATTTTGATGCTTTGATATAAAAATTCATTTTAAATAGTGAAGGAGCATTATAGTATCGGTAGAAAAACAAACAAAATCGTTTATTTCTTAGGTTTTTTTTAAAACTTTAAAACAACAAATATAAAACATAATCAAGTAATATTTTGTTGCTAGAATATAAAGAAAAATTAAATGTGTATATATATAATATGGGTCTTAGTAAAAAAGGTCTCATAAAATACATAAAAACATGATATAATAATAAACATTATTGTTTCAAAATATATTTTTATACTTTTTATCAGCATTACTGTAATTGCTTATGTTATAATATGTGTTAACGCTTTAGTATATATTAGTCGATAAAAGTCGTTTTATTTAGTTTTTTATTCAACTAAACATAAAAAATCCTCATTATCATTCTAATAAAAATAAATAAATATACCACACCTGTGTAAAAAGGCAGCCCATAATATAACTACTAATTTCTGGTACGACACAAACTTCCAATATATACCTATATATTGATAAATGAGTTTAATACAAAATGTCAATATTGTTTTGACGAAAAAATATTTGATAATTTTATCCTTAATGCTATTTATGTCTTGTATAAAACACAACTTTAATTGTATATAAAATTTGTATGTGTCCTCTAAGTAGGTGAAAAAATCTGGCGTTTTTAAATGTTTTCTTTTAAAATTTGGATAAATATTACATATATAGGTTCATCTTGACATGCAAATTTGAGATGATTGATATTATCTACTTTTACGTTGACTGTTATTACATTGATCCTAATGATAATGAAAATTCGATTTTTATAATCAGATATGCTTTTATTGTTTTTTTATCCAATTGTCGAAGCTCTTTTTCCAATCTGATGGAAACATCTCTGGAACAAGGGGTTTAAACGCTTGGTCAGCATCTTTTGGTGATAAAAATCGTCGACCACGCAATTTTTCGTGCATGTGCGAGAATAAAATGAAGTTATTGGATTTCAAGTCAGAGTTCTACGTCGGATGACCCATCATTTCGACGTTCATGCTAGTCAAAAAGGCTTAAATTAGTCAAGATTAAATTCCACTTTTGTCCAATTATTTACTCTACATTATTTACAATGGAAATATCAGATTGGCAGCACTTAGTGTTGGCTAGGCCAGAAATATATATGAGAGTCTACGTAAAAATACAAAGTTTTTGACTCTGTTTTAAAAAGCTAACAGTGTAATAAGAGTTCACTCATCCATGCAAAAACTATATGAGTTGCAACCATTTGTAACTAACACAAGGCTTGGATGTGTACCATCCATAGCGTGAAAATACATCAATTCACTTTCTCCTCAAAAAAAGCAATTATTATTTATAGGCAAAACACAATAGCAAAGGAAAGATACAATATGCCATCAGTTTATTGGTTTTGTAGTTTTTAAATAAAAAACATGTTTGCACTTTTATTGTTGTATCCAAATACTTTGTTAGTTCAATGCAGTTACCTTTTATGGCTCAATAAATTACTTTTATTACTTCATTGGCCAATATTTCTGATTTGAATTATTATGTTGCTAGTTTTTTGCTTCATACAATCGTAAAATTGTACACGGCAACCATTTTGGTATTTAGTTTAGGCATCCAACCATTGAAATAAGTACAGTTTTTAAAGAGGCAAAAATCAATAGCTAACTTCCCATTAAAGGGTTTCCAAACTATATGATGGTATAATTCATTCCTGTTAAGGTTGATTATAAATCTTCTTATCCATGTATCAAAAACATACAAACAGAAAGATACCAACAAAATGAATAAACTAAAAAAGAACTAAATTCTAGATAGGTTTTTTACTGATAAATTAATATCAAAGTTTGACTTAAGATTAGAGAATTAATTTCAAATTGTATTGTTTATATCTATATACTAATTAATTAAGAGTTCTTTTCGTTCCTTCGTCGGTTCTTTTGTTTCCCCCTATCCTATAAACGATACGTTATATCTTAACAAAAATATTCAGTGGATAATTTTGAGGGCTGTGGGAGGGGTTAGTGGTGGGTTTCATTATAGCCATGGTTTTTTATTCTACGAAACGTTTTTTGCGATTTCTTGAAATTGTGAAGACAGATTTAGAAAGAAAATATTATGTTGGTGCCTATATATATATATATATATATATATATATATATATATATATATATATATATATATATATATATATATATATATATATATATATATATATATATATATATATATATATATATATATATATTATCATCGACCATCGATACATAGTATTCACCTTTGGAAAATATAAACCAAGTGCTGAACTATCTAGAAACTTTAGAAAAGCTAACTGGAACTCCTTTAGGCACCACACAGAAAGATGACACTACCAAAATATCTCCCGACGCAAATGCTATTGATCAATGTGCCGAGATGCTCATCAAAGTAATAAATAAGGGGCTTGATGTAGCCTGTCCACTAAAAAATTGATTAATACTAAATCAGTGCCATGGTGGACTAAAATCTTGCTAGTTTGAGACAAAAACTTAGAAAGCTCGAGCCAAAACGTCATCATAGTTCTTTTCGAGAAGATTACCAAAACACTAGAAAAGAATACCGAGCCTCAGTAAGAACACAACAAAGAGAATCTTGGAAAAACTTATGTACAAGCGCTGAAAGCTCAAAGGACATTGTCAAACTAATTAGATGTCAAAAAGTGATAGATTATTCTATAGGTCTTCTACAAACAACAACTGGATATTCACAGTCACCTGATGAATCCCTGAGAATACTGATGGAGACACATTTTCCTAACTGCAGATTCAATGTCAACTATGAAAGCCCCTTACAAATAAATAAGTTTGACATCAACTTTGTTGATTGCAACAGGGTCAGGAATTCCTTTAATTCGTTTAGTCCATACAAAGCACCGGCCCCGACGGACTCAAGCCTATTGTACTTCAACAACTTGGTAGTAGACTAGTGGGATACATTACGGACCTTTACAAAGTAATTGTCAGCACGGGCTACACTCCAAAAAGCTGGAGAGAAATAAAAGTAAGATTTTTGCCAAAACTTGGTAAGGCTGATTATAGCTTGGCAAAGTCATTTAGACCAATTACCCTATCGAACTTCCTTCTTAAAGGACTTGAAAGAATTGTGAAGTGGAAGGTTGATGAAAGCATCCCTATACTTCACTCACAGCACGCCTACACAAGAGGCCTATCAACAGAAACCGCCCTATCACAAGCCGCAGACATAATAGAGAAAGCCATATTCCAAAAAGAATGTACTCTCGCGGTCAGTCTTGACTGCACAGGTGCTTTTGATAACGTAAGATTTCTCTCTGCGGACTATGCAATAAAAAGACTGAGAATTCAGAGAGTATCAGATTATGGTATAAAAATATTCTTAGTACAAAAACAGTTGAAGCCGAGTTGAGAGGAGAAAAGGTCATCATCAATCCAACGTGTGGCAGCCCACAGGGAGGAGTGTTATCCCCATTAGTCTGGAACACTATACTGGACACCCTACTGGCGAAGTTTAAAAAAGGTGCAGTCAAAGTTGTTGGTTATGCTGACGACATTTTATTACTAGTAAGTGGAAAAAATCCCACCACACTTGCTAATGTAATGCAAGAGGCAATCAACACGGTTGTTGAGTGGGGAAGAAGAAATAGCCTTACCTTTAATCCAATCAAATCAAACGCCATAGTATTCTCTAAAGCATACAAACTCCGGTCTAAATACTTCCCATGCTTAAAAATGGATGGTAAAGTAATTGAATATTCACCACGAATGAAATATCTAGGCTTAACCTTTGATCAAGGACTAACCTGGACAGAACATCTCAAAGAAAAGGCAGCAAAGTGTGCTCGTATATGGAACATGTCTAAGGCAATCATATGCCAAAAATGGGGCTTAACTCTGGATAAAGTCCTATGGCTTTATGAAGCAATGGTCAAACCAGTCATCACATATGGGTGCCTTACTTGGGACATTCTATTACTGCAAAGAAAAGCGGGATTAAAACCCTAAATTTAGTTCAAAGAAAAGCACTTCTGTCAATGACCCATACACTTCGCTCAACACCGACTGCATGGATGGAAGCAGTACTGGGTAAACTCCTCTAGATATATATGTCCAAGCGCAAGCAACACAATCAAGATGGAGAACAAGACATTTCCTGCGGAACACCTGGGATGGTATTGGCATCCTTCCAACACGTCGTGGACATAGGTTCTCTAGCGACAAAATTCTGGAGAAAGTCATCACAAACCATGAAAGTGACTTCATTAAGGGACAATTCATTTGGTGGACAACCTTGAAATGCCCAATCCCGATACAATTATCTACACGGATGGTTCAAAAGATGATAAAAGTAATACTGGGTCTGGATGGGCAATTACTAGGGGTGACATATCAATACACCACTCAATGGTATCGTTGAACACAGAGGCATCAGTATGTCAAGCAGAAGTTGTGGCAATTACAAGATCTGTAAAAGATCTCCTTAATCAAGAAAAATTCTCCAAAAATATTATAATTAGATCAGACTCCCAATCAGCGATTGCAGCTCTTCTCAACCCACTTAGAACTAGCGAGGTAGTGAAGAATTGTAAGAAGGTCCTGATTGAAGGAAAAAGAACAAAAACATTCATATTGAATGGTACGAAAGTCATAATGACATAACGGGAAATGAATTTGCAGATCATCTAGCAAAAAATGGAAGTGTGAGCAAAATCCGAAATAATGTCGGTGTTCCTCCAAGTTATATAAAGAAAACACTTAACGATTTATTTTACAACAAATGGTGTCACCGATACAGAAATGACCAAACGATGAAGCATACACGCTCCATGCTTAAAACGAAGCCAAAACCTATCAAACACCGACATCAAGATGCCCAACTTCTTGTCCAAGCCTATACCGGACATGGACCATTTCTCTCTCATTTGAGTAAATGGAAAAACACGAGTGAAATATGTTATCTCTGTTTGGAAGAACCACAGACTGCTCATCATTTAATCTACAAATGCCCCGCTTTATCCTACGAAAGGCACCTAGTTTCGCAAGAGGAGGATGAGGAAACAAAAATAATCGAGTTTTTAAAATGTACAGAGATGAAAAATGTTATAATGAATTTTTTCATATATAAATATGATTACTTTACTTTTACTGTCGTAACACAGATACCCCAATGTGTGGTTGTGTTCTTTACTTTAGTTTATGTATATCTGTATATGTTTGTCTATAGTAAACAGTAATAAATTTCTAACTAACAAAAAAAAACTGTCCTAAAAAATACTTCTTGAAGTCATTATTGGATATGTTTCATGGAAATATTAAGTCTTCAAAACTTGTTTATTCTAAAAATACACTTTATATATATTGTTTCTAAAATTGAAGAGATGACAATTAATATCTAGTGACGTAAGAATATATTTTTTATAAGACATAACATACGATGACACCAATGAAATGCATGGTAGGATTCACTTTTTTCTATTCCCAGGACAAAATTGTTTCCACCCACTAAGGCAGACATTTTAGGCTGCTTTTACGTCATCCAACGACTCTTTCAAATCGAGATTTATTTATTTATTTTCTGCTGAGTATCCATTTATTCTTTAGGTTGACGATAATTTCCACGGTCAAAAATAATAGTTTTATTTTAATTTTTTTTAAATTAACATATCTAAGCAAATGCCAAAGTAATTGTGTAAAATAAATAAATGGATAATATAATTTAAAATTAGTACTATAAACCTTTTATGTCAAGAACGGCCTTATTGTGATTATTTTTAGCTTTGAACATCGTCTTATTGTCCCTTTATAAAATATTATTTTATTGTTAGGCTGTAATTATGGACTATAATGTTCATTTATGTAATGTTTTTACGCAACTGCCTAGTTTATGTTTTTATTTATTATCGTATTGTCTTATGTGTATTTTATCTACACTGTTTGTTGATGATGATAAATAAAAGTCTTAACCGAAAAAAAAATAGTACAATGGCAGAAGAACAAAACTAAAAACATCATCAAGAGGTAATTGTAATATTATCTTAAGGAGACAAATAAATGTTTACAAAAATCAAAGCATAAAATCATTTAGCACACAGACATAACCCACAATTAAAATGAAAAAGTAAAACAATTATTTTAAATGTTTTAAAACTTTTCTAGCAGATTTCTGGTGATGCTTAGGGATTAATGAAAAAATTGATATATATATTTTTTTTATTTTTTTTACATTTGAGGCAATAAAATAATACTAAGCTATGAAGTTAGGCTGGCATTTGAAGGGACTTATGACTTATTTTATTGCCAATATTATTGTTGAATAAGAAGAATGTTGATCTACACTTAGGTGGTAAATAGTAAAACATGAACTGGATATTAATGAGTAACTAAAAAATAAGCTAATTTTTTACTCAATAAACATCTATTGAGCCGATAGTAAAACTGCCTTCAATTCCAGGGATGAAGGGGTTATTTTCCCGATGAGGACTTTGCATTGAGAATTCCTAAGTTGATCGTCTTTGCCATCAAAGAACGGCTATCACAATTTAAGTCTAAAAATATAAAAGCTTTAAAATATTTGCCAGTTAATTTTCCTTCAAACCCTTCAAGGTTCACCTCCACAAAACACTACTAAATGCTTATTGCTCAATAGTCAAGCATGTATAACGCTATTATAGAGATATTTGTAATCTTTACAAGGTCTGGATAATTTAATTAGATTCCATGAGATCAAAAGTTGGTTGGAGAACTTCCGTCCATCTGCAGCAATTATTCCAAATAACATCAGGATACTTTTCTTTCAGGGAGGTCGAGGAGGCTTTAAAACTATTGGCATGTTAGTGTGAGTTTGTAACTATTGATTAATTTATGTTACGTTATAAAAATGACTTATCATCTAGGATCAGCCTGTCGAAAAAAAATTAATATATAATATTGATAAATCTTATATAATAAAGTATGTTAAAACTATAAAAAATGTCTAAGGCAAATACTTTACAGAGTTTTTGAAGCAACATTAGTGTCTGATTTCTTTTATTGTTTAGTTGTATATTCCTTAGTGACGTCACGTCACTTATCAAATCCTGCCTCTTATTTAAAAATCCTTGGGCATCCATTGTCTCAGCATTAAGAAATATATTTCGTGTTTATCAAATTGACTGAAGGGGAAATGAATTTAATTATTTCTTTATTTGAAGATGTCTCGACTCATTATTTTTTAAATATATATAGGATAATTATATTAAAGGCAAATTGATTGTTGTATGTGGCAAAACATTCCTTACATTCATAGAAGATTAATTAAATTATTATTTCTTATGTTAAGTAATTTAATCAATAAGTTAAATTGGGTTGTCTGATTGTCAAAGAATCTAAGTGACGTTTTTCGAGGATTAAAACTACTGAGAGTTTATTCACTGAATAGTTTTATTATAAAGAAAAAGTAAAGTCAAATAGAAAAATATATTTGCATTTCAATTGTTTTATAAGTCTCTTCAATTTATTCGAAATCCTCTTATCTTTAAAGACACTTTCGGAATAATTAGAGGTTCTTTAATTAGCACATCAATTTGATTTATATTAGTGGATTATAACTATATATAAACTTTATGTATTTCTTATACTTTTCAAACTATATACTTTCATGATACAGATGAATTTGAGATATATGTAATATTTAGTCATTTTCAAGTAACAGGGCCGTCTACCATAATCATCATCAAAGAAAGTTCAGTTAATTTCATAAATTTTAAAATAAAAATTAGCCAACAATATAAAATGAATTTGGATTTACTTTGAAATGGAGATATTGACCGATATTTTAAATATTATAAGGCTAAATAACATTCAATCATTCTTAATATATATAAAGTATTTTTAGGGCAATTGAAGGTTATAATATAAATGTTTATTTGTTTATAATAAATACTTTTTGAAGTAAATAAGCAAAAATATTGCAATACTTGGAAGGCATTTTGGAGTAGGGACGGCGAAGAAGGAGGGAGAAACCCACTTGGCCTCATGCTCTTCGAGAAAAAAAATGGAAAGGAGACCAGATCCGACGCAGCCGGAATCGTCCCCAACCCCCTCCTCTGGCAGGCAGATACCCTGGTATGTGCTGCAAGAACTGCCTGGAATAAAAGTCCACAGTTGCGACAGGCCAGGACGTGGAGAGCTGCCAGGGATGCAGCAATAGCTCTCGCCGAGGGAGTGGCGCTATAGATTACTCCGATCTCATGGCATGATTTCCCCAAAAAATCGATGTGGTTTTTTTTTATTTATATTTATATATTATATATATATATATATATATATATACGCTTATTAATTAGTTTGTGTTTTTATTATTGTTTTGTTTTATTTTAATTAAATTATATTTATTATTTTAGACCAACTACTTCGTGCTGAAATATAACGGATTACACACACTTGAATTATAGTTGATGTGTTCATATTTTTTTCCGACAAATGACTTAAAACTATATTTTCCCTATAATCCTGCAATTGTTTCCTTTGTTTTCTGAATAATTGGTAACAAGAATGTTTTGATTAAAAAATAAACCATTGTTACAATCATTCATTCCTTTAAGATTTTATTTCCCGAAAAATGATTTATACCAGGTATACATTTTGGTATCTTAAACTTATCTTCATGAATGTCTACCTCTGGCGCCAAACAGGAAAAGTAATTTCCATAGTCTTGTTTTAGAAAAAAAGGAATTCCCTTGTTAAAAAACCTAGTCTTTTTTTCTAGATTGACATGAGAAACATTAAATTAATTTCTTTTATTAAAAAATGTTCACACTTTTCCCTCAGAACGCATATTTTTAAGTTTCACTAAGCCTTCATAAGATACGATTGCTCAGCACACCATTCGGGCTTAGGCCCAAAAATTGTGCACGTTGGACAACATTAGCACAAGCACAATTGATTGAAATGAACTAATCTTAACAAATTGTCCGTTTTTTATAATAAATTAGATGATTTATTATGAAAAAACGAACGTGAAACTAACGACAAATGACGAACGATTCAACCTTAAAATGAACGATGAACAACAACTTTGAAAAATGTAGAATGAACGACAACGATATTTTTTTGCGAAAGCCATATATATATAGCCATATACACATATATATAGGTATATATAATTATACATATATTTCTATATATACATATATTTATATATATATAATGCAAAAATAATAAAGTTTGTATATATCATATACACCACTTTCAGGCACGGAATAAGATAAGATGGCCGTCCATTTGAATGCGTAAAACATGGAAATGCGACAATGTTCTCACACAATGTACAGGGACTAAAACACAGCCATTATTTTTTCCAAAAGCCCTTGTCAAAAAAGGAAATGCATGCATCGTTTATAAATGGTATGCAATGAAAAAGTTTTGTGAAGAAATATAATTTTGTTTCATTCATCAAAGCGGTCTCCAACTACATGTAATACATATATCTTGAGTTCTTATCTCTATTTTGAAAAGTATACTCATTATCATAAAGGAATAATCTAAAACACTTCAATGTATATTTATACTTGAATGGGGTAAACATTCATATCTACTTTTTGAAAGAGGGATGCTATCAAATAAATAAAAGATAGAAAGCGTAAAATAAAGTATTGATTTGAGTTAATACAAGGACATGCATATTTTAACATTGGACCGTGTGACACAGTCTCGCGTCGCAGGGATTCGATATCACCTTCGTAAAACAGTTTATATAGCCAATAACATATTTAATGTCGTAGAATACTACTTGTTAATTTCGAATACATCTGTTTTGTTTTAGTGACTATCATGCTGTCATTGCATATATTAATAAAGTCGTACTTTTTTGTGAACGTCTAATTTACATGATTTATTGTCGTATACTTTTTTCGTATTTTCCATAAGCACACGCCTTTAACATTCCACTCTTTTTTTAGCATCAAGGTATCTTGGTAAGCATTATTAACGCTTTGCTGCATTGTCATTGCAGCTTATAATTGCACACTGTAAAGTTTTTAGTTCTGCTGTCACAGATTTACTTCAATGCATTGCTTACAGTAACGAGAAGGAAAAAAAGAAAGGGGGCAGGAAAAATTAATAGGCATGAGAGAATTCATCTTTTCATCTGCTATGAGTGCAAATAAATAATTACTAATAAAAGTTTATCAAGATTATAATTGAAGTATCTTTAAAAAAAGTTCTTTATTGCGACTAATTGAAAGTAAAACTTACTTAGTTAGTTAATAATTTATTGCTGTCTTACCATAGTACATACAAATGTTACAATTATACATTGATAAAAGCAAATATATACATACAGCAAAAGAACACGACCACACAAAGGGGTATATGTGCTACAACAAAAACTTAAAACTTACTTAATAAATATATTAATTTATTTATGATGAAATATTTAATTTTTTTGTTAGTTTTATTGATAGTTGTTAACTTTTTTTTTGAAAAAAATACGATTAATTAATATACGAGGGCTGGTCAATAAGTCCGTGACTTTTTAAATGAAACAAAGTTTTTTTTGACAAAAGCTAATTTTATTTTTCAACATAGTCTCCTTTGAGCTCTATACACTTCGTCCAGCGTTTCTCCAATTTTTTTATCCCTTCCAAAAAATAAGATTTCTCGAGGTCCTCAAAATATTTATTTGTTTGTGAGATGATTTCATTGTTGGAATAAAATCTCTTTCCGGCAGGCCATTTTTTAAGGTTCGGAAACAAGAAATAGTCACTCGGGGCTAAATCTGGAGAATACGGCGGATGAGGGAGCAATTCATAGCGTAATTCGTAAAATTTCGCCATGGAAACAACACATGTATGGACTCTTGCATTGTCTTGATGAAAAATAACTTTTTTCTTGGCCAAATGGGGTCGTTTTTTCTTTAAATCCTCATTAAATTGGTCCAATAAGCTGGTATAATATTCGCCATTCATTGTTCTTCCCTTCTGAAGGTAATCTATATGGATTACACCACGTGCATCCCAGAAAACAGTTGACTTTGTTGGCTGATAAACCCACTTTGGCCTTCTTCGGCGCCGATTCACCCTTCAAACCCACTGTTTTGATTGCTGCTTGGTCTCTGGTGTGTAGTAGTGTATCCATGTTTCGTCCACTGTTACAAATCGGCGAAAAAACTCGTCCTTATTGCGGTTGAACAAAGCCAAACATTCCATCGAAGTTGTCACCCGATTGCGTTTATGGTCGATTGTGAGCAAACGCGGCACCCATCTTGCGGATAGCTTTTTCATAGCCAAGTGATCTTTCAAAATCGAAACCACTGACCCATTTGATATGCCTATGGCTTCCACAATCTCCCGCACTTTCAATCTCCGATCGGCCAACACCATATCATGATTTTTTTGAATTGTTTCTGGTGTAGCGACTTCAACTGGGCGTCCAGAGCGTTCGGCATCAATGGTGCTTGTACGACCACAACGAAATTCTGTAAACCACTTTTTTACCATTGATATCGATGGTGCAGAGTCTCCATAGTATTTATCGAGCTTAGCCTTTGTTTCAGCGATGGTTTTTTCCCGCAAAAAATAATGCTTGATGAGCATACGAAGTTCACTTTTCTCCATTTTCTACACAATTCACGAAGTTGTTTGTCTATAAAGACTGTCAAACACAAACTAAAAGACCCAGCGTGTTCAAACTTTAACAGAAGTCAGCTGATAGATGCTTGTTGACAGGAGCAGTGTTGACAACCAAATTATATGGACGGAAATACAAAAAGTCACGGACTTATTGACCAACCCTCGTATATATATATATAAATTTATATAACCCTTCAGACAACTCAACCACATAAATTTCATTTTATATATATATATATATATATATTATATATATATATATATATATATATAATAGTCCAAACCAAATATAATAAAAAGTTTTAAAAACTCCAAAGCTAAAAAATATTTTCCAATTCCTTTCAAGATTTATTTATGACCAGATACTTAAATGTTCAAAAATATCGAAAAAACTCAGGTATTTAGTTAATATTAATTAGGAACTACGCTCTTGCCTCCAATATCAATAAACACTAATATTATTGTTTGTGATTATTTTTGTTGCTATCATCATATGAGATTAAGGGAAAGCTAGCATGGAAGGGGAATGAGAAAAGCCCCAGTGTTAGAGTAAATACGTATTCACGATATATTTGCATTTATCTTGTTTTGTGCACCAAACTTATCATCGAAATACGGACAAATCCCTCCATAACAAGATACAAACTTCTACAGTATGGATTAGCATGTTTCTTCAATCCAGAAATAAATGAGATCATTCAGAGAAGACCCTACATTTTGACAGATGCAACAAATAGACAATACATGATTTGAATCATTTTCATGAATCAATTGCCATCTTTAAGGATTCTTTTTTTTTCTATTCACACGACTAAAATGTCTACCCATTTATGGAAGCCATTTTAGGTCGCTAAACTATAGCGAGCCTATACGTCATCATAGAAATCTTCAAGCCGAATATTGATATCTTCTTTGTTAAGTATCTTGCTATCATATATGTAAGTCGTCTAGTAAATTAAACTAACCCAAAAGAAGCTATTTACTTAAGGTTGCTTTTGAGAAGGAATTTTAATATTCAAACACAAGATTAAATTATCCTATTTAAAAAAACAAGGAGATTAAAAGTAATTAATTTACCATGAAAATATATTCGCTTTATATCACAAACGCTCACAGTTTTATAATAAATCTTAATAAGCAAACACGCTATAAAATCATATGGTATATCATATGCCTCAACTATAAATCAAATTGGAGAATGATAATAGTTAGAATTAAATACAGTAGTAAAAGAACCTATTTGTGGTTGAAAATTGTGAGAGATTTATTGTATTCATAATTATGCAAAGGAAATAAAGCTTACAAATGGATTGTTCCATCAAATGGTATTTAATCTAAGAAATTAATTATCATCCATTCTGTCTTGAGCAAATCTATAAGTCTGTGTGTATTAGTGGCAAACACGACAAAGAATTTCAGTGGCTCATAAAAAAACATTGCTGCGAGGAAATTCTTTGTTTTATCGTATTTGTCACCGAGAAAAAAAATTAACTGTCTAAAAGAAATCAATTTTTAACTTCTACCTAAGATGAGGATTGAGGATTTTTGCTGTCATTTATTGTCATAGTTCGATTTTACAGAATGTAAATAAATACATAAAAACCAAAACAAATACGTTAAAATGAAACACAAATAAACATTAAAGTTTAAATTATTTGTTTTCAATCTATGCAATGGATAATTACTGATTGGTATGTACTTTGGCGTTTTTAAAGGAACTTTCGAAATCGTAAGGAAGTTTTAGATTGCTTTGTTTAGCTCCGAGATCATCCCCACCTCACCGGGACTCAATTCGATATCAGCCAGTAGTAAGACCCTCTAGGAGCTAAACCGTTTATTATTTAGCATAATTTTAAATTTACAAATGTAGTTAAATTCTTTTAAGAGGAAACCTTCCAGAATAAGTTTTTCCAATCAATCCCTCATTTCAGTTTTAGATTATTCAGAGAATAATTTATTGAAAGATTGGCCTTCAACGGATAACTAGAGAGCTTACTAAGTAATATTCAGTTTGTAACATCATTGGCTGTTTAATATTTACGAACTAAGATCCAATAAAGGTTCTCCATTTTATAAAGAACCGTTTTTGCATGGAATCATTTACTAACATTTTTATGTGACGTGTTTTTAACCATTGATATATCAATATATATATATATATATATATACTAAACTATCATACGGTATATAAAAACAGTTGATGTATTACAAAACCAAATATACTAAATAAAGTTTTTAATGTACGAATGCCATAAAAAGCGCATTTATTTAAGAATTGTTATTATTTTTGTTTTCAATAAACAAACAATGTAATCAAATATAACAAATTCATATTATAAAGGTAATGAGTATTTTTTCTCCTATTTTCAAGTTAAAAACATTTTATATGGAGAACACTGAGCTTAACTATTCAGGGCAGTTGCGTAAAAAAAGTTTGGTTGAGCCAGAATGCTTATTCTATGTATTTATTGTTTTAAAAGTAACAACTTAAATTCAAAATTAAAGGTAAATTGAAAACATACTTCAAAGACAAAAAAAACGACAAAATTAACTAAACAGAACATTAATTTATTTGATTACTTTAACAAATGTTTCTAATCTTTTTTTAAATTCCTCTTGGATTTTTTCAAAGCTCTTCTAACTATTAAATAAAAATCAAAGAACAATAAAATAAATTAAAATTAAGTAATTTTTCTACAGTTTTAACATCTATTTGATATAAAACGAAAGGACTGTAATTGTGGATAATAAACTAAATATAGGAGTAGCAAATGAAAATACTTCATTCCTCCTTCAAGATAAAAGAAAATTTCCTCAAGGCATGGCAAAAATAAACAACCTACCCAAATTAAAGTAATGAAAAACTAACACAAGCCTAGGAACATCCACTTAATTATATTTCGTTTAAACAAAAAAAAGTAACCCTTGCATGGAACAAATACTAATAATAATAAGAGGATAACCAAGAGAAACAGATATTCTAAGTAAATAGAGGTTAAAATAAGCTCTATATTAAAAGTGCCCGGAATGGATGCAAAACTTAATCTATGCATAAACAGCACATATTGAATGGCTTCAATAAGTGTTAATTTAAGTCTAAGTTTTTAATTATAGTAGATAAAGTATAAAAATTTGTTTGAACTGTCATCGATTGTCTTTTTGTTCTCTAATGGCATTTGCAAATATTGCCCCATAATACTCGAACAAACTGCATAGCGTTCATACGTTACTCACAATTAAAAGTATAATGTAATATTCAGGAAACGACCGGGTACCTGGCTGTTTTTTGAACGTCCAGGCCCGGTGTCTAAAAATCACCGGGTCGGGACTTAATATTTTTGCTCGTAAGTCATTATGAAAGTGACGACGTTTTTTTGAGATTTTTTTAAAATTAAAAATTAATTTCTACAAATTTTTTTTTCAATATTTTTTTAAATATTCAAAAAATTATCTTCTAAAAAAACGTCGTCACTTTCATAATGACGAAGGAACGAATTTATTAACGTCTCGGCCCGGCTTGAAAAACTTAAGTCCTGGCCCGGGTCCTGGCGATAAACTGTGTCCCGGTCGTTTCCTGGTAATATTATAAGAATACTAATAAAAAAGCAAATTTGAGCAACGTCAATTAAACAACTGCAAGTTTACTTTAATGTTTAAAATACATTATAAAATACGCTAGTAATTAACGTTTTAATTGGAAAATGTCTACATTTTTAGTATGTACGAACAAATTATTAAAAATCCTTGAGATCTCATCTATCGATGGAGTCAATCATTCTAAAATAGAATTGACATTGAGAAAATGAGTGGCGCTTGAATGGCGAAAAGGAAATCTACTAAATAACTTTACTACGAAACTTTTGGTTTCTAAGGAGACACTTAACATTAGTCGTTATATATATATATATATATATATATATATATATATATATATATATATATATATATATATATATATATATAATAATAAATATAAATAAGTAATTGTAAACATAAGTAAAAACATAATCCTCTTAGTATATAAAACTAATAAAACAGTCCGGAAAAATAAGTTAAAATAATCAAATATATATACGTCTTTATCTTTAAAAATAAAATTAACAATAGATAAAAAAATAAACTTAATAACATTTAAACTTGAAAACATTTTGCTATCATCATTGCCTCAGAATAAATAGAGATAAATCCTTTGACCATTCAAGATTTAAGCTTAAAAACATTTAAATCATTAAATTTTATATTGAAAAGTTTCTTTTTGGCATTTGTAAAAGCCATTAATGAAAGTCTTGCATTCGCTGGAAGAAAAATATTTGATTATATTTCCCGCATATTTCGACGAATAGCCATCCACATTTGGAATTTGAATGCCAAAAGCAGATAACAAAATAAAATCGTACCCAACTCTTCGCAAATTGATCGATAATGCAATTTCATTCCTTAACGTTTATTGAACTTAATTTTACTGGTGATGAGACGCTAGTATACATGTATAGTCTAAACCCAAATAGAACTAGAGGCATGTATACACTCAGAGAGTGTGTACCTCCGCCGATCCCCACAACATTCCATTCAAACATTCTCCCTTTCACACGCCCGATTTCTATCTCTAATCATTGTTTACTCTCTGTTAGCTCATTTTGCATATTAAAAAAGCACTCAGAGACGGGAAGAGGAAGAAGTTTAAGCTACGTCACTGGGTTAACATAGTCCTTAGCTGATATATGAACAATAATACGTCAATGAATATTTTTTAGCGTTTGTTCTTTCCTACTCCCTGAATAGAGACCCCATTTCATTATTATATAGTAGTATTATGCTCATTTTGCATATTAAAAAAGCACTTAGAGATTCCAAAATTTAATCACTTTTTCTTTTGGCATTTCCAACAACTCCACAAAGTTTCATTCGAATCCGTTCAGTACTTTTTGAGTTATCCTGCTGACAAACAAATAAACAAACCAACAAACGCCAGTGAAAACAATACCTCCTGCGGCGGAGGTAATTATAGAATAAACGACCAAAACCAGACAATAAGGTATTTTTTATTCGTTTTAATGAGTAGTTGTCATACTTTGGCTTTGTTTCAAGCATCAATCAAAAATAAATATTAAAATGGTAGCAAACAAAGCGAAAAAACACATGTATCTCCGATTACGACTGATAGAATGCAATAAACATTATAATGTAGCCAAATAACAAGGATTTTAAAAGATGGAATAATCACGACTTTTTAATTTATATACTTTGGAGAGAATACAATAATGATTTGTAAAGATCAGTTGAGGAGCTGCAGGACCAAAAATACACAAAGGAATAATAGTGATGCACTGACCCCTACAATTATAACATAAGTATTTCTAAAACTTGAATTACCTCTCTGTGGAACCCGCTTGTAGGTAGTCTATGAAGTACTTCTGAGGTAAACTGATATAGTGAGTTGTTTTAATACCAAAAAGACGTCCCCTAAACTTGGCATTAACATGACAGATATTGCTGACAAACTAAAGTTAAGTTTTACAAGTTCTTTAACCCATTAGAACCTGAGTGTCGATTTTTGACGTGTTATAAAAGTAAAGAAAAAAGTTGGAATACATGCAAAAATGAGACTGTATGAATGTGGATATCGTTTTAAGAGTATTTTCCTTGGTAAAAATCCATTGTTTATGTTTGTGGCATTTTTTTGTCAGTCTAGACAAAGAGTTTTACAGCGACGGACGTGCGTCAAAAATTATCCACTCCAAGGTATTATCTTCTTTGATATTTTCTTTGTTGTCAAGTACTTTCAATAAGTAATATGGGTGATTAAATTATTTATTAAACATTATTCTTTAAATGTTGTTTACATGTTTTATCGAATATGGCATCTTAATTGCTAGAAAAAACTATTTTATTTTCTAACGTCGAAAAATCGACGCTCAGGCTCTACAGACATATTTTTCAAAGGAAAATGCAAACAAGTCTATTACTATTGTAGTACTGCGCTTTATAAATAATATTGTTTGATTATACAAATTAATATTTTTTTTGTAAATAACTATTTTTAGATAGACTACTGAGGATATATTTTGTCTTCTGGAAGACATGGATGAGTCTGTGGATGTTTTTATAGGCCTTCCAGAAACCTAGGCAACTCTCTGACGGAGATAGTGATAGGTCAGATGACGAGGCAGAAGGCATTTCAGGATGAATAAGTCAACTTTTATTAGAAGACCCTGCTCATTTTAATCTTTTTGAAAATTACAAAGTGCAACGTGTGAAGAAGCATCTATTATTTTGGGGAAAAATCTGAAAAAGTCTAACATCACCAAAAATCCCCATCTGAAAAGGA
This sequence comes from Caligus rogercresseyi, assembly GCA_013387185.1. Lineage (NCBI taxonomy): Eukaryota > Metazoa > Arthropoda > Copepoda > Siphonostomatoida > Caligidae > Caligus > Caligus rogercresseyi. The sequence continues at coordinate 30,208,629 of CP045891.1, forward strand.
TATCCACAAAGAATCCTCAAGACTTTTTCGAGCTTTTCTTCATTTCCAAAACTGTATTTCTACAAATGACCGTGCTTCAAAAATTAGACAAGAAGTTGGTTTCAGCATGGAAGCTTGAAAAAAATTATATCTGTGGACAAAACCATGATCCCGTACATTGGGAAGCATTACACAAAACAGTTTATCCGAGGAAACCCCATTCGGCTTGGATTCAAAATGTAGGAATCATGCTCCAAATGTGGATACTGGAATTCTTTCAATCTTTATTGTGGCAAAAATTATCTCCAGAAAAATTATGTTTCATAAATAACCTTTGGAGGGAAAACAGCGATATATTTGATAAAAACGGCAAAGATTCCACCACAAGATGGACTCAAGATATATTTCGATAATTTCTTCACCAGTATTTCCCTCATACAGGACAACGAAAGTGGTGGTGGCCAAGAGTTTTTTTTGTAATTAGTGTCATAGTGCATACATGCCAATTACTGAAACAGCAAGGAACAAATATGGTTTCACATGATTACATCGAATATCTGGCAATACATTATTGTAAATATTTTGGTTAAAATCGATTCAAGGGAGCGAATTACTTCGAAACTGAATTATATATCGAAATATAATGAATAAATCCATTGGATCATACATTGTGAAGGTACTAACGTATGTTGACACTGTAAAGGAAGATTTTCGTTTTTTGTTTTAAAAGCAATGCAGGCATTCACCCTAGGAGCTTCAAAGAATACCACTACGTATGTAAAGAAATAATACTTTAAAAATATAGAAAATTTGTGAATAAGTTATTTTAAATAAAAAATAAAGTTATTACGTTTATCGTGTATCCATCTATCTATATATATGTAAGAATTAAAAGAGAAAAGAAAAATATACAAGGAAAAATCTATTGTACCGTTTATTCTTTTTTAGCTAATAAAATATTTGCCTGTAGAGCCTGAGCGTCGATTTTTCGACGTTCAAATTTCTCAGCAACTACTTGTTCAATTTGTTTGAAATTTTGAACAGATGTTCTATGTGTCAGGATAAAATTGCCAGATAATTTTCATTGTTCTACAACCATTATTTAACTTTCGGTTCTAATGGGTTAAGGAGATGAAGACTGCTAGCTAAATATCTAATATTGCACTTAATGTTGGTATTCTAACATAATAAGACTACAATATGACTAAAGCAGAGAAGAGAGGCCTGCTTAAAAATCGTATCCAACTTCGAACAAATCAGCTATAAAGGAACCAACAGAAAGAGGAAAATATATATATCTTAACGTTTTATTAAAAAGATAAGTACAATAAAAGAAGACCAAACGATTATTCTTTTTTGAACAGTGGGTTATGAATATCATTTGAATGATAATAATAATAAGTCATAATGTTACAGTTCATTAAGTTACATTAATCGTAATGGTAATATCAACCATCTAATTGCTTAGATGTCGTGAGGAGCACTTCATGTACTTCTCTATTGGATGGAAAACGATTACAGTGAATATATATAAAGGATATATATATATATATATATATATTAGGGTGATTCTATTCACGTTTTTCGGATTTGAGAGTCGGGCTCCCCCTAGGATTTTACTTTAGTGCATAGAGATCATCTTGTAAAAGTTTGAGTGAAATCGAATAATGGGAAGTACCCGCTCAACGGGCCCAAAAGTTATGTAGTAAACTTATGTAGTAATTTTTTTTCCGCCATTCGATCGCCTCTAATATCCTTAATTTCAATGCTATTTTCAAACAATTTGCCGCAAAATGTAGGTATGCTCGCAAGGATTTCAAATCAGTTTTTTTTCATTTACATCCAAAATCAAACGATAATAAAGTTTCAAAATTGTCATTTTGGGGGTATTTTCCATAAAAATGATATTTCAAAACTTAAATTTCTCGTAGAATTTTGGATGTACATGAAAAATAAAAACTGATTTGGAATCCTTGCGAGCATACCTGCATTTTGCTGAAAATGGTTTGAAAATGGCATTGAAATTAAGGACATTAGAGGTGATCGAATGTCGAAAAAAAAATTACTACATAAGTTTACTACATAACTTTTGGGCCCGTTGAGCGGGTACTTCCCATTATTCGATTTCGTTCAAACTTTCACAAGATGATCTCTATGCACTAAAGTAAAATCCTAGGGGTAGCCCGACTCTCAAATCCGAAAAAACCCCATATATAATATGAATCAATATATATATATATATATATATATATATGGATGCCTTCAATCACTTATGATGTATGCAATATACAATACAAGCAGTTTTTGTTTCAATCATGTTTGCTGAGTAGCTACTTATTAATGCAGTTACTTTCCTTGACTTGATTGGCTCATTTATTAGCTAACAAATATGTTCATATATACTATAAACTATGAACTGAAGCCTCAAATTTCATTCTCTCTCAGACTCTTAACGCCTCTATGAGAGGACCTCCTAAAGTACCATACATTTACATAAACTAATATTCAGTAACATGGGCAAAACACTATATTATTTATTGAATGATATAGTTCATTATTAATATTTTCTTATTCGAATCACTTAGTCAATTTTGAGAAATTACACATCAAAATGATTTAATATTCCAAATAGTAAAAACAATTGTCCAATTCTACATCAATTAGGTACATCTCACCGCATGAGCAGTATCGATTTGTTCATTATTGGTGCACTTATTGAACATTTTATTGGACGCTCAAAGTTATGGAAATACCGAAAAAACCGTGCGCATCTTATACTTAACTCTCTTTTTGCTGATTGGATTTGCAGTGCATTGATTTTTTTTGGCCTATATAGTTCGATAGAATTGCATCCGATAGTATATAAATAAGCAATAATGCATTGATTCTTAACTTTTTAAAGCCTCGCCCCCTTATGGAATCTTCTACCTCGTATTTGATGATAAGTTGCCTAATAACATGCATCTTTGAGACTATTCACTGTTTGTCCACTGACATCCGGTCGGACCCAACGTCCATTTTGCGCATTTATATTTTTCTGTTAGCATTTGGCAATCCTCCAAAATAATTTTGCGACCCAAGGTTGAGAATGACTGCTCTAGAGAGCCAGTTTTTTAAGTATAGGGTATTGCAAACGATTAATTTATTATAAAACATAAAAGAATCTAGAATTATTTCAAAACAGATTATACATTTTGAGATCCTCAGGATATGCCATTTTTTATAAGACAATAACCTAACTTTGTTCAATACTTTTTGTAAATAATGTATGGAGAGAGATGCAAAAGCATTAAGTCCTTGTATAAGTCCAAAAATTTAATGAGTTTTAATATTTCGAGAAAGCGGATTCGTTTCAGTAAAAATAATGGGAGTCAATAACAAGTATAGCGATACTAATACATTTTAATGACAGATAAGAAAGATTTGGTTTCACACTTTTGTATATGTATAGATTTAAACATTATTATAGTGGCATTACGCAATTAATAAATCTACGCATTTATATAGAAAACTCTCGAATGATATTCATTGTAAGAATATTTTTAGTCCAATAGTGGATGGATGTGTCATTTGGATAGTCATGTACCTTAATATAAACTTGCAGAGGAAACTCCTATACTTTGTTAATCTATATTTTATTTGTGTATTTTGATTGTTTCTCAATTGTAATAATCAATGCTAATTCAATTTAAAGTCAAACATTTTTTGATGTATTAAGTACAAAAACTATAAAAGGGAAGGTTATTTTTTTAATATTCTAAGGAAAAAATATATAAAACGCATTAAAGTTTATATTATAAATGAATGTCGTTAATACCTACCTATATGTATAGATACAGGGAAAATAAAAAGGTTGTTCTTGCTAACATATACATCAACATATTTTCTTTCTTTTTCTACGTCCGATAGTCAAAGTCATATTTATCGACAAATATGAGGCATCATAATAAACATTCTTTGGATTTTCTTGAGTATATGCTTGATTCAATTTATGGGTGAAATAGTAAAAGATATAGAGAAGATTCATTAATGACATGGATCGAAGCCCATTCATATGAGTCAATTATAAATATAAAGATGTATTTCACGACCTTTTTAATCCTTATATTAGCACAATCAACAAGCTTTCTTTTCTATTTGCAGGCCGCAGCTCACACCGTTCGAGTGGACGGCGATGTGATTCTCCAGGAAAACGATGCTGTCCATTGGCAGGCAGAGGGCATGGACATGGAAGACGAAGTTCGCTCAGTGTGTTCATGCAACGGCTGTTACCCCCTGCACCGCCTCGTCTACTCCCAGCAGCCCCGCGAGCAGCCCGAGCTCTGGGCATCCATTCCCCCACCTCTCCGCCGTCAGTGCAGTGTCTCTGCCATCGAGGAGACTCTCCGTCGTCCAAAGTAGTGAAGAAACCTTCCTGTGATCACGGCCTCCTGGCTGCCGCCGCCACACTCCTTCCACCTCAGTTGCGGACCTCCGGCGCAGCACGGTGGTCTCTATGCTGCGACTTCCCTCGGCTCGCCGCTCCTCCTCCATGGCGAGGACGCCCGCATCATCCTCCAATGTCCCAGCTGTGACGCACGGATCGTACAGCAGTTCCTCTCCAATCATGAGGAGGTGGATCTCGAACCTCATTTGACCTCAGCCTCTGGGAACATGATAGAATATCCAGAGGCTCTGAGCTCAACATTTTCTCCCGCCTTTGGCGAACGCTTAGCTCCGGAGGAAACCTGGGGGGCGATACCTTCTCTCAGCCATCCCCAATAGACAATAGACACTCCAGCTTCCTTATCGACGAAATGGAGTCTCTCAAAGTTCTTCCTAAGGAACAAAACTCACAGTACTACAAGAGGGTCTCCCTCTAATATGAAAACTTCATAGATTATACTTAAGTATTATTTCCATTTTTTTTTGTCCCTCCTCTTTGTGTTCCGTCAACGGAAAGAAAAGGAGGAATTTTTTATATAAGACTACTTCGTTAAGCATATTGGATGATGTGATTTGGAATAAATAAATATAGATATGTAAGAAAAGAGGAGAAGATTATTTATTTTAAGAGTCTTCTTATGTATCTTAAAGCGTGCGGACGTGTGACTTAGTTGTGTGCGTTTAGTTGTCGTGTTTGTGCACTTTTATAGTGATTTTGGACTCATCTGTGATCTTATTTCGTTATTTATGGCTCCTTAACGGACTCAGGACTTCTGCAGCTACGAAGAGCCGTCTTTCTAGCTTCGTGAGTGGACTGGAGGCCAGGATCTCTTGGGCTCCTGGGCTGTTTAAGAGAGCTCTCTCCTCTCTTCGTCTTAAGAAGTTTCTTTTCTTTTTTCTTATTTTCTCCCTCTGTCTTTTTTTGACATCTTTATATTTGATTTTTCTTTTCCTTTTGATATGTCTGATCAATGAATACTAAAACAATCAGGAATGGTAAAGTCGCGCAACCTTTCAAAACACAAATACAAAGTGGGATCGACTAATATATTTATTTGCCGCGTGAATGAAGTAGTGGAAGTGTGTAGAGGAATCGTTTTAGAACAACCTATTTATCTTCAAACTAGACGACAATGGGGAAGTTTGTGTTGCTCCGGGTTGCAAGAGTGGCTACAAACCAAAGGGCAATGAGGGGAAAAGAGATGGTTTCATATGTTCCCCAAGGATGAGTCCCTACGCCAACTCTGGACAAAGGCTGTTCCACGAAAAAATTGGATACCTTCAAGACATTCTGCGTTGTGTGACGTACATTTCATGCCCTCCGATTATAAGCCAGAGTCTACTGACTCTAATCCATCACGTTCAGACAGATCTGGAAAAACTCTTTGTCTTAAGATATTAAAAAAAGATGCCGTCCCTTCCAATTTTCCAAATCTTCCTCACTACTATTCAAAAAAGCCTCCTCCAAGCGTTCCTCCACCTCAACCTCCTCCTCACGACTCCTTAATGAAAACGAGCGAATTTAAAAAAAGATTTAGGCTTTGAAGAGGCCAACTCATTTTTAACACTCGAAGAGCTTCAAATTAAAATGGATAGGACTTGCCTTCCGAACGGCGTTCAAGAACATTATGATGAAAAAGATAAAGAGCTGGTGTTCTTCAAGATGAACTTTAGTCATGGAGGACCGTCAATAGACTTCAGTCTAAAGATTAATGAAGAAATGAAAAATCCATAGATGGTACGCCAAACTTCATTCATTAACCTTCTTTATTTATATATTGTTTTTCACATATCAAAACTTGACTATTCCTCAGTATTTTTTTTATTAATACTGATTCATACAACTACGATGACTTATTCCCTGCTATGTTGTATTTTTCAGGATGAAAGATAGAGATCTATCTTTAATCATCTCACCAAGAACAATCATATTACAAAATTCTCGTTTCTCAACGAGTCTTTATAGTGGGGCAGCATAGCTAAGGTATTGTGCATTTTGTGATACAAGCAACAAATTTGGCACAAATGTACATTGACATATAGCGAACATTTTCAGATATTGAGCCACTCGGAATTCTCTCTTCATGTCCGCCATATTGGAATTCAAAATGGCCGCCATTTAAAATCTACATTTGCGCTTATTTGTGCTGGAACTAGAATTGTCGGTTCAAGTATATGTGCGTTCTCTCAGGCAGGGATCGTTTGTGATGTACATAGATGCTCTGACAGATTTGGTCCCCTGGTTTCACGCACTAGATCATACCCACTATGCTAGGTGGATACCAGTGCACCTGAAGGACATGGTCGAGCTAACTACCAAACACCCAAACATAGCCAGCAAATTCAGCAAAGGTCACTTCACGGTTAAAAAAACGCAGAGGGTGTTCTCTTCAATCCCAACAGACCAAGCACATGAGCAGAATAATGCCTGTATCAAAGGAGACGGTGGCGTAGTTGGGCTTACTGACAACCCTAGACAACCTTCGTCGCTGGATGGTTGCAGGACCAGAAGTTGCTAGGGTGATCGAAGAATTCCAAGACGGGAACCAATACTGTAGACGGCAAACAGCAGACACACGCCATCATGATCAGACTCCAAGTGTACAGGCCTCATTTGTGAGAGATGTCTCATCTCTTGTTGGTGTAATAGAGGAGATGGGGAACCCATTCGAGGAGGAGAGCCAGGATCTACTCATACTGGATTCAAAGGACATTGCAGGTCCTGCTGCCGTGGAGACCGTGATGAATGCCAAGAAGATTGGCCAAGAGCAGTTCGAGGCTTTCACCAGAGAGTGTCTGTTGGACAGAACAAAGGCAGTGGATGACCCGATACCTCGTAACAAGCTGAAGGTGTTCAGCACTTCAACTCCAAGAAGCAAGAGCAAAGGTCAGCAACAGCTCATCTCCGTCAAGAATGACCATGACCTCTTCGCACGAATGTACATTGGCTGCCAAACAAGGGATGGAAACCTTAAGGAATTTTTTCGTCATGAGAACCAGGTATGTCCTCCTGCACTCTCCGATGGGGGAAACCTATTCACTGGTACCAAGAGTGATCTGCTCACATGTTTGAAAGAAATATCCGATGCTAAGACAGAGACTCCTGTCACTACCTGTGTTGTACTTGATGGGGCAGCTATCGTCCAGATGCTGAAGCCGGCTGCATCAAAGACCTTTGAAGAGTACGCACATCAGATGTTCTTTCCATATATATCTACTAAGCTGCAAACAGTGTCACGCCTGGATCTGATATGGGATACCTACCTTGCTGATTCACTGAAAGGCAGCACACGTGCAAAGTGGGGACAAGGTGTGCGGAGACGTGTGGTGGCCGCCGCAGCCATACCAGGAAACTGGCAGAACTTCCTACGAGTGGACAGCAACAAGACCGAGCTGTTTAAGTTTCTCTCAACAGCTCTCTTGGAATGGTTTGACCAGGAGGACAAGCAACTCATCATTACTGATGGAGAGGCAGTGCTCAGCAAGCCACTACTACCAGATCTAACTTCACTCGACCCATGCAACCATGAAGAGGCTGACAGTCGGATGTTGCTGCATGCATCTCACGCAGCTAAGCACGGACACCATTCAATAGTAATCCGGACTGTAGACACCGATGTTGTGGTGCTGGCAGTGTCCGTGGTACAGGAATTGCAACCAGAAGACAAACTATGGCTGGCATTCGGAACAGGCCGAAGTTTCCGATACCTAGCAGCACATGAAATGGCAGCTGGACTGGGACCAGAGAAGGCTCGTGCATTGCCAATGTTCCATGCTCTAACTGGATGCGATACTGTGTCAAGCTTTGCTAGACATGGCAAGAAGACCGCATGGGCAGTCTGGACAGTACTGCCAGAATTAACTGAGGCGCTGATTCAGCTTTCTTCCGCACCAAGTGACATACCAAATGATGCAATGTGCATCATCGAGAGGTTGTGATCCTGTTGTATGACCGAACCAGCAAATGCACGGATATTGACAAGGCCAGGCGGAAACTCTTCGCAAGGAAGAACAATGTGCAGCTGATCCCTCCGACGAAGGCAGCTTTAGAGGAACATGTCAAAAGGGCAGTATATCAAGGTGGACATGTGTGGGGTCAGATACTGCTGCCAGCACCAGAACTCCCACCACCAACCAACTGGGGTTGGTCAATGACTGGAGGACAATACACACCATTCTGGACCAGGCTACCTGAGGCAGCTCACACCTGCATCGAGCTGGTTTCTTGCAAGTGCCAGAAAGGGTGTGTGAGACGCTGCAAGTGCAAGAAGGCTGCCCTTAAGTGCACAGCCCTCTGTGTGTGTGAAGGGGATTGCACATGAAGAGGAGTCCACAACATTCATTTACTTGTGGCAGTGCTGAACTGGTTAACATGACACTGTTTATGTCCAAATACAAAGTATGTAAAATACATGATGATGAATGTTCATCTCTCATGACTTAAGTGAAGTACTGTAATAAAGATGTCATTTTGAAAATGGATATTGTCATGTATTGTTACCATTATATTCCTTGCCCCCCAAACATACATTTAGACACCAGAATCGAGTCAATAGCAGTATTAGACCCAAAGATAATCGAAAATGTAAATTTCAATCAACGGCCATTTTGAAATCCAATATGGCGGCTCATTGGTACAAAATATGCGATGCAGATTGTTTCCATTAGATTTCTTGCCCCCAAAAACATACATTTAGACACAAGAATCGAGTCAATAGCAGCATTAGACCCAAAGATAATTGAAAATATAGATTTCAGATGGCGGCCATTTTTAATTCCAATATGGCGGACATGAAGGGAGAATTCCGAGTGGCTCAATATCTGAAAATGTTTGCCATATATCAATGTACATTTGTGCCAAATTTTATGCTTGTATCACAAAATGCACAATCCTTTTGAAATTTTGAGCTAAACCGCCCCACTATTATAGAGATCTACGTAAAGAAGTTCTCACATTACCTACAATACGTCGCCTTACGGAACTTTCTTCATCTTTGAATTTAGAAACTGGATTGGCTGACTCTACAATAACTTACCTAAAGGCTCGCTTCAAGGCTCTAAGTCAAAATAGGGATAAAAATATTTGTATAATTTTTGACGAAACATATTGTAACATACAAAACGAGTTGAATATTTTGCTGGGAATTTTTATGGGGTGGATGATGATCAAGTAACTAAGAACCTATTTTGTGTCATGATTAAGAGCCTTCATTCAGTTTATTATGACATGATAGTTATGCAGCCTGTTTCGACTTTAGATTCTGGAACTATTAAAAAGATCAGCTTTGATCAAGTGATCAATGTGTAACGGAAATTGGATTTATTGTTCGAGCCACCATTTGTGACGCCCACAAAGTGAATCAGAAAACATATTCCATAGAATTATGCCATGGAAGCATCAATACTTTTATTCATCATCCTCTGACTCCGGATAGGAAAATGTATTTATTGTTTGATTCTATTCACATTATGAAAAACTTCTATAATAACTTCGTGTCTCGTGGCCATTTTGTCTGTCCAAATTTCAGAGGCAAAAAATAGAAGGAAATATGGCACATACTGTAAATCTATACAATCTTGAATTAGGGCAACCATTAAAAATAGCTCATAAGCTCACAGAACGAGTATTGTGCCCCGTGCATTAGAAAAAATGAACGTTAAGCTGACGAACAGTCTATTTCACGAGTCTACCATTGCCGCTTTACATCACTATGGGAGTGAAGAAGACAAAAAAGATTGGATGGTTACGGCAATTTTTTTGGAAGTAATATGGACGTGGTGGATGATAATTAATACCCGTTCTCCGCAAATAAGCTTTCATAAAAGAAACCCTTGGAAAAGAGCCATTACTTCTAATTCCTCCAATTAGAATATTTGCGAGACTTTACATCATGGCTGAATGAATGGAGGCAGCGGGAGATAAAGCCTCAAGTCTTACTCGTGACACTTTTTTAGCAGCTAAACAAACTTCAAAAGGCTTATGCGAATGGCTGAAGATTTGCTCGAAGGAACTGATGTCAATTACGTTCTTCTTGGCCACATCAATTCAGATTGTATTGAAGCTCGGTTTGGACTCTATAAGAGAAGATGTGGGACGAACATTGAATTAAGCGTGCGCCAATATTGGATTCAGAAAAATGCCTTCGAATGAAGAATATCATAAGTTTAGGCAAAATTTCACTGAAAGATCTGGAATATCATTTTTCTGAGGATATAAATTCAACAAATGGAAAGATTAAGTCTGCTTCTTTAAATATATTTTCCAATTTAAAACATTTTACTTTTAAAGATTCATTTAAATATATTAATGACGTATCTATAGTATACTTTTGTTCTGGTTATATCGCGCATTCTTTATGTAAAACTATAGCCTGTCATTCTTGCCACAATTTATTGACAGCTTTAAATAAAAAATTCGATGTAAAATTATTCTCCTTAGAAAATATTGATGATGAAAGTAAACTTTTAGATCAAATTAATCGAGGTGGCTAACTCGTCCTTCTGATGTTCTTTTTTAACGTGTTCCTTTGTTTATGCATTTTTTTCAGAAATTCAAAATACAAAAAGTATCTTTAAGAGTTTTCTTCCCCTTCTTCAAAAAATATTTTTGTTCTTTCGTTTATTAAGCTTTTGGAAAATGATACTTACGCTTTGGAAATTATTTTAGCAGAATGCGAAGAAGACCATTCCTTTGAAAAATTTATTCCACAAATCGCTGCTAAATTTTTAATTGTATGTCCAAAAATTATGTTTCGGAAATCAATGATCAAATTCACAAAACAAAAGAAAAACAAGCCGTCAAAATATGACAAATAATTCTAAGAGATTGAAAAAACTTAAAGGAGAATAAACAAAATGTATGTATGTTATTATAATTTTGCAGAATGTCTTAAATGTATCTATGTTTATTTAATATATGTCCATAAAATTTGTAAATAGTAAAAATATATATTTCGTTCTCAAAATCATAATTTGTTATGAAATAAATAAGGAAAGGGGAGAATGTACGCGTATTCTCCTTTTTCCTTTTTAGATCCATCATCGTATTTTCCTCGCGAGCCTTCTTTTCCTTGTTGTTTTAGTATTCATTGGTCTGATCTATCTCCGGGTGATCCCCCTGATAATTTTCAGGGAGGACATATCTGAAGAGAAGAGATTACGCCAATTTTGTCAAAAATAAAAAATGCAATGATGAAGATATATGCATGAATTTGAATGGATCCTTGAAATTGGAGTCATTCGTTCTTACGAGCGAAAATTCTAATGGAGAGTGTTTCAAGACTGATAACTAGAAGAATATTAATGTGTTCGACTTAGCTGTGCTGTATGGCTTTAGGAAAGGAAATTGCGAATGCTAACCCTAGGTTTGGATTGGGTCAAGCTTGTTTCTATACAAGATGTCCAGTCGATGTTAGAACGAGGTTGAATGATCTCAAGAGATCATTTACTATGAAAGATTTGAACCATGAAGGAGTGCTTGTCGATGCCGTATTCAAATTGAAGGGGATTGATAAGATTGTTGTTTATGGAAAAAGAAGGTAACTGTCACTCTTATTAATACTTTTAAGAGAGTTGATGAGGCGAGTCTGGTGAAATGGATGGGTAAATGGGGAAAAGTGTAAAATCACTACCCGAAAAAAACCCAGTGATTAAAACAGCGGAAGAAAAATACAGTAATTACTGAGAGATTTGGCGAGATAGTGATTATGTTATTGAGATAATAACTGACCCCTCAACGCTACTGCAGATTATAGCCTTCAAAGATAATCTTGTAAGGCTAAAATTTTCTGGTTCTAAAATCCAATGTCAACGGTATTTTAATTTTGGCCATCTGAAATACTATTGTAATGGACAGAGAGTCAGAACCTTTGATTATGAGAAAACTTTAATTAAAACGTTAGAGGATCGTACCAACAATGTGATTGGCGAGTCTAATAATGTAGTAGTATCCAAAACTGTCCCTCAGGCGGAAATAGTTTTGAATTCAAAGGAATCCGATAAGAGTAGTAGTAGTAGTAAGAATACCTACATCCTACAATTCTTTTAACAGGTGATTATAATACCACTGAAGTTACTAGCGAAGTGACAAATGTTAGAAATGATTTAGCTTTAGAGATTTTGGAAGTCTCTAGTGATGAGGCTACTCCATTTGATACCATCAACTCGGCTCCAGTCACTAGGGAGGTTTCTTCAATAGCAGTTGATGTACCTCTTGCGGGGGTTTCTAGTGGGTCACCTATTGAAATTGTAAAATCCTCAGACCTCAACTAACTGGATCAGGAGATTTCTTCAACAAAGGTCGTTTCATCAATTGCTGCCTCTGAGAGGTCCCCCACTATAAATGTAAATTCATCTCGTCTTAACCCACCAAGTGTTACTGTGTCGGATATGGACAACAATAAGTCTATCCCTCTTGTACCTGAAACGTCACCTTCTCTTACATTAGCTGAGGAGAATGCATCTCTTCATAATGAAAAGCCAATTCACAAGACAAAAAAGCCATTGAAACAGCGCCACGAAATCCAGCAGATCTTGTCCTCAAGGACTCGTTCTCAGTCGGCTGGTAAAAGAAATCGCTCTGATTCTATTTTATCCCTGAGAGAGTAAAGAACACGGGTAACAGAGCCAATTGTCGAGAGTAATTTTCGTTTCTGCTGTGTATAAATATGTGTTATATTCCCTCATGATCTTCAAAAAATGTGACTTCCTTTAGGGACAGTGAGTCTCAGTTGAAGAATACCTCATGTTTCCCATCCAAGTCCTTAAATCACACTGATACTAGAGGACAGTGGTGCATAAATAAAATAATTTCATTAAATATAAGGGGGTGGAAGATTTCTAGCTATGGATGCTTAAATTGGGGTCATTCCATTAATAACAAGAAAAGTACCATAAAGATACTAAACTCCATACAAAGAAAAACACTTTTATCAATGTGCCACAAACTAAGATCAACCCAACAGCCGGAATGGAATTGTTCTTGGCATAATTCCCTTGACCTTTTCATACAAGGACAAGCAACAAAATCACGATGGAGAATAGGCATTCTTAAAAGATACCTGGGATGGTATAGGCAACCTTCCAAACGCCGTGGTCACCGCTTCTCCTGCGATAAAATACTTAAGGGAAGCGAAAATTAATCAACAAAGTGACTATATAAAAGACAACCTATTGGGATGGACAATCTCCAATTGAAAATCCTAATATGATAATTTACACTGATGGATCCAAAGATGAAAAGGGTAATACTGGTGCTGGATGGGCAATCACTATTGGTGATCTCTGCATTCATCATCAATGGTATCTTTGAATAGAGAAGCATCAGTATTTCAAGCTGCGGTTTTTGACATCAAGCAAGCAGTCGAAGATCTCAGAAAATTGGAAAAAACATGGAAAAAAGTTTTAATTCGGTCTGATTCCCAATCCGCAATTGCTGCTCTTCTCAATCCACTTACCTCACGTGCTGAAGTCAGGAGTGTAAAGAAATCATATGCAGAGGAAAGAACGAACGAAGAAACCATAGATTGAATGGTGCAGAGGACACAATGACATCACAGGAAATGAATTTGCAGACTACCTTGCCAAAAAGTGGCGCACAAAGCAACAACCGAGAATTTTGTGGTGTGCCCCCAAGTTATATCAAGAAAACAATAAATGATTATTTTATAAACGATGGTGTGAACGATATAAAGAATGGAGAAAATTGAATCTTCGATCTAGAATCGATAATTTTAATAATTTTATTGTTCCTTCAATTTTATACAAGGCATCTCTTTTACATATTTTAGCTGATAAAGTCATCAAAGAGGAGAAGATTTGGATTCACACTCTTTTCACAAGACTTATATTGAAGCACTTAAAAGACCAAGGACACTTCTAGGTGGTGGCCTAGTTCTTCTCACTAAGTATTACCGAAAGTGTTCGTAAAAGTTTTAATTGACCTACTAAAAGACCAGATCTCGAATGGAGGTCGGTTGTGTCAAATTCTCCATTGTACACTCTTCTTATGATGAGGTCCGTTATCTTCAAACGGACCTACTCTTAACTATATCGCCGTTCAGCGAGTAATTTGGAATTTGGTCCGGTTTGTGGACTACTCTTCAACTTTCGATATAATTACTCAAATGTGAGTAAGAAGGCTTTCTTCAACAAACTGAGGAGCCCAAAAAATTGGAGCGTGAAGCCTTGGAAAAAGGAATTTTTACTTTTCACGATCTGGTT
>CP045891.1:30223353-30250393 GCA_013387185.1 Caligus rogercresseyi
TTTATATGTTCGTTTTAGGTTTCTTTTATTTTATATTACTTTAATATTCTATTGTAGTTAATTTTTGAAAAAATTCGAATATATATTGTCAAAAAAAAGCTTTGCAAGATTTCCAATTGTTTTTGAGACAGTCTCTATAGAATTGAATTAAATTGTCTTCCTAATATTGACCGATTATGAATGTATTTTCTTCAAAAATACAATAATATTGACAATTTTGCGTATAAATTGCTCGAATATGAAAGAAGGTCTTTTGAAACTTGCAAAAATAATACCTAATGCTACTTTTTTCTTCATAGTTTCCTGCTAGGGTAGTTTTTTTAGGCTATGTAGGATTTTGTTAGCAAACGATCAACTAAAAGTTTTTATCAATATTCAAGCCCCCGTTATTTTTCTTCATATTTTTAAATATTTTATCATATTTATTGACAAAGTACCTAATTCGAAAGTCATTATGAATCAGACCCTCAAGATTCAACACCTCCACATTCATCAACGCAACATAAGCTTCCGAAGCGTGATATTCATGACCCATTGGTTCCTACACCCAGCTCAAGCCATCAATGCCACAAAAGACAATAGTTGGTTTGAAGCGAAAAAACTAGGTAATTAACTTACCGTTCTTGAATTCATTTATACTTGGCAGCCACGAAAATGGATAATCCATGGATCCATCAGATGGATGATGACAATGCCACAGTATCTTCAAATGCCACTACAATTAAGCCCAGCTCTGTCAATTTAACATCTCTTAATGAATCAGACGTTTTACAAAATAACTGAAGGTAATATTAAGCTTTCATGATAGTTTCCCCTTTAGCTATCTAATCTTGTACTATAATTTAAGGGTAATGAATTACAGCCAATGGCAATGTGTTTTGGTCCATCAATAGGATGAAAATGTGGTGTTTTTTCAAATATAATTGGTTGAAAGAAAAGACGAGAGAAAGATAATAATAAAGAACCATTTTATTTTTTTATTTTTTTATTCAAGTTCAGAAAAATACATAAATAAGATATAAAATCGACTATAATGCAAAACAACTAAATTAATAAGTATTTTATATTTTATAATTTTAGCATAAAAGGGCATCATTACATTAATATTGAGAAGGCATTCTTTAATAATGTTTTCTATACATGTTAACATATTATGTGGGAGGGGGATTTTAGAGCACTTAAATTTATAAAGAATACTAAAAGTTTTTGTTATCATAAAATTAATTTCATTTTGATAAGAACCAACATATAAAAAGCAAAGTTATTTTTATTTAAAATAATATCATACTTTTGTTGTACAAATTCTGAAATTGCATCCCTGTATCTTTTGGCGACAACACATTCGGCTAAAAAGTGAAATACAGTTTCTCTGGAGCTTGAGCAAAAGAAACAGAGTCTGTCCTCACTAGTTTTTCCATGAATACTCCCAATTGTCAGCGTGTTTGTAAGAATTTTGTATTTAAACCAGTATAGTGTAAAATCAAAAAGGTTATTTTCCAATGTTTTTAAAATCTTAACATTGGTTGCGGATTCATTAAAATTTTCTTTTTTTCGTTGTAATTGACGTACGTATATTTAAAATAAGTACTTTTGTTGTTTCGTTTGTTTCGTGTTTTCGTCTAGTATTATGCGAATATCTTTGTTTGTTAGACTTTTTAAGAAATTAAACAGAGAATCCCTTGGTCCTATCTTTCTGTTTTTAATGATAATGTTCTTTTAATTCTCCTCCTCTCTAACTCTTCGGTAAAAGATTCTTTAATATCTATGTTAAAAATTTCTCCAATAAAATCCAGTTTGTTCTTGATGGCCATGCCGCTTATAAATTTATATCTATGATTATTTTTTGTTGGCTCTTGCCATTCCATAGTTGGCAGGATTTTCGAACATATTTCATAGCTAAGATCAGAAACAGAATTCCAAAAAGGGTGTAGCGACTTTAAAGAATTAATAATTTTCATGGGGCCTTCGCTTTTGACTTTATCCCAGCTTATTACGTTCTCTTGCTCAATGTAAGACCGTATTATTTTATTCCAGGAAGCTTCTCCGCCGACTAATTTTGAGAACCAAGAAAACAATAGGGTTTTTCACATTCTTCTAATAGGGATTAGACCTAATCCACCATACTTTTTTGGGCAGGAGATCCGCTTCATGTAATAGTTTTTTGTTCGGCCACCTTGAGAAAATTTGCGCAAATTTATCAATTTGGTCCGCACTTTTCTCATCGAAGGCAGTCACTCTCATCAGGTGCACTACTTTGGGAAGGACAAGAGAGTTCCAAATTTGTATTCTAGCGGGAAGGTTTTTTCCCAATAGAAAGTTATATCTGGAAGAATTTTTACGAATTTTTTCTTCAATTTCTTTGAGGTTATCAGGTAAACATTCTCTTTCTATGGCTATCGTAGTACCCAGTATTTTGACTTCTGATACATTCTGCACAGGCACATCAGATTGTTCATATTCTAGATTGGTAATCACTTTGGTTTTCGTCATGTTCACAGCTAGGCCAGAACACTTTTTGAATTTTTCGAGAATCTGGAGTGTGGTGTCGATTGATCTCTTCACCACCTCCCTGTCTCCAGAGTATATGACAGATATATCGTCTGCGAATGCTTCAACTTTATTTTCAAATTGTCCTACTTTTAAACCCTTTACCATTTCGTTCGTGTTAATTTCTCTAATTAAATATCGATAGCTAGGATGAATAGACTAGACGACAAAGGGTCTCCCTGCCTACATCCTCTCTTCACTGTGAAGCCTTCATCATACTTTGAATAATTTGTTTGAATATTCCAAAGGCACAGAGAGACCATTCTTGTGAACTTTCCTCCAAAACCACGTGCTTTTAAACTATTTACTAGAAATTCCCGCGTGACGCTATCATAGGCTTTTTTGAAATCGATGGACAATAATCCCAGCCCTCTGTCCTGTCTTTTTCCGATTTCCACCGAGTCCACTATACCTCGAATGGCATTTTCCATAAACCTTCCGCCCACGAATCCTTTCTGGGATGGGTGAATGATGTTGGGTAATACATGCTTTATTCTTTTGCTAAGTATGCCGCTGTATATTTTATAGCAACTATTGAGCATAGTTAAAGCCTCAAATTTTGGATGTATCTCGGGTCTTTTCCACTCTTGGGAATGAGTGTCAAAATTCCAAATGTTATATGCTTATCAAAAGTGCCTTGAGATATTGCTTCACTATAAACTTCTTTCAAAGCGGACTTAAAAAATCAATGTATTTCTTAAAAAATTCCATAGGTAATCCATCAGGTCCAGGTGCCTTTTTCTTTTTGTTATAAAAACGTATATAGTTCCTAATCTCTTCTTCAGAAATTTCTTGTTCTGTTGTTGCTATGATGGTCGGTGATACTTGTGGAATGTCTTCTCTGCTTGATCCGAATGACATTTGAACAGACGCTTACAGAGGCCATCAACCGTTTCACATCACATGTTTCGCAGACATTTTCCTTCGTTTCTTTACATCCAGGGCATTTGAAGATTTCGTTGTAAAATTTTGTTATTTCGTTACAAATATCTCTTTGCTTGTCAAACTTTTTTCCTTCATCATTAACTAATATCTGATACTCTTCTTTGACATCCAGTTTCCCTCAGCCGCCCTTATATTTTTTAAATAGTTTGCTCTCTGGGATTTTATTTAAGCTAGTCCGGATAAGACTTCCTTCACACGAAACGTTGTATATTTCTCTTTCTTTCGTCTATGTGGGTATTAAAGTGTTTTTTTCTGGTAAGAGAATCAAATTTGAACATTTTCTGCTTCTCTTCTCGACTCTTCTTGGTCCCCAATTAATATATTCCCTCCTACAACAGTCCTGTAGTAGTTTGAGGGCATGGGCCGCTGTTTTTATAACATTGAATCGGAGTTTAAAAATTATTTCCGAAATTATTTCTTTAATTCTTTCATCCGTCTCAATATCTTCCAAAAGTCGGACATTTAATTTCCAATATTTTTTTTTGTGTTTTTTGGAAGGTTTATGCAAATTTTTATTGGTTTATGATCGGATCGATTTGGTAACAAACTTTTATATTTTTCTATATAAGGAGCCAACTGTGCCGATAAAAATATATAGTCAAGTCTTGCGCTTTTAACTATATTTGACTTCCATTTAACAAAAAATGTATGATCAGGTCAGGTCGTTCATTTATTCTTGTGGCAGGATCGATTAATCCTCTTCTTTCCATAATCTCTTTGAACTTGCAAGCTGTTTTTTATTATTTTCGTTAATGTAGTTTTTTGTGTCCCTCGTTTGATCCAAAACAAAGTTCATGTCTCCAAGCACTACAAATCTCAGATCATTCACTTCATCAGAATCCATATATTTAGACTCGAGTGTCTCAAAAAAGGCTGGGTCATCGTTATTTGGCCATAGACATAAATTATTCTTAAGGGCTGGCTACCAAAGGTCAAGTCAATAACTGCATAATTTCCATTATCGTCAATTGTACGCAGTTTAGCTTCCGAAGCGTGATATTCATGACCCATTGGTTCCTAACACCCAGCTCAAGCATCAAATGCCACAAAAAGACAATAGTTGGTTTGAAGCGAAAAAACTAGGTAATTAACTTACCGTTCCTTGAATTCATTATACTTTGCAGCCACGAAAATGGATAATCCATGGATCCATCAATGGATGATGACAATGCCACAGTATCTTCAAATGCCACTACAATTAAGCCCAGCTCTGTCAATTTAACATCTCTTAAGCATCAGACGTTTTACAAAATAAAACTGAAGGTAATATTAAAGCTTTCATGATAGTTTCCCCTTTAGCTATCTAATCTTGTACTATAATTTAATGGGTAATGATTACAGCCAATGGCAATGTGTATTGGTCCATAATAAGGATGAAAAGTGGTGTTATTTTTCAAATATAATTGGTTGAAAGAAAAGGCGAGAGAAAGATAATAATAAAGAACAGTTTTCTTTTTATTATTTTTTTATTCAAAGTTCAGAAAATATACATAAATAAGATGATATAAAAATCGATTATAATGCAAAATAACTAAATTAATAAGCATTTATCTTATATTTTAGCATCAATGCTTAACAAAGAAATTAGATATATTAAAAGGGTCACATAAAAGTAAAAATAGTTAGAGGCGTTATTAAAATATTTTAAAAGTCCTCTTTATATTACTTGAAGAGAGATTCCGGGATAATATTTAATTACAGATGCCGCTAATGTCCATGAAGAGTCATAAGGCAGAGGGAATTTTTAAGTCTAAAGCTGCGCAGCGAGCTGCGGCAGATATCAGAATAATTATGATGGATGAATTGGACTATCTGTAGTTTTTATTACCTTTTATTTATATATAATTATGCATAGTAGATATTCAAAATTGAACAAAAACATTGCTGATTAAAAACAAACAGTTGGCGTTATGCAATGAAGGATCACTTGACTCCTGGCCTTTAAGAAGGAAACATCGATTCAGAGAGAGGAATATCGGTTCTAGGAATATTTTTTTATTTCACTTATGCATAAAGAAAATCTGATGACGCATTTTTGTGTCCAGAATTATTGATAATAGGAATATTGTCTTCACGACACTTTGTATAAAATTATTTTTAAGGAAACTACTGACTTTGGGCCCAGCTTATCAGTCAAATAGCTTTATTGAGCATTAATGGGCACATTTGTTTTCTGGACACAAAAATGTATCATCAGATTTTCCGTATGCATAATTGATTTATATTCCTAGAACCAGGAATATCATCCTTATAGCACTAACTGTATTTTCTCTATTTAATTTGCGAATCCTTTGAATGTGCTCCTTCAATATCACATTATTATTAGTATTACTTAAAAATAGAGTATCTTCTGATTCATCATAATTAACGATAAATTGATAATCACTCTGACTATTGGACGTAGAAAAGGAAATAAAACAATCAATTGTATAGGTGAGTATACGCGAACAATGTTTTGTTATCCCTAGCCATCCATATTTTTTAAATAAAAAGCAAAACACAAGCCCCCAAAATATTAATTATATTTTTACATTTTTATTCTGCGATACATGTTTTCAGGAATGGCTGCACCAATGAAAAATGAAAGTACTAATGGCACCCAGACATTGAACTCTACAAATGTATTGCCAAGTTCTCTCAATATAACATCAGGAAACAACACAGCAGAATTCAAACAAAGAAAATACCAGGTAATATTCACGTGAATTCAATATATCCTTATCATTTTGAATCTTCCAAATGGAAGATAATATTAACTTTATTCATGTTCAAATAGATTATTGACAATGATGTATCTGTAAGATTATCATATGTTTCAATAAGAAATAATAAAAAATGTCAGTTTTATTTGTAAATTAACTCGTGAAGCTTTATTTGACGTAATAGGTTGACAAAAAAACGAGCGCGAATGAAAGAAAAAGCAGTCAGTATTGCGCAAAAAGGCATTAATTAACTCTTGGTTATTGTACAGTAAACATCGGCTCAGAGTTAATATAAACAACAAAAAGGGTTTTTTTTTTTATCTCCACTCGATCATTCATCTACGGAATTTCTAGGACTTGACAGTGTACTCTTAAGCTTATATACCAGACATGGGCAAACTAAGGCCCACAGGCCGATACAGCCCGTTAGACAATTTAATCCGGCCTGCCGACTTGCCCAGTAAATAAATAATATTGTTTCATAAATCATTCATTACGTCTTGTCCATACATTCTGCGTTTTCACCAATAGATGGCGCGCGCCTGACATTAAGGCCCGCCTTACTCTTAGTTATCTTTTGAATTGTCTCATTGCCATTTGAGGCCTTCTATTAAAAAAATGAGCGGAACCAAAGAAAAGAAAGTGGACAATCAATATACTGCTGTGGCCCCTTTTCAAATTTTATAACCCATAGTGAGCCCATCTCTCATTTTTTTAGACTATCTGGTATGCTTTAATTTATCTTAATTATATTTAACGTCAGGAGGAATCTAAGGTCGACCAAAGGTCGATTCTCAGAGCTAGTAAAGGGTTCATTGGAGGGCAAATACTCATCAAATTGTATCTCTCCCTTCCTCATTCTGACGTGCAATATGAAATATGTTGTTGGCCTCAATAATTCTCGAGGTTTGGCCAGTATAGGATCAGTCCAGGAATTATATTAAGTATTTTTGTTTCCATCAAGTCGTTTGGGTCATTAAAAGGTATAATACCAACAAAGCCAATGGCCATTTTGTCACCTTGAGTTCTTGGATATCTTCAAAGAATAATAAAGGTTTAGTTGACATTAGCGTCCTGAACGGACCGGCGTAAATATTGTTCACTTGATCTAAGCTTATAATTGTTTAATTGAAGTATGTCTTAAGAATTTGAAGGAAAACATAGAAATGACTGCTTATTTAAAATTTACCTTTTAGTGTGCTTGGATCCAGTGGATAAACATATTAGCTCCCCTCTGACATTATAACTTCTGCCTATTTTTTCAAGTTCTTGGAATTGATTTTTATAGGCTCAAAAACTCCACCGAACTTGTTTGTTACAGTATTTATACTTATTTGAAAAAGTAAAGTGATAATAAGTGGAGTAATTCGTTAATCTCTTTGCTGTTTAGATGTAACTCGTTTTTTTTTCTTTCGCAATTTAATACAATGGTGGATAAATAACAGCAACGAAATACTAGAGATAATTTGAGGAGTTCCGAGAAATATTTAGAGATATAAAAATAGTTTCTTAATTACACCCAAAATACTTTACAAGGACAATGTTACGTATCCAGTGATTATACCATCATAAATATTTATTTTTTTACGTGCGTTTTTTATATAGCAAAGATAAACTATTTTAATCAGTATATTGCTGTTTATTATGATGACGTCACAAATGAAATAGACCTATAATTTAGATCTGTAAGTATCAGACACAAGCAATATATTTTTTTATTTTTTAATAAGTTTTCGATAATAAAGTATTTGCGCAAATGAATACTCGCTGAAAAAAAAATTGCTGAAAAATCCTTGACCATAGAAACTCCTTCTATTCCAACTCGTGCAAACGATAGGGACCGATGAGTTTGATTAGTTTGCAAGAGTTAAGAGAAAAGTATTCTATTAAAAATCATTTTAATTTCGCGCAATTCTAACAAACATATTTACAGTTTACATTGATAAATAACGATATTTTTACGTACAAAAATCTGTTTTCATTCATTTTTGTTTTTGAAAATTATTCAGGGGCAAATGCTTTAAAGAAACATCTATGTTATTTCAATGACTTCTCTACTATTTACTTTCAATTCAAATGTTATAAAGTCACTTCGAAACGTTTATTTAATACTAATAAACTAAAATGACGGGATTGTATAAGTACATAATTTAATGTCATTTCATTTTTTTTTATTCAACAGTTCAAATTTTAAAATATGTACAAGGAAGTAAATAATAAAAACCTAAGAAAAATACGTGAGAATACACATAAATAAATATTATAATTTAAAATTTGGTCTTAGGAGCTGAACAATACAATTTTTACATGATGGACATGCTAACTAAAGAATACAAATCTTATGATAAAAACTTATTATGATAATAACATCAAAACATTTAAACTTCCTACCATGGCATGTGACATATAAGAATACACAATTTAAAAGACTTAGTTATGAAATAAAATCATTTAGACTTCTTAAAATGCCTTTAAAATTGTTGATATAGTCTTCTGGTGGATGGAGGCAAGGGTGGGAAGAATTTGACTTCTTTCGACACCGGAGGTCCAGGAATCCGTTGAAGGAGAGGGTATCTTGAGGTCAAGAACAGCATATCTAGCCGCAGCTGATAAAAGCACTGGTTTTAATGTCCGACTCATTAATAAGATCCCCAGTTGTTATTTTATTAACGATGAGGGCCTTTGTGTTAAGAATAGCAAATTTAAGCCTTCTCCGTGGGGTGTTCCTATTTTTGCCCAATCCAAATAATTATTGCTTTACTGTATTTGACAGAATTGTCCTTTTGTAGTCCTTTGACATTTAGGCAAAACAAACCTCTTTAACATTGCGACGGGTGGCATTCCACAAGGGCATTGATGGTGGAGTTAAATTTCTATTTTGAATTTTATTTTTACTCTTTCACCTAAATTATGGTTAAAAAGTTTTTTGAAGCTGGTGATAACCCCAAAAATCATTACGTTTAAAATGAAAACCAAAAAATGTGATGCGTATTTTCCCATGTTCCTGTTTTGAGGTTGGTTGTCCGTTAACAGATCAAGCATTTATATAATCATATAGAATGCCCAAGCAACAATTGGCAGCGCTGAATATCAGGGTATTTGTCAGCATTCCATTTTAGGGAAAGACAGTGACATGATAATGGAAGAGAAATTGAGACTTCATTTTTATCATGAAATAGGAGAGACTTTTAAATATTGGCACTTCCTATTTAATGCAAAAAAGTATATTAGATATATGAAATCTCACTATCCTTTAGTTCTTTCTATTGGTCTTCCCAGAGATAAAATACATAGGGAGCTTATTGGATTCTTTGAGCATACATTTTTGTGCTCAAATAAACAAATCTTTATATCTCTATGATCATGGAATACTAAAACAATAAGGAAAAGAAGGCTCGTGAGGAAAATACGATGAGGGATCTAAAAGGAAAAAGGAGAATACGCGTACATTCTCCCCTTTCCTTATTAATTTCGATACAAATTAGGATTTTGAGAAGGAAATATATATTTTTACTAGTTACAAATTTATGACATATATTAAATAAACATAGATACCATTTAAGACATTCTGTAAAATTATAATAACATACATACATTTTTGGTTATTCTCCTTAAGTTTTTTCAATCTCTTAGAATTATTTGTCATATTTGACTGCTTGTTTTTCTTTTGTTTTTGTGAATTTGATCATTGATTTCCGAAACATAATTTTGGACATACAATTAAAAAATTTAGCAGCGATTTATGGAATAAATTTATTAAAGGAATGGTCTCTTCGCATTCTGCTAAATATTTCCAAAGCGTATGTATCATTTTCCTAAAGTTTAATAAACGAAAGAACAAAAATATTTTTTGAAGAAGGGGAAGAAATCAACTCTTTGAAGATACTTTTTGAATTTTGGATTTCTGAAAACAATGCACTAAACAAAGGAATACGTTAAAAAAAGAACATCAGAAAGACGAGTCAGCCCACCTCGATTAATTTGATCTAAAAGTTTCCAGGACATAGATAGGCGTACAAGGGTACGGTACAATTCAGCGCCGCCGATTCAGCGCCGCCGATTCAGCGCCGCCGATTCAGCACCGCCGATTCAGCGCCGGCCGATTCAGCGCCGGCCGATTCAGCACCGGCCGATTCAGCGCCGTCCGATTCAGCGCCGGCCGATTCAGCACCAGCCAATTCAGCGCCGGCTGATTCAGCGCCAGTCTCAATGACTTTGATTTAAAAAATTCAGACCTTTTTTCACAGAAAATTATGTTTTCTTTAGGAGTACAATTGGTCAAACTTGGCACAAGATAATTGTTTGCAGAAGTATTCAACAACAATGGGGTATTTTGGTTTCAAACCCACCTACATTGGTAAAAATACGAGTAAAAAAAACCTCAAATGCCATTGTGTGCACCTTGGGCCCTCGGTTCCGCCAGCCGGAACAATGGGGTATTGGGGTTTCAAACCCATCGCAAATTGTAAAAATACGAGTAAGGAACCCCTCAGATGCCATTTTGTGCACCTTGGGCCTTCGGGTTCCGCCAGCCGTAACAATGGGGTATTGGGGCTTCAAACCCTTCGCCACTTGTAAAAATACGAGTAAGGAACCCCTCAAATGCCATTTTGTGCACCTTGGACCCTCGGGTTCCGCTAGCCGGAACAATGGGGTATTGGGGCTTCAAACCCTTCGCCACTTGTAAAAATACGAGTAAGGAACCCCTCAAATGCCATTTTGTGCACCTTGGGCCTTCGGGTTCCGCCAGCCGTAACAATCGGTGTTGGGGTTTCAAACCCATCGCAAATTGTAAAAATACGAGTAAGGAACCCCTCAAACGCCATTTTGTGCACCTTGGGCCCTCGGGTTCCGCCAGCCGGAACAATGGGGTATTGGGGTTTCAAACCCTTCGCCACTTGTAAAAATACGAGAAAGGAACCCCTCAAATGCCATTTTATGCACCTTGGGTCCTCGGGTTCCGCCAGCCACAAAAATGGGGTATTGGGTTTTAAACCCTTCGCCAATTATGGTCGCTCACCTCTATTAAATACTTTTTTTGTGAACAATGTTGCGTGCTTTTTACATAATTTAACAAAAAGATTTTTTTCTTGACTTATTAATAAAGTTAAACTGCATTATATTTATATCTACATAAAGTAATCACATTTTCTTTTATTGAGGATTTTTGCACTTTTTGTGGGTTTAGATTTAAGTCCATGTTTAAAATCACACAAAAATATTTTGAAGTTTTTTAAACAAAAATACATAATAAATAAATATTTTGAACTCGCCACTTGCAAAACATTCTATGGTTTAAGAGAAGAAAATTGAACAGAGTGGTAAGATCTAATGTGGCGGTTTTGCAGGACACCCTGCAATTAGGATGACGTCCTCCGATCCGCACAGCTGATTTTTTAGCAGACAGCCAACATATAAGAAATTATTTCAGTTGAATTTTATCATCGTCATGGTCGCATATGGAAATCTACAACCTGTAATCTGGAACGAGCAAGAACGCAGGTGTGCCGTTATCCAGATTGACTTGATTATTATCAAGACTCTCTAATTGACTTTTTTATGCCAAACAAGATTTAGTTACTTTTCCTTTCATGTTAATTCAATCCAACTTCCTCCTTTTGCAATAACAGGCTCCACACGATGCTATAGCTTCTCAATGGCATTACTTTTCTAAACCAAAGGTTCCCAAACTTTAAAAAAAAAATTGACAACTGAGTAAGTCATTTGAGATAATCACGTCGCGACCCCCCCTCCCTCAATGTTTCAAAATCCCCATTTGGGAAGATATACCCCCACTTGGATCCGGTTCTAATATGAGTTTTAGTTACTTAATACTTTTAAGTCTTTTGATAAGATTATCTTATCAACCAAGAAACTCGGCTTTAAAAAGTCATTGACGTTATTATAATTGATCAAATACTTATAATAACAATGGAAATTGAACCAACTCCTAGTACCCTGGCGTGAAGAGCTTGAACTTATCAAAATAAACAACAGCTCAGGAGCCCCATTGTTGGTGGATTTTAAAACAAACCCGGTATTCCAAGGTTGCAGTTGGCATTTGAGGAGTTCCTTATTTGTATTTTTACAATAGGCGGAAGATTTGAAACTGCAATACCCCATTTTTGTAGCTGGCAGGACCCGAGAACTTAAGGTGCATAAAATTGCATTTGAGGGGTTCCTTACTCGTATTTTTAAAAATTGCGATGGGTTTGAAACCCCAATACCACATTGTTGTGGCTGGCGGGACCCAAGAACTTAAGGTGAGCAAAATGGCATTTGAGGGGTTCCTTACTCGTATTTTTAAAATTTACGATGGGTTTGAAACCCCAAGACACAATTGTTGTGGCCGGCGGGACCACGAGGACTCAAGGTACTCAAAATAGAATTGAGGGGTTCCTTACTCGTATTTTTACAATTTGCGATGGGTTTGAAACCCCAACACCCCATTGTTGTGGCTGGCGGAACCCGAGGACCCAAGGTGCCTAAAATGGCATTTGAGGGGTTCCTTTCTCGTATTTTAACAAGTGGCGAAGGGTTTGAAACCCCAAGACCACATTTTTCCGGCTGGCGGAACCCGAGGGCCCAAGGTGCACAAAATGGCATTTGAGGGGTTCCTTACTCGTATTTTACAAGTGGCGAAGGGTTTGAAACCCCAATATCCCATTGTTACGGCTGGCGGAACCCGAAGGCCCAAGGTGCACAAAATGACATTTGAGGGGTTCCTTACTCGTATTTTTACAAGTGGCGAAGGGTTTGAAACCCCAACACCCATTGTTACGGCTGGCGGGACCCGAGGACCCAAGGGCACAAAATGGTATTTGAGGGGTTCTTAATCGTATTTTACAGTTGGCGAAAGGTTTGAAACCCCAATACCCCATTGTTGCGGCTGGCGGGACCCGAGGACCCAATGGGCACAAAATGACATTTGAGGGGTTTCTTACTCGTATTGTTACAATTTGCGATGGGTTTGAAACCCCAATACCCCATTGTTGCGGCTGGCGGGACCCGAGGACCCAATGGGCACAAAATGGCATTTGAGGGTTTCTTTATCGTATTTTTACCAATGTAGGTGGGTTTGAAACCCCAATACCATATTGCTGTTGAATACTTCTGCAAGACAATTATCTTGTTCCAGGTTTGACCAATTGTACTGCTACAGGAAACATAATTTTCTTTGAAAAAAGGTCTGATTTTTTAAAATCAAAGTCATTGAGGCTGGCGCTGAATCGGCCGTCGCTGAATTGGCTGGTGCTGAATTGGCTGGCGCTGAATCGGCGGTGCTGAATCGGCGGCGCTGAGTCGGCGGCGCTGAATTGTCCCATTCCCGGCGTACAAGGCAGGACTGTATCTCCGTTTGTTGTGGACATTAAACAACAAGGATAACACAGGCCAACAATTTTGGTCAATCTCCCTTGATTGAACGAAATGTACATAGATAACTAAAATGAGACCTCCTGAATCCAAATCTGGCCTTACTTTTTCTGTGGCACATCCAGATTTTTTGATTTTTGAGTTTTTTTGAAACGGTCACTTTATGATGAGTACAATTTTTAAATACGATTCTTCGTTAGTATATTAAGTTTAAAAGAAAATTAATAAATAATATTTGTTCGTGATGAATTAACAAATAAAAAATGGCCATTCAAATTATTTTCCTTCCATTCAAAGTCCTGGTATGATCTCAAAACTGGTGAAAAAGTAGTCAAATGGTTAATTTCAAAGTGATGCCTATAACTTCTTGGATTTTTATGAAATTCTGCAAAAGAGACCATATTCCTATAGTCGAAACCCTTGCAAATCATGTTAAATTAATGTATTATTAGTTTAATCATTTTAACGACATATATTAGCAAATGAATAAAAATTAATAAGCGCTTTTAATTTAAAAAAATTGCTAGGTTTGGTGACCATTTACAATGGTTGCGGGATTTGAAATAAGAAAACTAAGACATATTAAACATAGATAAACTTAAGTATATTATTGTACTATCTGATTACATTGAAATTTTAAACTGGTTCAAATTTCTTTTGCACTTTTTCGTTTGTATAATTGTCAGAATCCCTTTGAATCGTCCAAAAGGTAAGCCATAGTATTTACCTTAGGTCCAGTTACGTAACTTTCCCCCAAAATTATGGCAAACAGTTTGAGGGGCCCATTGTTTGTCTTGATCCCCAAGGGTAAGTCCATATATGCTTTATAAGCATATTCAATAATTCGGTTATGTATCGATGATCACGAACGAAGTATAGTATCCACATATGTAGCAAAAACTGTTTGGATCATTTTTGCACTTTTATCTTGGAGACATGATTTTGGAGAAAAATATTTTTTTAAGACTGAGTAACTAATATATCGTTATGAATCATTCGTTAGGCTATTGAAAACACTCATGACAACCAGTAAATCCAGAAGAAGTATTAAGGGACTAAAATACAGTTTATATATGTATATTAAATCCCGCAAAATATGATGGCGGATTATTGTTGGACGATTCAAAGGGATTCTGACAAATTATACAAACGAAAAAGTGCAAAAAGAAAATTTGAACCAGTTTAAAATTTCAATGTAATCAGATAGTACAATAATATACTTAAGTTTATCTATGTTTAATATGTCTAGTTTTCTTATTTCAAATCCCGCAACCATTGTAAATGGTCACCAAACCTAGCAATTTTTTTTAAATTAAAAGCGCTTATTAATTTTTATTCATTTGCTAAATATGTCGTTAAAATGATTAAACTAATAATACATTAATTTGACATGATTTGCAAGGGTTTCGACTATAGGAATATGGTCTCTTTTGCAGAATTTCATAAAAATCCAAGAAGTTATAGGCATCACTTTGAAATTAACCATTTTGACTACTTTTTCACCAGTTTTGAGATCATACCAGAACTTTGAATGAAAGGAAAATAATTTGAATGGCCATTTTTTATTTTTTAAATTCATCACGAACAAATATTATTTAATTAATTTTCTTTAAACTTAATATAGTAACGAAGAATCGTATTTAAAAATTGTATCATCATAAAGTGACCGTTACAAAAAACTCAAAAATCAAAAAATCTGGATGTGCCACAGAAAAAGTAAGGCCAGATTTGGATTTAGGAGGTCTCATTTAGTTATCTATGTACATTTCGTTCAATCAAGGGAGATTGACCAAAATTTGTTGGCCTGTGTAAATGGTCAATCAAAAAGTGTAATTTCTTCTCTTTTGCTTCATCCAATGGGGCAAGATATTTGTCAAATGATTTAAAGCTGTTTTAATTCATTTTCCAAGCCAAATAGTTGATTGGTGGAAGAGTTTGATGTCAATGAATATAAGAAGGCCAAAATATTAAGAAGGGTGTCACATTTTGTAATATGATTGTTCTTGGTGATATGTTCGAGATGATTAAAAGATAGATCTCTATCTTTCACCCTGAAAAATACAATATAGCAGGGAATAAAGTCATCGTAGTTGTATGAATCAGTATCAATAAGAAAATACTGAGGAATAGTCAAGTTTTGATATGTGAAAAACAATATATAAATAAAGAAGGTTAAGGAATGAAGTTTGGCTTACCGTATATGGATTGACATTTCTTCATTAATCTTTAGACTGAAGTCTATTGACGGTCCTCCATGACTAAAGTTCATCTTGAAGAACCATAGCTCTTTATCTTTTCATCATAATGTCCTTGAACGCCGCTCGGAAGGCAAGTCCTATCCATTTTAATTTGAAGCTCTTCGAGTGTTAAAAATGAGTTGGCCTCTTCAAAAGCCTTAATCTTTTTTAAATTCGCTCGTTTTCATTAAGGAGTCGTGAGGAGGAGGTTGAGGTGGAGGAACGCTTTGGAGGAGGCTTTTTTGAATAGTAGTGAGGAAGATTTGGAAAATTGGAAGGGACGGCATCTTTTTTTAATATCTTAAGACAAAGAGTTTTTTCAGATCTGTCTGAACGTGATGGATTAGAGTCAGTAGACTCTGGCTTATAATCGGAGGGCATGAAATGTACGTCACACAACGCAGAATGTCTTGAAGGTATCTAATTTTTCGCGGAACAGCCTTTGTCCAGAGTTGGCGTAGGGACTCATCCTTGGGGAACATATGAAACCGTCTCTTTTTCCCCTCATTGCCCTTTGCTTTGTAGCCACTCTTGCAACCCGGAGCAACACAAACCTTCCCCATTGTCGTCTAGTTTGAAGATAAATAGGTAGTTCTAAAACGATTCCTCTACACACTTCCACTACTTCATTCACGCAGCAATAAATAAATTAGTCCATCCCACTTTGAATTTTTGTTTTGAAAGGTTGCGCGACTTTACCATTCCTGATTGTTAAAGTATTCATTGCTATGATCAACTTACGCTGACGTATTATAAATAACTTTGTTTATATTGGACACAGACCACAGCTGAACGATGTTTCTTGATATGAAGGGAATAAGCTCTCTAAATATTTATGTCTTTATGGTCTTTCCCCCCGAGTTCCTTCCTAACTTTCAAGGTGATAACACGTCATTCACGCCCTCCTAGAAAATAATATTTTCTAGAAGTTAGAAGTGATTTCTGGCCTTTTATGGCACTAAAAAGTGTTGTGAATGTTGCCAACGTCCTTCCCAAGATCAAAGCTTGTCTTCAGCTGCTCCAATCCTGGACTTCCGTCGATTGAAAGCTCTCTTTGGCCCTCCAGTTAAGGATACGTCATCTTGTAATTATTCTCCTTGAGATGAACATTTCATCATAAAATCAAGCGGAACATTACATTATTTATATTCGCCCAACCTCGATTTATTTCATTAATTGAAGTCTTCTTTTACGTGAAGATGATTGAGGAAAGAAATTCAAGGACCTCAAACAAGCAAGCTTTGCTCTTGCCTGGAAATAAAGATAATGCCGGTGACCTGAAATGGACAACGGTGAATTACAAGAGTAAACACAATAATATGAAAAGACAGAAGGAAGGCAATTCGAATGAAACCCCTCCTTCTAAAAGACAGCAAAAGCAGGAGGCTTTGCAATCAGAAGCTCCTAATACAAAAACAAAAAAAAGGTTTCTTTATTCAGAAATTGCTAAAGAAGCCACAGAGATTGTCATCGTCAGGAAAAATGGTGACCATATTTCCATGATCGACTGGAACAAAACAATAAAAGTACTTGACACCGACTATGTTGGTCGATTGAGCGGGACAGCTGGGCAATTCGTGCCCTGCTACGAAGGCCGTCGCTATACAAATCAACAAGCAGTGATTTATGTAAGTGACAAAACCTCAAGCCAGCATGTCCGAAAAGTTATTTCGGAAAAGACACCTCTCTTGCCAGTCTCATGGGAAGAACTGGAGAAAATTAGAGAGGAAAAAAATTATAAGACCCTTACTGGCTTCATAAGAGGAGTCACAGGGGACATAGTTGATGAAATACTCGCCAAGGTCATTGCATATCAATGCAATGTTAATAAGATCCGAGGCAAAGTTGATGTCATCAAATCTGACATCACACAGCTCGGAAAAGTGCTATATATTAAAGTTAACAAAGAGGCATTTGAAAGCCTAAAATCAATAAACTTTACAATAAATATTGCTTCCGCTGGTAAAGTTCGCTTTCAAGACCCTCGGAAAGCACCGACTATCCAGAAAGCGGAAGAAGAACATGAGGAAGACATGTCCGTAAAAGACCCGAACCACGAGGAAACAGTGGGTAAAATAAATTACAAAAACCCTCAACTAAAAACGTCGAGATTGTCAACGTCATTCAACCGAAGACCCAGCAAGTGACCAAGTTTAGTGGAGATACTACTGAGGACTGCGCCACAGATGAATTGGGCAAACAACATGAAATTTTCCAAGGAGCTACTCAAGTGCCAGTTGGCTCCGGGGAATATCCTTCAAATCAATTTACAGACGATGTAGAAGATTATTTAAAAACTAAACACCATAAGAAAAAATCCAAGCCAAGGAAACAATCTACAATAGATATGTTTTTCAACAGGGTTGCTGATGACCTAAAGAAGAAAAACAAAAAGTTATAATTATTCATCAGCTTATAAGTTCATTTTATCTATATATTTTTATTTATTTCAGTTGCTTGAATATTTAAGAAGGAACTCCACATTACTGTTGTAGCGCATATACCCCTTTGTGTGGTCGCGCTCTTTATCTTATGCATTTATTGTACAATTATATTATGTCTTTGTAATATATATGTATATATGTATGTATACGGTATACAGTAATAAACCTCTAAACTAAAAAAAAAAAAAAAAAAAAATGGTCTTTCCCCCAACAATGGAGATTATCAAATACTCCGTATTCAGCGCTACCAGACGTTGCTTCGACGCTCTATATATCTGTGGTATCAGTATATCAGTTCGGAAAGTATTGACACATAACCGTTTCTCCAAATGATTGTTATACAATAATATAGTACTGAAAAATATAACGCTTAGTATCTTTACGATACTTTGTACCGCGTTTTTTTTTAACGTGTAATACTACAATACGAAAATTTAAGGATAAAACCCTTGCCTATGAACTTTTCGAAATATAACCATCGCATACTACATTCATATTTACAGCGAAATTCTTGGCATCTGATCTTGAGGAGACAAAAGAGACAGTCACTACAAATCCATAGTTACCAACCAGAATAACGGTACAGAAACATTATTCGGCAGTAGGTATGCTTAAAACATTTAGTAATCATTCCTTTCTTACAGATACTAAAGTCATAATTATTCTTGGACGGCGGGTTATAAGTATGAATCTAACATAAACCATTAACTTCTTTGTATACATTTTAGCATTTTTTTGTTTCTCCAGCAAAACCAAATTCCTACAAAATCAAGAGGATCAAAATATTGATTAAAAAACGAAAATATATCATCGACAAATTCATCCCGACTCAAATCAAATAGTATGATCCACGTAACTATTATATTAAATGATGGTAAAGCCAAAGGTATACTTTATTGAAATTACAAATCATAGTACTATTATGACGGAAATAAATACTATTTTTGATGAAATTAAAGATTATATTAAACATATATATTATATATATATACATATATATATATATATATATATATATATATATATATATATTATATATATATATATATATATATATATAATATATATATATATATATATATATATATATATATATATATATATATATATATATATATATATATATATATATATATATATATATATATATATATATATATATATATATATATATATTAGGGTTGTTCTTATTTTTCAAATGTTTGAAATGTTAGCAACATTGTGGATTTTCTGTTTCTTGGTGATAAAAGAAGACGACATACAAAGTTTGAACAAAATCGGTCAACATTACGAGGTCGCGCAACGAGGTCAAAGTTTTAAAAATTTAGTAAAAATATAGTTTTCCGCAAATTTCTTCAAAATGGTGGACGTTACAGACTTCAATAATAATTATTAATTTAAAGGAAATCTAATTTACTACCAGACGTATGTTTGATGTTTTTTAATAAAACAAAGTTTTCAGTAAAAACAAAGAAAAAAATGGAGTGTGTATTGTTAGCTTATTTCATAGCTTTTTTGTATCAATTAACTTCACTCGCCTGTAGAAGATGACTTGTTCGCTTCAGAGTAAAATAGTACTTTTAAGTTTAGTAAAACTTTAGATGATAAATCCAAAAATGACCTTGGTTGCATTCTATCAATTCAGAATTCAGTACAATCTGAGTTTACATCATATGATTCAGAGCCTGTATTGACCTATAAGAAATCGATTATGAAAAAAATAAATAATAATGTGTTTCTTAGATTTGCGTCAAGGTATCCTCTCAAAATTTTACTTTGTCTCTGACGCATTTATAATCCATTATATGCGTCATTTTGTACGCGAGATAGGCTTTTTTAATGTACATATAACTCTCTACTTATTAAATTGACATGATTTAGTATACCAAAATATTAAAGCTGGTTAACCAAGCTTTCATTTGATATGTTTGGTGTTCTAAAAATCGCTATACTTTAAGAGATATAAGCAAATACATTTTGCACGTACTCTCCCAAAAAATTGATCTTTTGATATGAGAATATACAATTACCATTAGTGTTACCTGGATAGAAAAAGAAGGGAGAGAGTCTTTTGCCTCATTTTCTCCCTTCTTTTTTTTTCTATCCAGGTAACACTAACAGCAATTACCAAATGGTAATTGTATATTCTCATATCAGAAGATCAATTTTTGGGGACAGAAAATCCGCAATGCTGCTAACATTTCAAACATTTGAAAAATATGAACACCCCTATATATATATATATATATATATATATATATATATATATATATATATATATACTACAGGGGCGGAGTAGCCAGCGGGAGTACCGGAATATTCCTGGTGAGCGCTGGCCTCAAGAAACATAAACAGCCGTTGACAGCCTCCTAATGGCATATTGGGGCCTATATAAGGCCGGTGAGGGCATAATGTCCCGGTGGATAAATTATTTCCACTCCGTTCCTGTATATATATATATATATATATTAGAAACAAATACAGCCATAATTTTTCAACATAATCTTCAATGAAAGGCACTTCAA
This sequence comes from Caligus rogercresseyi, assembly GCA_013387185.1. Classification (NCBI taxonomy): domain Eukaryota; kingdom Metazoa; phylum Arthropoda; class Copepoda; order Siphonostomatoida; family Caligidae; genus Caligus; species Caligus rogercresseyi. The sequence goes on from CP045891.1 coordinate 30,244,128, forward strand.
AATATGGAAATACTCTATCATCAATGTCACAGTCATTCATCGACAACTCAAGGCGTAAGTTTGTTCACAAAAACACCCACACAAAAAGCCATATACCAATAAATTATCCATATAGACGAAATGGACATGAACTTGGGACATTTAATCACCCCTTTAAAAGAGGTCATCAAAGAAACCAGAAAACTGACGTTCTCAGGATTCCACGGTACCTCATCCAATCTATTTTCCGGCCTCTTACAACAGAGTTCATAGATAGCCTAGCCCTTGTTGCAAGAACCATGTTGACCAACGGAACCCACAAAGAATAACGGGTCCTTCAACACGAAATAACTATTATTATTTGTTATGAATATTTTAAGATTCCAGTCCCTATTATGAACGTGACCTGGGCATTTAGATAAATGGACCTCTATTATTTCACACATTTAAAAGCTGTATAATAAAATCGTGAAGATTTTTTGCATAATTTTTTAAAGGTTTTATTACAAAAATGGGTGAAATCTTATATACATTTTAGCTACATAGCACGGAGCAATTACGACTACATGTGGAAAGCAGTTTTTAAAATGATTTATCTCATTTTGCACGGCAATAAACAAGATTTAGGAACGAAGTATCACGTTTTATGTTTTCATCAATGCAAATTATGGTTTTACACATCCATGGTCGGATAAAAGAGGATTTTTTCTTTGGTATTTGCAACAATAAAACAAAAAATCAGAAAAGTTTCTTTATTATTACTATAAGACGGAGTCCCCAACGTGTTGGGAATCAACTATAGCTTTTTTTTGCCAACTATCTGATGTTTAAATATTTTATTGGCTTTCAAGCGTAAAAACAGATCGGAGTAATGTGTCTTAATAATATTTATCAGAAAAAATCGCAAGTTTTTTTCTAATCAATATTTACCTTAAAGGGCTCGATAGCCGTGCGTGCTAAGGGCGTGTTCAACTCTCAATGGTGGGGGCGCAGGTTCGAATCCAGAGAGGGGATGGTCATTTTTGGTCTACCTCATTGATAAGATCCTAGGTTCGATAGACTAATTTTAACGCTATAATGCTTATTTATATCCTATCGGATGCAATTCGATCGACCATATAGGCAAAAAAAAAAAAAAAAAAAAAAAAAAATTTATTAACAAAATAAATATAATATTAAGGTTATTAATCATTGAGAAAAAAATACAGATTGGTTAAGGTATCGGCTCCGTGTATACTTTTTTTCATTACGAAAGTCTTCTTGACTTTATCTGTTTTTTGCAATAAATGGTGACGAACGACTGTTTAAAATGAGGACTAAAATAGAAATATTATTTGTTTCAATGATCAGGATCAGAATATAGACAAAATATGTCGAGGTGACATAATAACATAATATATCATACATCATGTAATGATTTCAAATTTTACATTTCTCTGGGGAATTAACAAAAAAAGCTGAAACCAATCCATTTACTGAATACAATACTTAAACAATACAACTAATTAATTAAATGAATATCAGAATACAGTCATCAAAATAATGAAAGCCAAAAAAATAAATTATTTTTCCTCATTCACGGAAGTTCTCTCATTTATTCTCACAGAACCTTTCCTTCTTAACAAAATATGTTATCAAGGGTTCAAGCATTAATGTGCAACAGACATTTTTTAGATAGACATTTATTGACCACAACTCTTTAACATCGACACCTTTTCGTCATTTAGGTATTTACATACACAAATATTTTGCCTATAAATATGTGACATATTGACGTTTCAAATGCTTCGCCAATAGGCCCTAGGGTTCCGCTGGACACAATTGTGGAACTTTTGGGGTACAAATTCCCTGCAAAACTACATTCGAGTTATTCTTGTTACAAATATGACAATTATGGTGATTTGTAACCCCAAAATGCCAACTTATGTCCAGCGAAACCTGAGAGCTCATTGGCAGGGGATTTATGAACTCAAAATACCATAAGTGGGTCTGGCCGGAACCATAGGATTCATGGGCGGGATATTTGAAACCCCAAAATACCATAACTGTGTCCGGCAGAAGCGGACTGCCTATTGACAGGGATTTGTAGCCCCAAAATATCATAGTTGGCCCGGCCAAACCCGAGAAACCCAATGTGTGGGGTACTTGTACTTAATTTGTTAAAATTGTGATAATTTTTTTTGGATCTATCTAAAAAAGTGCCCATCGTAGAAATGGCTGTTTGAAAAAATCCTGTTCTTTTTTTACTATTCTTCCAACCACCCAATAATAAGCAAATAATTGTGTACGCACGTTCGCCTCTTAAAATTAGACATATATGTATATATTTGGTTAATTCAAGACTGATTATATAAGATTATTGCCTGTCGGCATTTTTAAAATAGAGATCCAAGGAATGGCCGATTAACATTTTTTACTCTTGATTACTTAATGAAAACAACAACTCCATGGATATTGTTGGCTAAAGCAAAATGAATTATAGCGTGATATTTAGTGGATGAGCACACTAGCACGGATTTCAAAGCGGTATCCCCCATCATTATTGCTTAATTATGTCCAAATAAAATTTATAAACGTCTCACGGAGTTTTAGGATCATAAAAAATATGGTGCTGATATTATATAACTGTATATTTTTGCGTAAGTCTAAAAGAAGTTTATTATTTTCAAGATTGGTATAATGGAACAATTTTAAATTACATTCTTCTTGTCATATAAATTTATGAGTGTTTATTGGAAGGAAATTTCTAAAGCTTCAAAGTTAACGTGTCCAGTTAGCAAATCAAGAAAAGATTTCACAAAACTGTATTATAAATAAAGATGTTTACATCTAACTTGCCATTTTACTCATTCGTTACTAAAATAACCATATATTCATTACTCAAACCTTTTTTAGTGATTCAATTCATTGATACTATCCGTCATGGAAATCATCCCTTTTATATCACTGCTCCTCTTTTTGTAATGATAGGCCATCTATCTATCTTCTATTCTATGTATCTATCTATCTATCATATATATATATATAATATATATATATATATATATATTTGTGGTCCATTTATAAGGATAAAAAAGGTTAATCTCGTAAACTCACACATCAACATCGTTTGATTTTTTTTTTTTTGATCTGGCAACACTTGGCTCTTTATTGTCTACGCTAATAGTCAGAGTCAGGCTAAGTGTTTGGAGATAAAATGGATAGAACAAACAAATAAACGGATCGATTTTTTATTAGTATATTTTTCGTGACCCACTCAAAAAATTAAACTAACCAAAATCCTAAACATATAATTTAGTCCAAATCTAAGGCAAAATTATCAGGAAAACGTAGATAAACGGATCGATATTTATTAGTATATATTGTTTTCGTGAACACCACCCACTCATAAACAAATAAAGCAAACCAAAATCCCAAACATAAAATTTAGCCAAATCTAAAGCGTAATTATTAGGAAATCGTAGAAAACGGGTATATTTTTTATTGGTATTTATTTTTCTTCTGGAATAGCCAAACATTCAAATATTTCTAAGAAACACAAAATTAGTCATATTAGTTTTTTGTCTAAATATAAACCGTCATATCAAAAAATTGTAGAAAGGTTTTTTCAGTATAAAATAAACAAATGAAAACGAATTTTCCGGGAATAACCAAATTTTTCTAAACACACAATCACACCTCAATGTCATCCACAAAAATTGATCCAAATTTAACGTGGTAACTTTAAGAAATTGCCAAAAACACTCCAGAGCCCTGAAAATATTAACTGAAAATTTCGTTAAGATCAAATTAATTTTTTGAGTGATAAAGGTGTAAAGCGAAGTGACTTTATATTAACTTGATGTACCAAACCCAAGAGAACTGTGATGCTGTATCCCCGATGCAGTGGCAAAACTTATTAAAACATTACCTTAATAATAAAGAGACATAGTTGAGAGAGATTATGTTTCTTTATTCGGAGTGAAGGTGCCAACTGAGTACTCTAGTAATATTAATAAAAATAACCCGCGATGATGTTCTCCTAGGTACTGCATCATACTGCTATCTACCAATAAGAGCGCTTAGATACACTGGAGTACATTAAGTACTCCAGAAATGACGGGAAATGCGGCCGTTGGAGAGAAAAAGTCACTGCTTGATAGTATAATTAATATACAACGTGGGTTTATTATGATATAACTATGATTATTTGCGCGACAACAGGGAAACGAACAGAATTCTTATTTTATAAGTATATATCAGAGCTCGCATTTGGTAGAAAATTTACCGGTGGTATCGGTAGAGGTTATGTCCAGATATCTGTAGATCAATAGAATTACAATAAATCCACCGATTGAAGCGGAATTGTTAGATAGAAAGTCCTCAATAAAAATTGAAGTTATCTTAAAGTTTAACAAAATATTATCTAATTAATTTCCCTATTTTTGTTCACTTAGAAATGGAATTAAATTATATAGAATATTTTAACATTATTTTTTCAAACTCAAAAATAACGTAACACACCTTTTCCCCTCCAAAGATAAACATCAAACAAGAAAGGTTCAATTTAAACACATCCGATCATTCGACGACCAATGAACCATTTTCCTTGGTGTGTCTCCCAACTGGCCCACGACTATCAATCGATAGTCCCGGAATTTGTATAGATTGCATACCTTATAGAAAGTTTCTTATTCTATGGTTTCATATATTGGTTCTATTTTGACATATTCAATCATTAAAAATACATCATTTTATTGAAATGTTATGTTCCATGACAAAAACGAGGCTTTGCTGAATTAACTGATTTTTTTTTTGCAAAACAAGTCTAATTTAATAATATTGAACATATTTTAGCCTGTATAATATGATTTTTGTAATAGTCATTCATCAATATTATTTGTTTGATTGCATTTGAATTGTCGTCGAACTGATTTATTTGGATGGTTTAAACTAAACAAAAAACCGTTTTCAAATTTCATAGAAAACTAAATATTTTTCTTAAGTATCATCCTATCATATCGAATGAGGTCTCTTATACGAATCCTTTTATTCATTTAAGCAAAATTACTTACTTCATAATAGGATTTTTATGTGGGAAAAAGTATAATAAATTCCTCGAAAATTCCAAACCCGTTTACTTCAGATCATTTCAAGATGACAAGGCTAAGTATCAATACATTAACTCTTATTATCTACACATATGAATTTATTATTTCCTCAAGATAATTAACTACATATTATAGTCTTACTTTTCTACAGTATTTTGCGCCAGAGTCTAACGGCAGAAGAAAAGAATCAGCTGTCGTTTAAACCTCATGTATATTTTATTATGGTATTTGTGCGTTATTATAAGGATCTGTTTTATGTGATTTGAAATATTTCAGTACTTTCAATTTCATAAAAATACACCAGTCAATCAATTGCCGTTTTTATGTTGCATATGAAATAGTTTCTGCCATCTGAAGTGAGTGTTCCCTTTAGGAAGTAACTGTGAATGTTTAGTTTTATGTCTAAAGAATATTTGGTGCCGCTTTAGGTATGCGATCTCAGCATCAGAATCTACTTTTGGTATGTAATTTCACTTGCTTAACGTGATTTTGCCAAATCCATGAGATTTTAACCTTAAATTAATCAATTAACTTCATATTTCTAATATTATATTTATTTCAAATATGCCAATCATGCATTTTATTTATTTTGTAAGATATTGATCTTTTATTTACTTCTTAATTGATATTGCTACAATCCTTAAAATTTCACAATTTCTAATATTTTATTTATTACTCATTTCATCATTAATATTTTTTTTAACTATTTGACAATATTAAATCATATATTTTATTTATATTCAATATGCAAATTTCATTAAAGAAACCCAAGTTTGATATCACATAACAAATTAAATCTAAACTCATTGAGATCCCACAACCATGAGATCGCATACCAAAGAGGGATATTTTTGCCGATTGGTTCGATAGAATTGCATCCGTGTTGGACATAAATAAGCATTTTAGCATGTAAATTAGACTATCAAGCTTAGTATTTATCAAAGAGGTTGATCAAATTGATATTCTCCTCTGAGGAGTCGAACTTGCGCCCTGACCTCGAGATGTTGGAAACGTCTTTACACGCTGGGCTATAATTTATTATAAAATAATTAATCTTCAATTATTAAAAATACAATATTATTTTGAAATGTTATGTTCCATGTATCTCATTCTGGTAACTATATAATTTTTTTGAGAGATTTTTAAATTGTTTTTTTTACGCAAATTTATTTATTCTTATTGTAAATATAAAATTAA
>CP045891.1:30250493-30265002 GCA_013387185.1 Caligus rogercresseyi
TGGAATGTGTAAGGCCTTCCATCAGCCACATCATCCATACAGGGACAACTACTCCTCCAAGACTCGCTTGTACACCTCCTTGTTGTCTTTCCTTTTTCTGGAAGAAGTAGGGGGGCTTGACATCACCCTCCGTACTGATGACGGCTAGGACCATGTTAGATGCTGGATTCTTGGTCTTCATGAAGGGTTTGACCTCATCAGCGTCCAGGCAGATCCATCTGTCGTTTCTCCGATCGTGGCTGGCATCAATCTGAATATTTTTTCATCAGAAAAGAATCGAATAAAACCACTTTTGCTCTTCATCTGGTTGATCAGGATCTTGCCTTTGGAGACTCTATCAGCCATGTTTCTGCTTCGTGAGCAGGTGCTTTGTAGCCCTGCCCTGCTCCTGTATCTAAGGTCGATCTTGATAGCCTTTCAATTGGCTCCTGTGCACATTTCGTCCTTGGCTAGCTTGGAGATAGGGGTGTCTGGATGAGCATCAATGGACCTCTTGAGACCTGCCAAGAACCTTGGAGTCCGGATTTTGTCTGCTCTTGAGCTGTAGTCAGCTTCCTGTCCTTCCCTCATTGTCAAATGCCATGACAACCTTATACACAGTAGATTTTGGTAATGAAAGAACTCATAATCTCTTGAGGCGTCCGCCCCGCACGACGAGCTTCGTATATAACATCTCTCCGGACTTGTTCCATTCTTAGGCAACGTGCTACTGAAAATCTCATAAAATAAAAACGTCAGCTGTTAAAAAGCAGCTTGTCCAAGTTTTTAATTTTTTCCAATGCAACATCTCAAACATCACAATCGGCATTTGAAATAATTCCCGATTTACCGTCGGGACCCTGTATATATATATATATATATATATATTGATTTTAAAAGCAATCTGAAATATGCATAATAGGTTTCTATTGATTATAATTATTTTATTTCAAGGGTACGAAAGCCGTGAGCGTTAAGGCGTGTTCAACTCCCCAATCTTGGAGGCACAGGTTTCGAATTCCTAGAGGGGATGGTCTTTTTTGGTCCACCTCATTGATAAGATCCCAGGTTTGATAGACTAATTTTATGCTATAATGCTTATTTATATGCTGTCGGATGCAGTTCTATCGAAACATATAGGCAAAAAAAGACAAAAAAAAAAATATATTATAAAAAAAAATTGAAATAATAAATAATTATTGATTATAAAAAAAGATTTCAGCATTCCTTCAACATTCAGTAGAATACCGTCTACGAATGGCAAGGTTACCAACAGTGGGTTTTTTCTTCTTCCTTCTTTCTGCGTGAGATGAGATCAGATAAAATTTATTCACATCCTTATTTCTGAAATCAACGTTCCTGAGTTCTATTATATCAATTCTCATTAAATTGTCTGCAATATTACATAACAGCATATCTACGACATAATTTTTTGTAAAGTAACACGACCCGTCCAAATGACCAAATTTCATTTTATTTAAGCCCAGAAACAAGTTTATTATAATTTTGAAAAATCGTCAAACGATGAACCTCTTTTTGATAAAACAACAATAATTATATAACATACTATTAGAAACATATTCAAAACTTTATGGTTTAGAATCAAGTTAAAAGTACTTATCTGTCCAATTATGGCTTAGATATAACTTCTTTATATATTAAAAAAAACTATTTCATTAAAAAACAATACCAGAAGCTGTGATGAAGAAAGTTATAATATCTGTTGAGTTTGTATTTCTATAATTAGCTAGGATGTCATTCTCATGGATATGAATAAAGCAATCAAGTATCAAATTTCCTCGTGGAAGACATGAAAGTAACAATTCTATCAAATCATTATATTATCTTTTCATAAGAATGTATCAGTATAAATATCATCTATCACTTTTTGAATTTAAGTTCATCATTATAATGGTATACTTAGTTTCATTAATACTAGCATAAATTGGTTCAATAAACAGATACAGCTCATATGTTCAATCTTGTGGAGGCATACACTCACAAAACAATTTATCTCCTTTAAAATATCGACAAATGCCCACAATATATTAGGTTTGATCTTTATAACAAATAAATTACAAAAATGAAAATTGACAACTTAACTGTTCACACTGTTAATTGAATCTTGGCATAGAAGTGTCAGGCTTCCCTTGCAACCAGATGATCTTTTTGAGGGCACTGCCATCAGATCCAGTTGTTGTAGATTAGAGAGAGAAAATATTATATATAAATATATATATAATCACCAATGATCAACGCTTACTGATCTTTATATAAACATTCCTTTGGGAGCTCGATAGCCGTGCATGTTAGCGTGTTCAATTCAATTGTTGGGGGGCGCAGGTTCGAATCCCGAGAGGGGATGTCATTTTTGGTCTACCTCATTGAAAGATCCTAGGTTCGATAGACTAATTCTATGCTATAATGCGTATTTATATCCTATCGGATGCAATTCTATCGAACCATATAGGCAAAAAGAAAAAAAACATTCCCTTCATTCTCTACAAAATTATACACTACTTTTATCAGTAATTACATTTACCTAAAGCATAATTAACAATTAAAATATTAACACATTATGACATTGTATAGAACTCCAACAGTATTATCCTATTAAAACCTCCCACTATCGTATCCCATCACCTTCATATAAAAAATAAATCTATAAAAAACGTCAAAAAGTATTATATAAAATATCTATTTTTTTAGTAAATAAAACTTCATACATGTCCTTCCCATCTTGATGGTGACAGAGGAAGATCTTTTTATTTTATTTCTTTAGTAAGAAATAATGAATAGTTGATATTAAAATGAAATAAGTATATAAAAGAAGTACCGAGGAAAGAGAAGAGGTGAGAGAGTGATTGAGAGCACAAAGAAGAATATGGGTGGGGGTCTCATTATTTCGTGGAATTCTAGTGATATATAATTATAAAGATCCCCCTTCTTCTTTTCTCCTCTCCAACATTTTATTTCTTCCAAGGCATAAATAAAATATTTTAAAATGGATCCAAGTTCTTAGAAGAAAAGGAGAGGATTTAAAATCTAACAATGATAAAGATATGTGGAAATAGAGTATTTAAAAAATTCATGAATGTATCCAGCACGATGTTGTTGTTTTTTAAACAAGTGATATCTTTCGATCTCTCTCGGACTTTAATGCTTTCCTTGTATCTGCGATAGAGGATTATCTGAATAAAAGAAAAAAACATATATATGTTTATTAGAAAGACAAAGGGTATATATTAATATTACGACCAATGTATAAATATCTAAGTCAATGACCTAATCATTGGCTGAAACCCTCAACTATAGTGGAAAACAATTTTTTGCCATTTTATGGAGTATGGAAATTTACAAACCTTTAAAAACGAATTATAACAAGGATATTCTTGAACTCGATGAAACAATTAAGAGAAGGTAGGCATCGCTGTTATTCCTTGCGAAGTTAAAGTATTAACCTAAGGAGTACAAAAAGGGGGAAAAGTCCAGTGACGTCATTGAAAAGAAATAAGTGTAATAGTATTTTATATGTCATAAAACGGATGGTGACGTCACTGAGATTTTCTATCAGATTTCCCTTTTTCTAGACCTTTTCAGAACCATTGTCGTCACTAAGCAACTGTTGAAGAATGATGCATTTTTTAAATTATCTGTAGAGGTGTCAGTTATTTTGTACATTGATGATCTGGATGTTCATTACATGATATTAGGAAGAAATGGACCAGGAAAATATGGACTAGGAAGAAATAGACCAGGAAAGAATGGACCAGGAAGGAATGGACCATGGTAGAAAAGGAAAATTATGACTCATGGAAGAAATGGACCAAATACATAGGTAGGCAAGTTTTTGAGTGGAATATGTCTAAGTATTGTACAAATACTATTCTTATATGAACTGAGTATATAATGACATAGAATGATTTTATTCTTGCATTTTTAGATAAATAATCTCTTCTTTGTGTCAATTATAGTTCAAAATCCCCCGAATTATGGTAAATAATACGTATTGTCTTAAATATCAAACATAACGATGTTAGAAGCACTCAAAAGTAAATACATAAGGAAGAAGAAATATATGCCTAATTTCGGGCATGATTGTTATAAATGGAATATTTGAAAGGATAGAGTGAGGGTTGACGTCAGAGTCAACAATAATAAATGAGAGAGCCTCCAATTATCCGAGTCGAGTATTCAATCTTTGCATCCCCCGAATGAAGGCACCTCAACACATACATACAATGCCTTTGACCCCCTAGAGTCAGTCGCCTCCCTTCCAGAAAGGCACCAAATTCCCGCCCCTCATCTTCGTAAAGAGTCCCACCCCTCGTCCTCGAAAGGAGTCCTTTCCTTCGTCTTCGTGAGAGGAATGTCTTCCCTCGTCTTTGATTTAGGACTTCCCATCCCTCGTCTCCGGACGTCAGGACGAGGGGTGGGACTCTTAACGAAGATGAGGGGCGGGAATTTGGTGACGACAGGAACATCACCCTTTGAGACCTTACTATTACAAGGTATATAGAATAGAAGGTAGTATATTTTCATGAATAGAGAAATTTCAGTAATCTTTTAATTAATTTTTACGTGAGTAGGACGAATAAAATTACTCAATTTATTCTTCCCGTTAGCCGGTGTGACGACGTCAGGAAAATAACCAAGGAGTGTGAAAGTCAGCTTTCTTAGCAATTTGTACAAAAAATGTATTACAATATAACTTGGTTACTATAAAGAAATAAGGGAGTGCGATGGCCGTTCAGGCGTGTTCAACTCTCAATGTCTTGTGTCAATGCAGGTTCGAATCCGAAAGGGGATGGTCATTTTTTGTCTACCTCATTGATAAGATCCTAGGTTCGATAGATTAATTATACGCTATAATGCTTATTTATATCCTGTCGGACGCAAGTTTATTGAACAAAATAGGCAAAAAAAAAAGGATTTAATAAATACGTACCCTCTTCAGGACTCTTAAATACGAATTTGGACGGACGATTCATCATGGGACTTGTAATACTGCCTGACATCACACTCCCTGAAACATAGACGATAAATATGAAAAAGGAGGTAATTAAATGTATATCGAATTAAAATATTTTACCAGATGAGTTGGTGTTCATGGAATCCACTCCGGAGTCGTGACTATATTCGCTTGGATAATCGCGAACGTTTCCCTTCAGATATAAATCATTGCAGAGTGATTGGATCTGCCCTTTCTCATCACCTGAAAAGGAGAAAAAAGAATAATTGCGGAGCTGTGTGCAGATAGCCTTATTATATTTTATTACTTCAGCTATGTTTCGTCGTCATTTGAGAAAACTTTTAAAAGGCGAGCAATTCAGTTGAATAGCATGTTAGAAAGATAAATATATAAGTTAGGGAAGTTTTTGCATATAGAACAATATCATTATAATCTTTAACGTATTGATGAAAGGATTTTTAATAAGATGAAAGCACTTAATGCCTTGGTGATAGAATCTTGAAATTATTCTATGAGCCAAGTCCAAAAAGTAAATAAATTTAATCGTTTCTATTTGTACTTCAATCCTCCTTTTAGGCACAAAATATCTTATGTTAGATCTAACGTAACGTTGAAAGAAATTCATAAACTGAGATTCAATTCGCAACTTGACATAAATTTACAGTCCCCCCCCCCCCCAAAAAAAAAAAGACTTGGAATTACAGTATTTCTTATTTTATATTTAATGTAACAATTATGAAGTGAGGTACAATTTTTTCTCAAATAAATCAATATATTGTAAGTCTTTCATCTTACATATGTGAGACTCAATTGTTTTTGTATGAATAACAACGAGCTAAAATTATGATTGTAGGAAGTTTAGGTACCAGTATAGAATCAACATATAAAGATATTAAAGTTTTTATCGATTTATATAGAATACCAGATATGTTTCATTCATATTGAAACGTCATATCTCTCATTATTATTTGTGACGAATAACATTATCAAATGTTATTCGTCCCGCTTGCCGTCGTGACGTCATTAAAATGGCCGACAATCAAAAAGTTAGGCTCTGAGCAATATGGACAAAATTTGTTTTTCATATACCTTGCCATTTAAATTAAACGGATGTTTTTACCTTCAGCATTCCCATAGCTACTGGATGACCTGGGCACATCAATGTATCCATAATGCTTGAGATTATTGGTGCTAACATGCGTGTGCTGGGTCGTGGAAGGGGGTTGAGGGAACCCTTCATTTTCATGCGAAGGTGGCTAGGAAGGCATTGGAATCGAAGGGGAAAGACTGGTTGCTCTCGCTGTAATAACCAAATTGGCGACCTAGAACAAAATATATATGTGCTAATCCTAATACTGTGTATTTATAATAATTTTATTTTTGTTCATCTTCTAATGTATTAATTTGAGATTGTTATTTTTAAATTAATGTAGTAATGTATTTTTCAATAAATAAACGCACCTGTTCTCTGTCGAGCCATTATATACTGTTCCATGGAGGAGGAATCTGTGAACTGCTTCTTGGACCAAAATTCCTTGGAGCTTTTCATCATGCCTCTTCGTTCCTTACAACTCGAAACGCACTCCTAATGGGGGAAATAAACAAATAATAATATTATCCAAAGAATAATACAAAATCTACAAAAAAAGGTTTCCACAAAAAAAACTTTTTGAAGCTAATTTCGAGCAAATATAAAAATAATTTTTTAATGACATGTTAAAATAAGACCAAATATTCAAAGAAGTAGACGATTGGCATTGTTTTATAAGTATTTAAAAAATACTCATAGAATACAATGACGTCATTGGATGTCACCAACTTTTACTATCTCTTAATATATTCATGAGACTTAGTTGAATTTATCAAATAATAACATGCGTTTCCTTGTAGGCGTACAAAAATACTTGATCTAAAAAAGATACAACGTTGCTAATAATTCAATGATGTCATCAAACTTCAGAAATAACTTTCTAATGACTAAAAAATAAGTATAATCAATGATGTAATATTTTACCATTTTTTATATGTAATTTTAAATATAACTACATATATTTTTGTAAAAACCATACAAACACTCCCTCCTTTTCTTGAGAACTCACCTTTAGAATGTTAAACCAATCCCGAATTCCATCAGGTTACGAAGAAGGACCTTCCCTTCCTTGCCCATGGAAAGGGAAATCGTCAAGTAGCCACGCTTGTCAATTAGCTCCACTTCCTCCACCTATAGAGAGAAAAATAACTGACTGAATTATGTGATACCACAACCAAAAAAGATATTTCAAGGGAATATTTTTTTTAAATTTATCCAAGGAAAAAGTGATACTAAAAATAAGCAATTTTAAAGCCCACTGTCTAATAATGGAAAGCGGAGTAGGCTTGGACTCACTTTTTCACATCTCATTCATTGTAGGGCTCTTCCAATAAAAATATACACTTTAATATATATTTATTGTATCTACAATTCAAAGCAAAAAAATTACTACAACATAATGTAACCGAAATATAAAATAACAAACTGAAATATTGCCATCAAAGTCGTGAGCTGATGCCAAGAGTGAAACTGCATGGATGGAAATATATACTGGGCTTTTACAAAGAAAAACTTTGGTACAGTTTTCTACAGGGCATTGCCTACTTCGACGTCACTACCACCCATTGTATCCCGAAATGTGCCAACTTTGTTGCGGGTGTGGGGACAAAAAAGATGAGGAGCCTCTCCATCTGGTTCATGGATGTCTTTAATTCATAATTGAAAGGATACAGGTTTTGGACACTCAACAGCCTTTTCAGGGCTATTAAATGACCTTTAGACACTCAATGAATACATACGTCGTTATCTTGATGAGAAACGTACCATCAATAGAAAAAGTTCAGGAAGGACTGAAGTAGGAAACCCAATGATTGTGAGGGCATCATATGTTAAAGTTACTTGTGTATGTGCACAACCTGATTAAGTATATATATATATATATATATATATCAGGAAACGACCGGGACATTTTTTTTGCCGGGACCCGGGGCGGGACTAAAATTGTTAAAACCAGGCCGGACTTTAATATATTCGTTCCTTTGTTCTTCTGAAAGTGACGACGTTTTTAAAGAAAATACATTTTCTAATTATTTTTAGAAATTTAAAAACTATTTTCTAAAAAAAGTGATGACGTTTTTTTTAGAAAATAAATTTTCCTATTACATTTAAAAATATTACAAATTATTTTCTAAAAAAACGTTATCACTTTCAAGAATGACGAAGGAACGAATAAGTCCCGGCCCGGTGATGTTTAAAAACAGCCGGGACCCGGGTCGGGTACCCGGTCGTTTCCTGATATATATATATATATATATATATATATATATATATATATGTGTGTATAAATAATGTGTAACAATAAATGATTGAAAAACACATTATTGACATTTTAATATGAGATCACAATTATCCAAATTGCCCATTATTCAGGGTATATCAGCTCCTTAACCTATATGTGCCATAATTTTCACATTTTTTTGTTGCTACAAAGGGTCGCTTCTGTATTCCTATTTAAAAAAATCCAGCTATCGATCAAAAGGGATCTCTAACTTATTAGACTTAAGAACATTTTCCACTAATGAAGGTGATTTCATTATAAGACGATATGCATTCCTGCCTTGGGACTCATTAAAGGCTTTCAAACTTTAATTTAATCAAATAGAAAGGGAAGCAAAGTTATACTTGTACTGAATAATTGCGCCCTTTTAAGATCTTTAATAGATACTAACGTAGAGTGTAAAATAATAATAACCTAGTAAACCCATTTTCAATCCAATTTCCTTATACTTGCTTCCTATTTGAAGGGCCACATATGCCTACAACTAATTTATAATAATGGCATTTCTATAGACGAGCTTGCAACATTTATTTTTATTATTTATTATTCCATAATTAACATTTCCAAAGAAAAGAATACTGGAATTAGAAATCTTTTTTCTTTCTCCTTTCTGTAAAATAGATAAGTTTAGGATCCTTAGGAAGACATAGAGTAGAAACGCTTACAAATGCCATTTCTAGGATGAGAAAGAAATGGAAAAATAGTTATAATAATAAGAAAAACAAAATATAATTTCCATATGAAACAAAACGTCTTAATAGACCTTTCGATAAACATCTTATTCAATGGAATGTGAGTATGTGAGAGACAGGAAATCCTCTCAGGGACAAGACATCTTTAAACGAATCTCTTTCATTACAGCAAGCAACAACAAAAGAAATACGTGCCTTCATTTTGAACAAGGGAGCTTAATTATGGCTTTAAAAGCATTTCAATGTGTGACAGAAGATCCATACAGCGGAAAACAATTTACTTTTATGAGTTTCAATATTAAGAAATTACATGACCTTAGGATTTACTAAGGGCATAAAAAATAATAGCTGTGATTTGACATTTGACTCACAGAAGGCTTTAATACTGACTACGAGGTACCAAGAGGGGTTTTCCTGTTTCCCATTTTCTTTCTGCGGGAGATGATGGCACAAAATAAAATACAACCCAATCCATACCCCTATCTATAACATTAATACAGCTCTGACTACAACCTCCTCATGATCTTACCTCAATCAACTTAATCCGAAAGATGAAAGCTCCCATTTCCGATATTCGTGAGGACCCTCTCCTGAAGCACTGGAGATAGTCCTTCGTGAGTATAAAAAACCGTTCCTTCCACCTGGAGAAAAGCTTGTCCCTCTGCTGCCATAGGAGACCCTTCTTGAGCGTAGAACCTGGATTAACGTTGATTTCCGAGAGGTCCCCGCGAAGTGTATTCTGGCCTGGCAGGGAACTAGAGGCGATGCTCTCATTCGCAAGTGAGCTGAAATCGTTATCAGAGCAGTATCCATTGATTCCATTCAGGCCTGGAATAAACTTTCGCTAAAAAGAGAGAAATGATATATAAATAAATGGACGAATATATAAATGCTACAGCCTCAAACAACCCCACAGCCTTCCTGCTACACACCCTTTAGCTCATAATATTTATGGTAATAAAGGTTTACCCAGTCTGCCCCTGTAAAAAAGTGAGAGACTCTTTTGAACTCAATAAAAACTCTTGAAAGACTATAAAAACACCCAAAACAGAGTTCTTAAAAAATCCCTTCTTGTTTATTGTTTCTCTGAAGGAAATATCACTGCTTTAAGTAGAAATATACTTTCATAAAATCTTAGGGAACCTATTCCCTTCAATAACAGAGTAATACTATTTTGAGAATCGATCAACTGTCGATGGAGGCCCATACCTAATCCATCAATACACATGCATAAATGAAAGGTTTTGTGATTATCGTTTCTGTGTTTGATTGCGATTTATTTATATCAGGATAGGTATAAACAATGTTTTGTGGAATGCAGGTAAACTTACACATATTCCTCTGAAAAAGCTTTCTATATTTTTTTTTACACATTCACATCCTACTATCAATGATCTTTTTCATAATGAATCATATGGTCGTCCTTGGACTCGCCATGCCCAACTATGATTGTACATAGACATACAGAGAACAAGATTAGAAGGGCAGCCAATAGGGGGTCACTCAAGCGTATATCCCATAAAATGAAAACAAAGCCGTCTGGACGGGGAGGACTATTTAGTAAATGAATATTGTGGTATCCAACTATTTTTTCTTATATAGTGATAAGTAAATTTAAAAAGTGATGCTTTTATAACGTTATTGGTTGAAAGAAAAAGAGAGGGGGGGGGGGGATAATATAAAGGCAGTTACATTATGCTATTTTACTCAGAACTGTGAGGAGGGAACATCATTTGAAAGCGAATAATATCGTCATTAAAATACTAATTGGCTCTACTTCATGGGCCTACATCTATGACGTCATTGACGAATCCTTTGAATGAAGTTCACTTATTCCATCTAAAATTATGAATTAAGCAACTATTTTTACTTCACAAAAAGGAATATTTATTAGTGTGTATATTATTTGTAGATATGAGGATCACAACTAGTACTATTGGACATAGAAAAATAATTAAAAACACAGTGTTATCAAATGACAAACAATAAAGTTTATTGGTGAGTTTGCGAGAACAATCTTATTGTTGTCATAGTGGTAAATAGGGCTGGTAGGAGTGCGTCGGCCACTTTATTTTCATTGATAACTGCAAGTCCTGCGTCTACACTGTGGCCATTTAATGAAGACAATAGACTAGATTTGTTGTATAAACCACCTTTGAAGTGATCATCTCGCTCATGATTAGGGATACCACAATATTGTATGTAGTTCTCGCAAATCCATCCATTAAAAATATTTTTTTCGTTTACAACTCATTTTTCTTTATTTTATCGTCAATTATGTCCAAACAAAATAGTATTTATACATTCTCTAAGTGCAAGGAGTTGCCTTAGAGTAATCCCTTAAAATCCATCAATTAATTGATTGATGCGCATAAGGAAGGACATTTAAATATTTTTATGATGATATTCCAAGTTTTTTTTTGTTGTTATTCACACATCAAAAGCCAGGAGTGGAGTGATACCTTATTTTATGAAGCCAGATGCTCCTTATTATTATTATTCACGTTCTATTTCTTTCCATCAAACACGTTCAAGAAAAATGTCCCTCGATAAACCATACTATTTTATTTTGTCTCTCAATCTCTCCCACCTAAACATAACTTAACATCATGTGTATTTTAGTCTTAGGTTATTTTTTCCCATTTGAAACTCTCTATTATCCCTGGAAACATCTAAGCTTTAAGACCAATTGTCCATAAAGATATAAAGACATCGAGAGCTTATTAGATTCTTCAGAGGTATACGTTTTGTGTCCAATATAAACAAATCTGTCCATCTTTATGATCAGCTTACGATGACGTAGTTTAAATTACTTTGTTTATATTGGGCACAAGCGACAGCTGAACGATGTTTCTCTGCTATTGAAGGAATAAGCTCTCTATATCTTTATATCTCTACGCAATTGTCTCCAGTAAAAGTGATAATCTCATGAATATTGTAATGATACAATCATGAATCGAACTACTATTTAGTTTTATGCACCGTTAAAAAGTCGCATTTGCCTACAATGAACTCATTATATATAAATAAAAACGCAAAGGTGGATGGGATTGCATTTCTTACCCCGTTAGGGTTCACATCTAGTAATAATAAAGTACAATACAATTTAGTAGGCCATGCTTAAGAGCAATTAGTGACGACGACCTACATTGATGATAATTACCATAACATCAAAATAATGTCGACGATAAAGAATTAAATGGTGTTTGAATCATTATACTTTGGCTTTTAACCTCATTTATCAAGATGCTTGCCATACACTTTACAAATAAAATATATTTTTAATAGTAATTTTAAAACACCCATCGTCAAATAAAACTGTGTATAAGTATTTAAAAAACATTTTGAGGACTATTTTTCCGTACCATACAAATATGAAATATGTCGGGTTGTTTATGGAACATTTCTTAGGCTTCATTATTAAAACATGGTTACTCTATTCAGCTGTTTCCCTTCGGATACCATCACCATCGTCTGATTCCTGAACTATTACTTCCAAAGAAATTAAATTTTACCCGTCAACGCCCAACGGGAATTCCAAAGTTATCAAAAGGTTTTAAAATCTATAATTAATTCACACATATATATATATATTTAAATGAGCACGATGGTTATTTATGTTAATATATTACATGATATCTAATATCATTGTTGAATTGTTCTTCTGTTGAAGTATTGCAGAATTTTAGACTTAAAGATCTATTAATGTTCATATACATCTATTTCAATCTTTTTTGTGTATGTAAAACTGAAATAAGGAAAAAAGCCTACTTGTATTAAAATTCAAATGTTTGACAATGCAATATCCATATCAATAGATTTAGGTGAACATAAACTACAATACCAAATGATTGATTACTAGTTCACCTATACTAAATAATGTTTATCGATACAAACATTTTTGTAAGTGGTTTTATAATCGTTTAAAGATGAGTATATGATTTATAAAAAAAGAAGACTGATACATCGATGAAACATAATAAAAAAATATTGATTTTTAATTCAAAAATGATATCGTAAAGAAATATAAACCAACGCCTAATTCATTCACTGCACCACTGACAGATATATAAAATCCATCACTCACTATATGTGTGCATTGCCGTACAATACTCACTCGTCTGCCTTATTTCCTGTTCTTACATTCTTTAAACCCCACTCATTATCAGGCCCAATAGAAGCCCTCAATGCATTAAATACATATACCCTAATGTAGATATCAAACGGTTTCAATTATGCGTCGTCGGGAAAAACAGTCCCATCCCATGATGTATATAAGTATACACTTGTTTGTGCATAAAGAAATAAATCCCGGTACTAGTGTTATTTATGGAAATATCTTATCTGGCCAAAATGATAAAATGATGCAAGACATATTCTTACTACAAGGTCGTATAACAAGATAAAGTAATAGATCTTGAGCCATATATTGCCCCCGAATGAGGATGGACATGGGCGAGGACATAATGAAAAGAAGAAAATCCCTGGATCTTCTGGAGCCTTTTTGCTCTTATGTAATTTTATTTATTTCATAATACATTCTAGCGTTGTACACAGCTTATTATATGCTGATATCGGATTAAGTTTCGATCTATTAGCTAAACAACAAGTCTTTTTTCCTCTTAGATGATAGTGAATAATGACATATAATCGATCAAAGACTGTTTTACTAAAATACAAAAATCGCATTAGGACTATTTTTATTTTGCAATTTAAATTTGAGAAACAGCAACTCATTAAAATTTTACTTCTTGTGATCATAATATATACAATGTTTTCAACAAATTTGAAGTAACCAAATTTGGTGGGTCCAATTTCAGGAAATTATTTAAAATCCTTCTCATACACATTACATAGAAAATCAGATTAAAATCCGATTCTACTGATTTGAATCATTTTAAGATGTAACATTTATATATTGTCTATTGACGTGGGCCAATTGCATTTATTTGGATGTAGACTATATTTTGAGTTCAAGTCGGTATCCTTTAAATAAAAACGCTCAAAGTGATTCTTTTGGAAGCAACAATGGGGGAGCTAGCGCGCTTCCCATAATAAATATCTATTTTATGCTTACTCATTTTGTACTTTTGTACTTATAGAGCTACCTGAAGCCATGAAAAATGAAATTTACAATCCCCCTGACGACCCAAATCATAAAAATACATTTTTCACACTCTCTCTCCTAGAAAATACTTCTATGTATAAATATAACATTTCAAATCCAGCAGTAGGTATACTTCGAACTGTGGTTGCAGCATCCCGGCATGCATTTATCAATCAAATAAAAACACATAACTTGTTACAAATTTACAGCCTGTGAAATATTTCCCCTTTCCTTGTAGCAAGCACAATCGTACATATTTTGCAATTACTCAATCAGGGAGTTAGATCATTTTTGTCAACACAAAAAAGCGGAAGCCAGAAATGGTCATGCGGTTACACTTTGATCCTCATGAGATAATGATATTTTTTGTTTTATAATGTACATACTTTTA
>CP045891.1:30272784-30293420 GCA_013387185.1 Caligus rogercresseyi
TTCGCAAATAAGGAAGAGGGCTTCTACGAAGAAGGTATTAGAAGTTGCCGTCTAGATGGAAACAAAACGGCACATATTTGAACTAAATTCGATCATTCAATAAAGAGCAAAAAAGCTGAAGGGAGATATTTGACAACATAGGTCTCAATGTTATTTATTTTTAAAACCTACACAGTATCAAAAAAACATTTCTTTTTAGTATTAATAATTTAATTTCAAGAAAATTGGCATGTTTTTTCCTTGAATTGTTAGAACTCATTCTATTATTGTTTTCACGCTGTCAAATATGAGAGTGATAAAAATAGTTATTGTTTTTTAGATGTGTTTTGAATACAGGAATGTTTGAAGGTATGTAGTATGTTGTTAGAAATATATAAACACATTTGTTGTTCATGACAGTGTGCTTGAAACTCACAGCTTTAATGGATTTCGACCAGATAATAATATTATTGATGACAACACAATAATATAGTTTTTTTTTGTTTTATCAAAAACTAATTATATATGGATGGCAATTGCTTATTAAGGATAATGATTTTACTTTGTAGGATTAGCGTTCAATTTGTACTCTATTTAATATCCCTTGAACGTTAAAAAAAAAGGAAAAATATTTTTGTATATTAGTTTTTCTCTATAAAAAACTTTCCTTTGCAAGAGGAAGCCCTTAAAAATTGATTACATCATATGTGTATTATTCTATTCCGGATGGAGTAAATAACTTTTTGAATAAAAGGACTTGCCATTTCGGATAGGAAAATACTGTGAATGAATTGAACTTCGCTTAACTATTAATAAAACATCTACTTACATGGAAGACTGTAATTCACAACCAATTAGAGACATGCCTACATATTTTTCATCTTTGGCCTCCAACCAGATACAAAAGTGTATTCTTTGTTAATCCTTTAAATATATTTTTATAAACTGTCATTGATCCAAACTATTCACCCCAAATAAAATAATAAAATGACTTCAAGTGGAGACTTCCTCTTTTATATGTCAATGATGTCTGCTCCTAACCGGTTCGATGCACAACAAAAAACTATGAGGACAGGAGTGACTCTTCAATGAACTCAGAACATACCACATATGGGTTGATTGTGCAGAGAAATAGTTAATATTAATGAACATCCCGTCATATCATTACAAATACCATATACTTTTTTGAGTAATTATTATTTCTTAAGTAACAACAAATTATATTTCATACTGATCATGACGTTTTTAAACGATAGCTTCGAACATAAATAGATGTTCAATGCTCTATCTAAGTGTCTCAAAATTCGACTGCTTTAAATGGATCCCAAAGCTTTAATTGGCAAATTAAAGGACTTTCGATAGGTAACAAGGATTTTCACAAATATGTGATATGATAGATTTATCTTTAGCAAGTGTTGCAAGACGTACATATTTCCATCCTATTTCAAATGCATATCTTTAAAATAAACATAAGGATTTATGGTTCAGTTTGATAGCTAGTTTGACTGAATTTTAGGATTTTTATAAAGATATAGGAAAATGGATGACGACTCACGGCCTATTTCCTTTGTAACCATTGTTTTATTTACTCAAGTGAGGACAATAGAAAATATATTCATCTAAACAGCGTTCAATTATTTACTAAAGAGGAGACATAATTGAAGGTAATATTTCGAATGCCGAAAGGATCGAAATAATAATAATTAAAATACTTATTTATACATTAAAAAATTACCAAAAATCGTATCCAAGAAGTAATTACACAATTAAAAACATTATTTAGGCTATGAACATTGACTCATTGTTCTATTTTATGACTAATCTTGGAGCGTTTCCTACCATTGTACAATTAAATTGTAGATTAACCTTCTTTCCATGAGTACTGCCAATAATTATATCCCAAATTGGGAGCTGCTTTTGATCATTCTCTTTGTTAAAAGAAATAAATCGTTCATTTAACGTCCACTACCTTCAGATTTATTTTTGAAAAAATTGTCTTTTCAATATTTGAACTAAGGGTGTCAATTTGGTAGTTTTATATATTTTAATCCGTGGGCAAAGATAATAGATAATACAAGATTCGCAGAACGCAGATTCCTCTGATTAGAAAAGAAAAACTGAAACGTCACAAATGACGTCACATTATCGATTTGTTATGATTTATGGCATAAAAATATCTATATTGTCTTTCTTTTTTCTCATTATCTTTCTGTCTGTTTGATAGAAAGGACTTCCGTGTGTATATACATTTTTCCACTTTCTACATCTTTTCATCAGAATGATGATCCATTGGATGATACCAAAAAATAAACATTATTTTACTCATGTTGCTTTTTAAAATTATGAATAATATAATATATTAGACAAGTTCATTAAAGGGATTTTTAAATGATATGGATATAGACCCATGGCTGAATAAACTTTATGTGTTTAAGGCATAGGGATATAAAGATATTGAGGACTTATTCCCTAAAATAGCAGAGAAACATCGTTTTGCTGCCACCTGTGCCCAATATAAACAAAGTAATTTGACCTACGTCATCGTAAGTTGATCATAGAGATAGAAAGATTTGTTTATATTGGGCAATATGACGTATTTCTCAGAATAATCCAATAAGCTCTCTATGCCTTCATATCTCTATGGTTTAAGGATGATATGCTGATTGTAAATATTAACATCTCATCAGCCAAGAACGAATGTATACCTGACTTTATAATGCCAACTGTTTTTTTTTTTACGCTTCTATTCTTTGACGTTCAGAAGAAAGGTCCAAGAGGGGATTCTTAATTTGTAATATATACATTTCATATATCTTTCCCGCCTACAATTTCTTCCAATTTAACACGCATTCACGGATGTTATCGTGGTGAAGGGCTGAGAAATAAGAGGGGATAAATGTCTTTATATCTTTCAACCAAGACAATCCAAAGGCATATACCTCTATAAAAGGAAACGAAAAGTGCTTGTCAATGTTTCCTTACTCTCTTTACATATCTCTTTAAAAGGAAAGATAATGCTTGTATGCAAGCAACTTCATTCTATTAAATTTCAAAAAGAGTATTGGCCATATATGGGTCTATTATTATCATCATCATTATTGCATTGTATTGTCATGCAACAAAGGTGAATGAGGACAGAGGTAGGCAAGGAGCCTTCCTTAGTTGGTGTATATTGCGTTAGGGTGTCTTGGCTGACGTAGTGCTTAGCAAGCCGAACGGAAGACGAGCAAATACGTTGCATATTATTTTTAAATGGCAGACAGGGTTATCCTGCTGTGGAACTATAAAGGACTAAAAAATTGAAGCAGCAGCTTTAATACGATGGCAATAATAGATTGTCGGATTTTAATTTTCTCACTCTATTTTATTTGCTACTTTATTTTTTCAAACGATTTAAAAAAATCAAGATTACAGTTCTATTTACAATTTAACGTAATAAATAATGAAAAAGTTTTATTTTAAGAATAATGTATTTATTCTCAATTAGAA
Source organism: Caligus rogercresseyi (assembly GCA_013387185.1). NCBI lineage: Eukaryota > Metazoa > Arthropoda > Copepoda > Siphonostomatoida > Caligidae > Caligus > Caligus rogercresseyi. The sequence continues at coordinate 30,276,253 of CP045891.1, forward strand.
CTAAGTAAATTATTTAAAATAGATAATAGGAGATACACTTATATCAATAACAGAAGATATATAACGATAATTACTGTTAGGAAGAGACTAGCCAGTTCTTGATCCATTCGCTGCAGATGAGGTATTTGATTGGTGGCAGAGTTTTGTTAACAAACAAAGCCATATCTGAGGCTTTATAGTCGTCCATGAGGAGATATTTCACGATTTTGAATAACATCATTTTTCAATCCTGCTACAACAGAACAATTCTAGTCCCGAAATTTGTCCAGTTTCAAAGGAACCTTCTTCATTTTCTTTTTGCGTGTTGTGTATAAGTTATAAAGATTCCTACAGACTTTTTCATCACATGTAATGTAGTTTGCCGTAATGGTGAGGTAAGAACGACCCATTCAGTTACTTGGAGTGTTTCTCTAAATAAGTCTTTGATGTGTTCTCTGTTATCAAATCTCAATGTGAGAGCTAATCTATCAAAATTTAAGAAAATATGTCAGTAAGTTTGTCCAGAAAATGTGCAGTTTCTATGAGAAAAAAATTGTTGGTTGATGTAAAATTCTGCTGAAAAAAGCAAAAATAATTAGTATATATATATGGTTGGTCTTTAACAAAAACACAACTTCAGGTGGCTGCTGTTACCAAGTGTCTTGGGTGTTCGAACCAGCAAGTGTTTACTACTGAACTAAAGGTCAGTTTATGGTTTGTTCAAAATTATAGGAAATTCCCACGAAAGGAGATTATTAGAAAGACGAGGCAATTCTGAGTCGTCTCTTTTCGTCCTTCCTCATTGTCAAACAACTAATCTCTTTAAGTCTAGGAAAAAAACATTACGCTACAAGAAAATCTATAAATAGAATTATTTCAAAGAGTGACAAATTGTTAAAGAAATACATTAAAAAAATATTAAAAGAAAATCTATCAATGCTAAGACCTAGAAATAGGCTACCAAACTCTTTTGAGAGACCAAATTAAAAAAAGATTTGCAAAGATAAGTTCGAATGAAGACCTCAAGGTGCTCGGTAATTCCTTCGTGAGTAATTTTAGCGTGCACTCTTTCATTGCAAGCCTTTTCATTGCACGCGTTTTCTTCATTCTCTTTTTCTTCGCAGGGTAATATTACCGTTCGTCTTTTCATTGTGGGTAATTTCATCGCAAGTAATTTCTCGCAAGTAATTTTCTTCCCAAGTAATTTCTTCTCAATAATTTCTTTGCAAGTAATTTCTTTCGCAAGTAACTTCTTCGCAAATTTATTCGCAAGTTTCATTTTTGTGAAGGACTTAGTCGCAACTGTGTTTCTATATGTGTTTCATATAGAAACACAGTTGCGACAGTCCTTCACAAAAATGAAACTTGCGGATTACTGGGTAACGTATATTATTTTTATTTTCCTTATTTAGTTCGATGTCATGTTGTTTATTATGTAGTTGTTTCAAAATATTTATATATACTATATATATATACATATATATATATATATATATTTAATGTTCCTTAGCCAAAGTATGATATTTAGACAAAAACATCTATTGACTTCGGCCTGACTTAAAATACCTATAGTTTAATATTCCATTGATCTAATTCCGAAATGTATAAAGGATCCCTCTTCCTGTTCAAGAAAAGGACAGGGCCGTTGACTTGAAATCTATTATCTTTCATGCATGATGAGTCATCATCATGGCTGCCTCTGTAGACAACAAAAAGAAGAAAAAAAACATTCGTTCATGCAGCAGGGGCAGCAGCCACTATCTTGCCCCCCTCCCCTCTAACTCAACGGTTTCCCTCTTCTATATATAATACCTTCAAACCTTACCTACGTGCAGGCGTTCTCTCATCATAGACAATAAAAATAATTACACTTGGCCATCATCAACGGATACTCATACATGTAATAATAATATAATAACAATAGTTAATCAAATGCATACGAGCCAGTAGTATACTTGCAAGAAACACCCTGATTATCTACACCAAGCAAGCAAGTTTCACTTCTTTTTTATATATTCATACTGGGAGTATTATCATCATATAAAGGAAGCTCTCCCTAATTCGCAATTCGAATTTTTGGCGGCTTAAGTACATCATGGAATATGAACGGTCACCACGCTCACAAGCACTACAAACTGGAACACTGTAAAAGTGTTTTGTGTTTGTCAGGGCTACGAACTCGGGCTCGTGGGATTCAACTTCATGCTCGAGGACTCGTCATTAGTTTTGTATGGAATCTAATTTATTACAGGATCAGGATTTGGGTATATTTTTTTAATGGGCAGAATGGGAATGGGCAGAATTTATCCACCGGGACAATTATGCCCTCGCCGGCCTTATGCAGGCCCAATATGCCATTAGGAGGCTGTCAACGGCCGTTTATGGTTCATATACCAGCGGCCCATCGGGAATAGTCCCGGTACTCCCGGTGGCCACTCCGCCCCTGTATATATATATATATTATATATATATACCCAAATCCAGGTCCTGGTATAAATTAGATTCCATACAAACTGATCACGAGTCCTAGAATATGAATGTGTATCCCAGGATCCCGAGTTCGTAGCCCTGACAAACACAAAAACTTATTCGGTGTTCCAATTTTGTAATTTCAATAGATTACAGATTTTATTAATACAATAAATTACTTTCTTTCTATTCATATATTCTAGCAGATATTGAATATGTGATCTACAATAACATTTCCATTTAGAAGAACCATCAAAAGTGATAACTGATACTAAACATGTTTTTGGTCCAATGCGAGGCAAATATACGCCTTGTATACATAATTTATATTCATATGATTTTCATTTGTTGATTTAACTAACTGTAGTTATTTTAGGAAAGCTTTTTTTAGCTTTGCAATGGTGTATTCCTTTTAGAAAAAAATCTTCAGGACTTATTCCACAAGCATGTTTAGCATCGGATATTTCTAAAGTATCGTTTTATTCTAACCAACGGTGTACACTTTCGAAATTTTGTTTCTTATCGAGATCAAAAGCTTATAATGATTAAACGATAAATAACTTAAAATACGAGGCTGTTTCGGATAAATATGCAAAAAAAAATATTATAAAATATAATTTCAATTATAACGAAAACAACTTTAACAAATCTTTTCCTCATGACTTCCGCCGATTCGAATACATTTCTCCCACCTCTCAACCCACTTCCTGAAGGCCTCACGGAACCTGTCTTCCGGGATGGTCCTCCCGACCCGGGTCCACTCCTTCTGGACGCTCTTGTCGACGATCTCCACGCCCTCGAGCATCTTTTTCATGACTGGGAAGTAGAAGAAGTCTGCAGGGGGCAAGGTCAGGAGAGTAGGGTGGATGATCGATGACCTTGATCCCCTTCTTGGCTAAGAACTCCTTCGTGCTATTTGCCATGTGGCACGGAGCATTGTTGAAGTGGAAGTACCAGTCTCTATTGGCCATTTCAGGTCACTTCTCCTTGAATTTCTTTAAAAACATGTTCATGACATCCTTGAACACGGCCACGGTGACGGAGGTCCTCACCGGGAGATAGTGCTGGAAGATCACGCCGCAGTTGTCGAAGGAGCTGAGAACCATCTGTTTCTTCCTTGATTATTGCCGCTTGAACTTCAGGGGCGGATTGGAGCCCTTCGGGAGCCATTGAGATGACCCTCGTTTGGACTCAGGAGTGAAGAAAGACACAGAGATTTCATCCATTGTCACAATCTTGTCCAGAAACTCCAATCCGAGCTCAAAATTGAGTTTCAAGAAGGCTTGTGCGCACCTCACTCTCTTCATTTTGTGATCCTCTGTGAGCATCTTGGGGATCCATCTTGCTGACCTGATTGAGAGCCCAAGATCGTCATGGAGGACGTGGAAAATGGTGTTGATCGACGTCTCGAACTTGATATCCAGTTCCTCCATTGTCACCCGACGGTCGGCCTCCACGTACACCCTCACAGCCTCAATAAAGTCGTCTGTACGGACCTTCCTCCTCCCGTTAGTGCTCCTCTTGTCTGAAGAGTCCTTCCCAGCCTTAACTAATGCTGAAATGCGGTAGATTTGGCTTTGGGAGATGCTGTTGACCTCAAAGGCCGTGTCGACCATGGTCTTGATCTCCTTGGGAGTCTTCCTGGCATTGGCAGGTCCTCGACGAACTTGTGGATGCGCAACATTTCTCTTTTTTGTGAAAATTTGACCCAATGTTACAAAATAACAAAAACAAAAGCTTGATTTTCATAAAAAACAAAGTTCTAAATTGGTTTTGAAACATAAGAAAGAAATCAATTCAATTTGTCTGAGCTTTAATTTAAGTCTATGATTTAGAAGATTGATGCAATATTTTGCAAGATATAAACTGATTCGCATCATTATCCGAAACAACCTCGTATAATAAAATATATTATATAAGTTATTAATTTTTTTATGCGTTATACAATAACAAAAACATCATGGTACAAATTTAACAGCTGTAAATGGTTCTCAAGTCCCCAAGTAACTACGCCATTGATGACAGGACTTCTCATAATATTTCAATATCTCTTGGTCATTTGCTAGAGATCATTTGCTAGACTTGGAATGAAGCATCTATATGTTATTGGTAAGGCTTGAGTTTAAAGTAATGTCTTAATAATTATTTTAAATTCTTTAACAATGATGCCAGATGAATGAGCGATATATATATTCAATATGCTATGGATACGTTATTGATTCCCTTTTAATTATATTTTTTGTTATTATGATTTGTTGATAGATTTTTCAAACCCAAAATTAACATATTAAGTTGATCTTATCACAAGGAAGGGTATGTTCATCGTCGATGGGGATAATACCATAACATAAAGTATTACTATTCTGAGTCTAAGAAGGTGTTCTATTTTATTAGAAAGACTCAGCAATATTGGAGTAGTCTATTAAAAAGATTAGTAAATGTCATGGATAGATAAGTCATGAGAGAAGCAAAAAGGATTGCACTCTTATTTTTGAATCGATCGTTACTCTTAAACTTCCTTTAAAGGCAGGTTTCCATAACTTTGTTGCTTTTCTTCCCACTAATCATGTTCTAAAACAGAGTCCAAGTCAATTGGTATCTTAAGTCATACTTCACTCTCACGAGGTCCCATTTTTGTTATCCCTTTTTTACTTTTAATGGCTAAATCTTGTATCCAATATCCACTCGTTCAAAGCTTTCGTATTTAAACAAAAATGTTTGCTCTTTCCATTTACATCTTGGACCTTGATGTAATAAAGCAAAACCTTGTACAGCAGAAGTAAAGCAAAAAAGGAACTATCATTATGAGTAAGACTCTTTCAGATATTAGATTGGAAGTAATCATAGTAGTTTTAGAATAGTAGTTGTTCATCCTGACTGACTTCTCGCACCGGCCGGCCATATTTGAGTGTGCCTATGCGAGCAACCTACTCCTTCTTTCTTCCTTCCTTTTTTCAAACACAAAAAAGAAGTATATCGAGAACAAGAGGAAGAAAAAACATACATGAATGTAAAAAATCATAAAAAAACATGAAATTTCAGTTACTGTTCGACCAGCTGAGAGGCCGGGTTGACTGTGTGTGTGTGTGTTTTGTGGGGGGGTTGTGGCACAAAGACCTTGTTATTCATGTGCCTTGTGACTCAAATATAATCCCTATAATTTCAGAACATCTAAAAAAACGTTGTGATAGTTGTCTTGTGAATTAACATTACTGCGAGGAAGATTTATTAAACAAAATACAAGGTAAGACTACATATATATACCAGATATACAGACATTATATATATATATATATATATATACATAATGGTGGACAATGATATAATATGTTATAAAGGTCGAAATAAAATACCCTCTTTTTTTCTGCATGTAATAATTGTTGTATAGCATTGTTTTGACTAGCTGACATGAGACAGTTAGTATTGGAATACGTAAGCAGGGAGTTCACGTAATTGTTTTTGTCATTGGGTCCAGTATTATGCTACAAAAAATCCATAGCCTATGAACAATTAGATGTCACCAGCCACAGCTATAACTTATTGTGGTCCTAAAAACTAGGCATGACTTGGCTCCCACGGGTTCCAAATGTCCATCCAATTATGTTAGTTTGGGAATATCGGATTCCCAGTGTCGCAAGTATTTCTGAGTGGGGTTTCAAAATAAGCATTTTTCTATTGGCTCTCTGTGTTCCACAGGCCATAATTTGGTATATTTAAATCAGTCACACCCTTGACCCAATAGCGCGTAATCCCTAGCTACTGGTTCTTACTTATAGGCATACAAAAAACCCTTTGTCGTTTTATACTTATAAAATCCGTTTACATGTAAATACATGTTATTTAGAGTAAACTAAGCATTGTATAAAATAATTTAACCTAACGTCAAAGGTACCGTAGCTTTTATATAATGGGCGTAGATTCCTTTTATTTAATACTAAATTATATGCTGGTTTTTATAATTTTAGACATGTATCTAAGAGTCTCGTTGACCATAATATTCATCACATTATGACGTCAGCTTAAATATATAATACACTGCCCAAGTATACTAGTTACATTATCAACTCCGGTCAGAATTCACTGAAGGTCCGGCCAATAGCCTGGTCTGATAAAAAATATACCTAATTTATAAGACAAAATATTACTTTGCTTTGCTCGTCATCATAATTAACAATATGGCGTCCATGTTTTCCTCCTTTTTTCGCACCTTTGCACATTGGAGGGGGGAAGTATTAGTTTAATTGAGTTCCGTTCGAACAAAGAAAAGGCCACACATATCATAGCCACAGTCATTGTTCTTTGGCAACATGTATATTGCATTTCCCCTTGTACCTTGAATACTCTGTGTTTCGATTTATGGCCATTATTTTGTGTGTTAAAAGACCGCTATTACTTGCATGAGTCATTCATCAAACTTAACAGATGTCGTTTCTGGCTCTTGTGAAACTCTGCTTTTTTATACTGCTGTGAAATCTTTTACACACATCTATAGGTCATTATAACACATATATAAATAAATGAGGATCCTTCACTTTGACTTTTTTCTGGACTGGAATGGATTGAAAGAATATTAACTTGAATAATGGAAAAATAAAAAGTACTAAGAAAAAAAAACCTCTCTTCGTTGTTGAAGGATGAACATCTACTCAAAGTTTTTTCTCTCTTTTAATTAAGGTCTTTATTTAGCTTGAATGTATACAAAAAAATCAAAAGGAAATAGGAAAATGGTGTTTAGAAACATAACATAAATAAACATTTTAGTTTAATTTTATAACGAATTTCTATTCTCTTGGCCCAGTGGGCCTATATTTAAACAAATTAACCCAAGATATACAAAAATGTGTCTACAGACACGTAGTGATAATACCAATTATTTAAACGAAACATTCAAATAATTTAGAAACAACCATATTTGAGGCACTCTGTTGAGCTATTACAAATTCTCTTATTCTTCCAGACAGCATAGAGATAGTGGGTAAAACTTTTGATAGCCCGTGATAGGGGTATTCGTTATTGTCGATTCCATTATTTTTTAAATATTGCTTAATATAACAAGACCAATAGTGGCTTTTGTCCCATAGCTTCCGAATCCAAAAGCAATTTAAAGACTTCCATAATTTTGGATGTTCAAGACTCCCAATCCTCCAAGTTTGAGTGGATTGTGAATTCGATGTTAGGATATATTTCTTCTTTTGTGGAAGCCATAGTCTCCATAGTTAAAAGTACATTTTGCGTGTCCTCCTTGCGTAGGGGCCATGCTAATCTTCTCTGTATCGTTCCAATTTTATTACGAATTTCATTCTTAAAAACATCCAGTATCTCTTGTATCTCCACCAATTACATTTACGAATCTGAATAGACTATTACATATTACTATATATTAAATAAAGCATCTTCTTCGGCTCAGTGAATTTATGAATGTTTATTTTATCATCCTTGACCATTAATAGATTCTAAATCTAACGATATTATATAAAAAAGGAAGAAATACGAGTTGCCAATTGACAAATATATGCTGTTTGGGGAGATCCACCCTAAAAGTATTTCTCTTACTTTGCTTCTATCTGCCGCTTTCATTTCTCTCAAGAATGGAAATCTAACAAATACCCCGATATTCAGCGCTACAATCATTACTGCTGCGCTCTATATTCTCTATGGTACCGTATAAGTGCTAATTTTACTTCTTGACATGTATTATGTTTTATTAACTTAATCTCATATATTGGGATAGAATATCAATATTGTATTTAAATGAATTTTAGTAGATCGATATGGTTTTACTCTTACAGTTATCCATATTAAATAAACATATATGTAAGTATATAAGGACAAAGGAAGGAACATAAGATCATAACAGGATTATCCGTCTAAATTTTCCTATTAGATGTAAGATGGCTGTGAAAAACAATTCACTCCCTCTTGACTTTGACGTTCTAATGTATCTGCCTTTGTGTGTATACGATGACATCAATGTGTTGGTATCATCCGAAAAACAGTTGGTAGGAGCCTTGGCGCAAATTTTTAAGCCTACTTGACTCGATGTAATTTTCCTAGAAGAAAGAAATATGCTAAAGCTAATAGGAATTTCACACTGTTCATGGATATCTATTTTGCTTCCATCACACCCTTGACTACTCAGATTGAATTTTGTTGTTGCAAATATTAAATAAAATTTAGACAAACTACTTTTCCTTTTCGTAAATCATCAGTCTTTTAGATTTTATCTATTGACATTGTCTTCATCTTTTCAATTGTCTAAAAAAATGAATGAAGACTCCTATAAATATAATATAGAGATTTGCAAGCTGTCTCCTTAAATCATGTAGTAGTTCTTTCTACCTATTTCATACAATGGAATTACAATTATAAATTTAGAAATGAATATTAGAGGTTTATAGATAATCATTTTTTATAGGATTGTCTCATCACTCTACAAGTGTACACAGATATAAAGAAAGGTAAAAGTTAAACATCAAACCCCTAAAATAAGGCTAAGAAAATGGCCTTATTCTTATATTATACTTTCCTCTTTTAGTTAATATTGTCTACAAATGTAATTATTCTCTCCAACTTAGTAATTAACATTATTTTTTAAAGTTAACATATAAATTTTCTTTATCTTTCTACGTCTTATAGTCAGACTCATGATCCATTTATCGTCATATATATATAAAATAAACAGCATACTATAATATTATTAAAGATGTAATCATTATATCAGAGTTGCATTTCTCGCCTTAAAACCGCAAGTGAAGCTTAGTTCATTATATAGAATACTCTTTTTTTAATACTCACAATTCATTTTACTACATCAAATACTTCGAGTAAAAGATAGCTGTTTGTTTCCTTTTAATTATTTCACTTTTTGCCCTTGTTTCATTGAGTCTAAGATGCTTTTTAATGAGGTTTATGTAAAAATATGCCCTCATCTTGGAGTAGACTAAGCATTAAATGTCTCAAAAACTAATGTTGTCCTACATAATATTTATTGTTATTGATTCATGATAAAAGACTTGTCTTTTTTATTTATTCCAGGTCATGATATGAGTTCAGAACTGCTGAAGTAAAAAGATATTAACGCCAGCCATGCCTTCATCGAATAGTAACGGAGGGAATCGGACCCCATCCTCCAAAGAGAGTCCCTCCAAGGATAACCCCAATACACAGAGAAGCCCTCGCAAGAGCCACCATCCTAGCCCAGGCCATCTTCGCCGAAGTAAGCGACTCTGCGAGGACGGGGATCATCCACGATTGGAAGAATCCCCTCATCGTCGAAAGAGAGGGTCCTCCGGCGTGCGTATGGGACAAAAGGAACAAGGCTCTCGTGTCCGAGGGACAAGTGAGGGCATCATCATCCAGGAGAGGAATTTGTATTTTGGAAGCCGGAGGAGTCCTCACGACAAATGCATTTACAACAGCATCTCTCTTCCCGCCCTCCAGGAGGATATAGGAACTCCCCCTCTAAAATCCCGATTCCCAATAATAACAAACAGCCCAGTGGGCGTCATGGGCGTCCTAATCGGCCGAAAATGGGCGTGCCGGTCATGACCTCTACACCGCGTCTCATCTTTGGAGGTAACTCGCCCGCTAAGCGGGAAGAAGGAGGAACTAAGAAGGAAGAAGAGCCTATTTATTGCGAAATAGGGGACTCTGCCGAAGGGAGCAATAATAATAACAAGCATAATTGCATGAATAATAACATCAATAACAAAAAGGCTCGCTCGGAGTCCTCGGAGATATTCCGTCACCAGCAATTTCCTCATCATCATTCCTCTTCTCTCCATCGAAACGAGTGCGACGCAGGGAAGAGGAATCGTCTCTCCTCAGACTTTCCTCCTCACAGAATGAACACTCGAAATCAACATCATCACCCCTCTCGGCCTCTCCTCTTCCCTCTCAGAGGAGAAGAGCTCAGGGATCCTTTCCGGAGGGACTCCTGGGACGAAGGGCTGCCACGCAGTTTGACTTCTTTTGTGGGGAAGAGAGCAAGCAGGCCCAGCTGAGCGCCTTACACCCCCAACACCAACATGCTCCTTCCTCCACCACGGTCCTCTCAGAGTACCGACATGAACTCCCGCCCAAGTCGATCTACAATCACATGTCCGGCATCCCTTATAGTCAACCCCCTCAGGTAAGCCAAGATTTAATTATCACGTGTTTATTGTTGGAAGCCTCTCCGTACAACAAGCTATGAATATTAAATGCTCTTTTCGATTTAAGTCCAATATAAAACAAATACACATTTTGCCTCATGTAAAACGTTAAATATTATGAAGGATTTAATTTAGGATCAAAATGACGTATTTGATTCAATGAAGATAGCCTCTCTGTATGACCATATTAGAATATTATGTCCTTTTTAATTTAAGGCAAACTCATTCTTGTCATTAAGAGGCTCTTGTAAAATTATGTCATGAATATTATGTATTATTCGATTTAAGAGCAATTTGACGTATATATATCATCGTGTAGAACAATGCCATGCATAATATGGTCTATTCAATTTAATACCAATAATTATTACTACTAAAGTTGCTCTTGTAAAAATTATTATTGTTTCCTATTCAATTTAAAGCCCTTATTTTAATTTGGTCCCTGAGATATATGTGGTTTCAGCAATTTGTACAGAAGCAATGCAAATACCGGTTTGTAATAATTTTATGGCCTGAATAAAATATTGACAAAATATTATTTATAATAGTATATTTTCAACTGCATGTATCGGTAAATATGTTTTACGTAGAGCTAAGTTTGTACGCTGTACTACTTATATTTAGCATTTTGAAATAATCTTGAAATATTGTAAGAAATGAAATTTTTCAAAAAATATATTTTTTAAAATTATTATGATTTTACTTAATTTACGGTTGGTTCCGCCCTAAATGGCTCAAGCTGTAGGCGTTCCAGGGATTTAAATTGAAATAAATATCTTAAGAAACATAAACTTATTTATTGGAAGGTTTTTAAAGTGAAATTTGAGCAGGTCTAATATTGCCGCTTACTTGCTCTGCGTTTTCTTTTCTTTTTTATATTCATTTTCTTAATCATATATCAAAATGTCGACTGAAAAAAACCATACGTTCAGATTGACATGACCCTCATAACATTTTCCTTTCCTTTGGGGTCGTCGTCTATAATAAACAATAAGCTCAGTTTTCCATATGCGTCAAACCCTCTTAGCTCAAAGCAATATGATCTCGAAAAAGAAGCCGTATAAGTCTTCCTCGGAAATGTTTAACTAAAACAATGACCGATTGTTATTCTGTCTATGTGCATTTCTCCCTTCTCTACAAACAGAAGGCATGGAATTGCTAAGAGGGTATTGTTTATTTAAACAGAAGTGGTGAATTTACATATTTCTATGATCAGTGCTTACGCCATCACTCAATAATAATCTGTTATAACCTCCCCCCTCCTATCATTGAATGAAAAGTCGTCAATACACGATATAGAAGCTCTCCTATAGATTATGAGGCTAAAAATGTGTTTCCTTTCTGTGACTTTATTTTTCTTACTTATCGAAAAGATAAGAATGGGGTGCTTATAGTCAATATTGAAGTTTATATAATTGACATATAAATGTACTATTGAACAAATATTTATACATTATTTAAAGAATATTATGTAAGTTTATTTCATTATCATACAACATTGTGAATGATTTCAAAGTATTGTATTTTATAATATAACACAACTTATATCAAGGTATATAGATATTGGTATTACATACTTTTCATATAATTAAATATGAGACAGGGTTAACATTATGATCAGTGTGCTAAGGTGACTTCAACTCTACAAGTCTAGGGGAAGGTCAATTTTGGTCAATTTCATTGATGAGATCCTAGTTCTTTAGACTAATTTGCACGCTAGTATGCTCATTTATATCTAGTCGGATGCAATTCCTAGGACCAAATAAAAAAGAGGATTACACACCATTCCAGTAATAAAAATATGACGGCATTCTTAATTATAGAGGAATTTGAAGTTTAGACAGCTGACAAGTATAAATCAAACTGTTGAAGAGTAATGCCAAATTTAATAATAAGTTAAGGCAACTTTTTGTGTGCTTATATATATATAAAGTTATATATATATACACACACACATATATATATATATATATATATATATATAGGTATATAAATATATATATATACATATATATATATTATTTTCAAATTATTTTCTCGACAAAAATATCAAAAACTTATGTTTGACGTCATTTGTATGGAAAATGTGATCTTTAACTCTCCCCATACGCTTTTTATATCTCTATGCTTTGTCGTCCCAGGAATTACTTTATTGGTTCCTGCCATCTGGGACTATAGTTTCTTGAATTGCATTTCCAACATATTATTTTTGGGGACTTATCTTTTTTTCATCATAATATCCTGTAAAAAGCTATGTGTATCGCTTATATGTGTACATAAGGAGGGTTGTTATTAAATGCCTTCTTCCGTCAGTGAAATTGATGTTACACATCATTAAAACAATATAAACTGAGGAATATTGGAGTTGATTGAACCTCTCCCCCTGAAGTGAAGGAGAGAGGTATTATTATATATACTTTTTTTAATGAATGGTGAGACGCGTAGGTTATTTAAAAAAATGGTTCATGCTCAGGTCAAAGCTCATTGTGTTTCCATGTCTGCTCAGGTCTAAAATTGGTTGATTAGATCATAGAAATTTTACTTGTAGGAGAATGGTTTTTCTTAAGTGAATATATGCATTTATTGTTGTCAACTGAATGAGTTTTTAATTAGCATTGTATTTGTGTGAATTATTTGTATTTCACGCCAAACATCTATCTGGTATTTACACATGTAGAGTGGTGTGGTTTGAGAACATATTCGTGGTGCACATTTCTTTGTCCTTAGCAGATCAAATTTTTTACATAAGTTTATAAAGAATAGGATCCAGCCTGTCCAGGAAAGTGTATATTCAACTAGTTTCAATTCAGTTAATACTGTATTGAAAATCGAATGTGGAAATGGATAATAAATGTAACCTAGCTAGCTTTAAGGCTAGTTAGCTTTTTACATCTCGGCAAAAAAAAGTGTAAGATCCTTTTTTAAGCAGATTAGCTAGTTTTTATTTTATATTACATCACAAAAACCTATATTTGTATTCTATTTTCTTGAATAACTTATACCTCAGAACGTTACATGCGAAAACGTTACTTCAATAATAATCTCTCTACAACATTTGATATCTTTGTATTATTTATTTGTAAATTTAGTAGCCATTTTAGTAGCAAACTTATTTATAGCTATATACTTAGCCCCGTTACTCAAACGCAGCTAAATGGCGTTTCTTTAATTTATTTCTCCTTCATAAATTTAAGTATCTTTTATATTTGCTCATTTTAAAATAAAGCCCACACAAGCTCCCTTGGTAATAAATTTGCCAAGAATTTCATCTTGGCATTAATTGCTTACATTTTAAACTTGGCTTTGCCGTCATTAGCATCGCTACCATATACATGTCTAATCTACCACCACCTACACATGGGATCATAGTTTAGTTTGCTCTCAAAATCTTATGTCAAATATGATGCTAAAATAACAATTTGCAAATCCATACTTCAACATGTGCGATGGGTGTAACAATAAGTTCAATCTCAAACGAGTTATATAAGCCATTACTCAATGAAGAAGTGTATGGCCGTATTTTCTCTATATTTAACAAACGAGTAGGGTAGCTGTCTGAGCCAAGGGTTGTTGTTAGAGTGTTCTTGAAGAATAAGGTAAACAACTCATTTTCTAGTATTTTGAAAAAGGAGGGAGTTAATTTTTTCCCTATGCCTTTTTAATGCATGCTTGGTAAATGAAAGGAAATCTATTTTAAAAGTGTTTTCGCTGACTGTTAATCGTAATGTCAAAAATAAGGGAGATTTAAAGTATAAAATCCATCAAAAAATTGTCCTGAATTATAACAAAAAATAATGGTTCTTAGTTTTTTTAAATTTTGCGATAGTGGAATTATATTATTGTTTTTTTGAATGACTTTTAAAACCATTAATATATCTAATGTTAATTTTTTTTACTTATTACAATCAACTAATATATATTTTTACTTATTTGTATTCCATTTACAGTATTGAGCTTTGATCTAAAAAACTAATAAATAATATAGGTACTAACTATATTTATGAGGTAATCCAGACTAATGTAGTTTTAGTTTTTGCAACCATTTTTCATACCGTTCAAATTATATATGTTCATGAGGATCTTTTGCTTACTATGTATATTGTATGTTTAAAGATAAATCTTTATGAAGAGTCCATATAATACTATAAACGGTCATATTAAGTGCAAAAATGAAGAGAGAAAAAAGAGGAACGTGAAACCTTTATTCCTTAAAATTCATGTTTTTCATATAAAGATAGGATTTTTTGCACAAGCCATAGGTGGATTCAATGAGGCATTTATCAAGAAAGTGAAAGATATATTTTTAAAGAAATAGTTTTTTCTCGGAAAAATAAATCAATAAAAAGTCTTCTTCCTATGTTAAGTCAGTACCCAGTTCTTTTTTTATGCTGTTCCAAAGTGGAAGAACGAAAGGAGAATTGAAAGTTTTAAATTGTTATTCATATCCCTTATATTTGATAATTTTTTTTTTGTCTTAAGTGTATTACTTTTTTAAATCAATTGTGTTTTTTTAATCATAAGATCAATAGCAATACAATAGAAGAAGACCAAAGCAAATCATTTCATGCATGTGTGAACTGTTGAAAGCTACGTTTTTCTGCCGATTAGTATAAGATAAAATATATTCTACGGCCATAAATTCAAAGTTTGGATTGATTAAATTAGGTTTTCATGTATTTTTTTACTTTTACATAAAATTATTTTGAAAAAAATATTTTTAATGGCAATCAAACCAAAAAGCTGTAATTGTGATCTAAATAAATGAACCTATAATTTTTATGATTCTTCAGGAATACTTTGTCGTACAAAAATGAATTATATAAATTCAAACCTGTCTTTAGTGGCCAATCTAGGGAATTTAATGAGGCTGTTATATACAGGTAGCAAAAACCAAAGGTTTTAGTGCTTTATTTTTCTTCTACAGGGAACTCATGGGTAGCTGGATTAGACAGGTGACTGCTAACACAGGTTGGACTTTATTTGTATGGATTTTAATCATGTCATTTACAGTAGTCAAGGACATTTCGTAATAAAGTATATATATATATATACATTTGATAATTACACGGAGATTCTAATCTTACAAAGGCATGATAGCAATCAATTATGAAATCCTTTTTTGTGTAAAGAAGTGCATTGAACTCCTCATCAAATAATAAATCCTTTAATAACCCCGTGTGTGTATGTGGACATGATTCATCTATGATTGGTCCTACCATAGCGTATTATTATTACTTCATATGTCATGGGGGAACTTTCATTTATTCCTCTGTCATGGCTTGTTGCAATTCTAGAATGTATCAAACCTGTATTTTGGACTTATTAAATACGTTTAATTACCTTACCAATCTGGGTAATTAGTATTATCCTTTTGAGGTGGTTGAAAAATATGAATGCATTTAGTAGGCATATTTAGTGAGTTCTAAATGTTGTCTTATGATGAGAGTCCCTTCCAACTTGTTTAATAGGTTGTGAGTCACCAGATGAATGAATTTAACTTGAATAAAATGATTATCTAATGACTTATGAAATGGAGACAAATAGTATAAATATTTAAAAAATATATAATATATATGAGAATATACGATTACCATTTGGTAACGGCAGTTAGTGTAACCTGGATAGGAAGAAAAAAAGAAGGGAGAGGAGTGAGGGCAAAATACTCCCTCCCTTCTCTTTCTATCCAGGTAACACTAACAGAGTTACCAGATGGTAATCGTATATTCTCATATCAAAAGATCATTTTTGGGGGAGAGTACGTATTTGCTTATATCTCTTAAAGTATAGCGATTTTTAGAACACAAAATATATCAAATGAAAGCTTGGTTAACCAGCTTTAATATTTTGGTATACTAAATCATGTCAATTTAATAAGTAGAGAGTTATATGCACATTAAAAAAAGCCTATCTCGCGTACAAAATGACGCATATAATGGATTATAAATGCGTCAGAGACAAAGTAAAATTTTGAGAGGATACCTTGACGCACATCTAAGAAACACATTATTATTTATTTTTTTCATAATCGATTTCTTATAGGTCAATACAGGCTCTGAATCATATGATGTAAACTCAGATTGTACTGAATTCTGAATTGATAGAATGCAACCAAGGTCATTTTTGGATTTATCATCTAAAGTTTTACTAAACTTAAAAGTACTATTTTACTCTGAAGCGAACAAGTCATCTTCTACAGGCGAGTGAAGTTAATTGATACAAAAAAGCTATGAAATAAGCTAACAATACACACTCCCTTTCTTGCTTTGTTTTTACTGAAAACTTTGTTTTATTAAAAAACATCAAACATACGTCTGGTAGTAAATTAGATTTCCTTTAAATTAATAATTATATTGAAGTCTGTAACGTCCACCATTTTGAAGAAATTTGCGGAAAACTATATTTTTACTAAATTTTTAAAACTTTGACCTCGTTGCGCGACCTCGTAATGTTGACCGATTTTGTTCAAACTTTGTATGTCGTCTTCTTTTATCACCAAGAAACAGAAAATGCTCAAAGTTGCTAACATTTCAAACATTTGAAAAATAAGAACAACCCTAATGACCATTT
>CP045891.1:30293520-30314095 GCA_013387185.1 Caligus rogercresseyi
ATCTTTTACTAACTATAAAATGTTGTATTTTACTTTATACATTTTAATAATATACTTTTAGTGCTGTCATAAAACAGTCAGAGAATAACATTTCCAAAACCTATAAAAAGTGAAGAATTAAATATATACCTAATAGTAAAAAAAAAAAAAAATTATATTTACTCATCTAAAAGTATGACTTTATACGTACTTTTTGTATTAATTGTATGACTATGACATCATTGGTTTAAGTCCATGAATTATGTAGGGATAAGAGATACCTTAGTTTATATCAATATGTAATTTAAATATGCACTCAAGGGGCTAAAAGGCACTAGTATGTCCATAATGCACAAATCGATAAACTTCCTTTTAACTGAATGTCTCAAGAGAAACTACAATCAATGACGTCATTGTGATTCCTTTAGTGACTATTCATTTTGTATTATTGATGCATGGACTTTTTCTCTTTGTGGAACGGTACGATAATTCTTCAGCTCAATATGTGCAAGTAGAAACTCTTCAATGAGTTTGAATCTCTTCCCATGAATTTGTACATCGTCAATTACTGTTTGTTCAAGTTTAGGAAACAGTCATTGGTAACAACGTACAAATTGTACACAATTCCAGCTGAAGGTTTGTTTGGAAGACGTTGTTGGTAAACATTTCATTGTGTGCTGAAATTCTTTATCTTAAGTTTTTACTGCGCTTCATCATAAAAATATCCCTTTTGCAAAGTAATGTTATTGTTCTGGGCACATACTTTTGAAGCGCTTCCATTTATTGTCCGTGTGTTCTTTAATAAAAGAGGTTTCCTCATTGACTTGTTTGTGATAAAAATGTAATCTTTAGTATTGATATATTTAATATGCAATGATATTATTTCTGTAAAATCTTGTTAAAAAAAAATTTAATCAAATCTTAATTATATTTAATGTTTTTTATGTTTCCAGTCAATTCAATAAAGCTTTCATTAAAAAGATGTACACAACAAATAATAATATTTTCACAAACTCAATCTCAACTGCTACCAATTATGCACGATCGGACGAAAGCAAACATACCGTGAAGTGTAGCTAATCCACTATCTGGAACTCTGTTTTATTGTTACCTGACAAGGAACCCTCACAAGGAATATTTATTACTTCATGGTACATTATATTGACAAACTATGACAGTCCTCTCTTCATTCCTCAAAAAACAACAAGTGTTTGCTTGTAATATATATATTTTATATTGTACAATACCTTTCATTTATAATATATTGATTTATCTTGTGAAATGAAAACTAAATATAAAATTGTCTGTAACGACAACCAAAATTCTTAAATCAAATATATTTACGCCATGATCGCAGGAGTAGAACTTTGCTTTAAAATGCTTTAGAATAGGAAATTTAATGTCATTTTAAGAAATAAAATACATATATTTCATCATTTTATCGTATAAAACAAAGTAAAACCTCACAGAAATATAATTAGAATAAATAAATAATATATCTTAAATTGCTTAAATTATGTGTATTAGATCAATTTGACTAAAATTTGACTTCACCGTAAAAAGGGAAAACATTTATGTTTTGTGTGTTGGGCAAGAAGTCGTTTGAATTCATTTTTTTTTTGCCTATATGGTTCGATAGAATTCATCGATGGATAAATAAGCATTATAAAGTCTATCAAACCAGGATCGATCAATGAGGTTATATACCATCTGTCGGGATTCGAACCTGCGCCCCCAACATTGAAAGATTGTAATTCAAAAAACCATTTTGTTTAATTGAAAAACCAAAGAAGCTGCCTTCATTTTGAAGCTTATGTAAAGGTGGTTCAATTTTGACCCGTAGGAACGAACAAGTGTGACCAAAATCCTAAGACCACTCAAGGTTTAATAACATAGCTCAGACTCAGATCAGAGATCGTCGATAAGTTCACAACTGCATAGCAAAGAATTAATCATCGCGTTATGCAATATAATCATGCAATTCCTTGGGTTTGTTAATAGTAAATACTTCATATCTTCATTATTTTCCATTTGTCAATATAATGGATGTCGCTACGTTTGTATCAAAAAAAGCCATCTTATCTTGTTGGCAATAAACGAATATTTGTATTGAAGGAATACCTTAATATGAAATCATTTGATAGACACTTGATTCTTACATGTTTAATAGACCTTGAATTTAAAGAATCATGTTGTTCAATCCCTTCAATCGTTTTTGACAAGCCTTTGATATAACTCCACTTTTAATCTAGAGCATATTTTACATTCGAATCACCTTATAGGAAAAACCCCAAGGAAATAACATCATGACATGCAAGCCTACAACCCAACATTCGCACAGTCTACATTATTTTGAATGTATAAAAACTTACTCTTGACCGAGGAAATAAATGAATTCAACGATAAGTCCCTTAACTGTATATAATCCTAACCCTGTGTTTTAGTTTCTAGATCAAAAGACCTTCTATTTAATGTAGTCCTATTCACTTATCACTCCTATTCATCGAAGCCACACTAAGGCTTTAAAACTAAACCAGTTTTTTGTTGTTAGGAATACCATCATCGGCCTAAGATTAGCTCAAGTATTCATAAGATCTTTTACTTAATGCTCCAGGAAGTTAGCCTCATCTACTTCATTACTACATACTTAAAAAAACTAGGTGTTGTATTATACGTACAAAGCCTACTGCATACATGACGGTTAAATTATCCGTTAAGGTTGACGTCATTTCCGGTCTGAATTTATTGCAACCAATTATATATACAAAGTCTTTATTTATTATTATATTTTAATATTTCATTACAAACAAAATTATGGTCAAATTTAATACCAAATCTGTCATCCTCTGTATATAAATTCAATAAAGCTAATTGTAGAAAAAGAAAGGAAATCTCAAAAATACATAATGTAAAAAACAAACATATTAACAACGATTATTGGGTAGTATCACTGGACATTCGGCAAAGGATTTATCTTCTTTATTGGCAAGACCCGTGGTTTACCCTTTATTCATCCAGGGGCACCCATTTTTGGGATTACTTTACGTCATCAAACTTCCTTTTGAGTGTCCATTTATATATAATAAAGGTCGATGATGCAAAGGTAAACATTTCGGATACAAACTAGGCTTATTTCATAGTGAAAGTCAGTAATCATATCACTATTGAAGTCAAAACAAAAATTAATTGTACTGTCATTCTTCCAGCTTGTCGTGATCTTTCATGACGTCACAGAGGAATGCAAAAACCACTGCTCGTGGCAATATAGGCATACCTTGTATTCATATATATCTTGGATGATTCCACGAGTGCAGAGGTATAAATCTCTTTATGATTAATCGTGGATGCAATGATTGTCATAAGCATTTAATTCGGGATATATATTTAAGAACAAATATATTTTTAAATAAAAATATATACTTTTATAAAAATATAGTTGTCAGATTATTTCACTTTCTTCATAATCGAATATGTATTGAATTATAGACGATAGGTCACACATATAGCCTTAAAAATATGCCATTTTCGTAATTATATACGTCCTCAAACAACATTGGAAATGAAGCCCTAACTATTTTTGGATTAAGTAAAGTATCAAAGGTCTCTTTTCAAGGTTTTAAGATTGTGATGTGTTTTTTACGAGCCTACTACAAAATGTTAGGATCTCATGTTCGAACCCTAGGCTCCCATACACACTCACACAAAGATGATGGTATGAATATACATAAAGTATAATGAGAGGAATCTGAGGTTTATGAAAGGAACTGGAAGAGTATTATCCATTAATGTTTTATGAAAAAAAGGGGTAGAGAGGGATTTTTTTATTATCATTATATGTACTTAGGCACTATATTTTTTTGTTGCTATTATCATGCCTGAGAAGCCGCAAAACATTCCGTGTGTATGAGTCATACGTATTTTTTTTGTAACAGGCAATTAACGATTGCTACATCCATCCATGGGAAGGTGAGGTGGTGGAGGAAAGAGGGAGAGGGGAAAAGGTAATAGATGGCGCCACTGCTTAGGAAGAAGGAGATAAAAATTGGAGGGAAAATTTGAAATGATATGTTGTTTAATACAACTATATTTTTATTACATATTCTTATCATGCATGACTAACTATAAGGACCTTATAACAAGAAATATAAAAAATCTTGAACTTCTACAACATTGACTTCATTACATTACAAATGTTTTTTTTGTTCATTCAGGGTAGGATCCAAGACTACGAATGGTGATCGAAATCTTTAATCCAAGGCGGAATCGAGTAAGCTATTTTAGTCTATGCCAAAACACACAGTCACTTAAATCATATTGACAACTCACTTTACATGGGGAAGCCGAACAGAACGATCAAGTTACAATTTTGTAAGAATGGTTGGAAAGTTTGAGGATGTTGGTTAAAGCAATTAAGAGCCACTCGCATAAGTGGGCGCCTACGCGCCCATATGTTCGCCATTCGGGTATGGGTAGGTTTTGGAGCTAGTTTGTGAGTGAAACAGACCTTAATGAATTTAAGAGAGGAGGCAAAAGTTCAGTTGTTTTGAAGCTTATCAAGGTCAAATCTCTACCTGTTTGATCATAATTAAGTATAAAGTAAGGTAGGTAGTAAAATCAGAAAAGTTGTATCCATGACATCTTTTTCCATTTCTGGTTCCATCACTTTTGAAATAGTTTTATTAGGTTAGCCTTGACCAAGGATTCCATAAGTACCTTCAAAGTTCAAATCTGACCATAAATGTGGGAGGAAATAGCGTGCGGACATACAGACGGACGGACGGACAGAGATTGGTGAATTATTATATAGATTATTCTCTTAGAAAAAGAACAATGAATCCCAGCCAACAAAGAGAAAAGAAGTGTCATTACATCTCTGCTAACAAAAATAACGGCCATGAATGAGACTAATGAATATGTTTGTTCAAAAGTAAATCATTAATTTGATCATGAAATGAAATACCGGTTCTATAGTTGTTTGCAAACTATCATTTATTAGTTCGATGAATTGGCAAATGAAAGTGGTATCTGTAAAAAAATAAAACATCTACGGGTGTTGTTCATTTTTCTTAAAATCAATATTCTAACAATAAAAATGTCCTGTTCAGATATTTAGATTTAGATGAATAATAATAGTGCTTATTATTTTTATACACCGTTACGGATCGATAAATATATGCGATTGGTATGGGTATTCGATTTAAAAAATGATCGTTTATCTGTACTGAATATATTGTCGGAGGGTATGATATATGAAATATAGAAAAAAGCTAAATCATGCTTGAGCTTTGTGGCCACAGGGTAATAAAATATATTATAAACCCGAAAACTACCGTTTTTTGGAGTTCTATAAACGACTGATTCCATATATGACGGGATACAATTAAAATCTTATCACTTTAACAAACCTTTTTTCTTCGTAAGTAACCGATCCTTACAAAATCAAAAACATGACGACTCCTTCATTACCCAAATTTAAGAGTCATTTCTTAACAATATTTTTTGCATGACTTCTTTGTATTGCAAAAAGCATGGAGAAAAGATGACTCGACAAACTAAAATCATTATCCTTTCAAATATTGCGCAAAAGCCATAACTAAGTATTCGTTTATCACTAAGGATATATATATATATATATATATATATATTTTATTGATGAACAGACATCGTTATGTAAAATACTCGGGAAGAGCATAGATTATATTTAACTTTTTGAAAATTAGTTTTATGCATGTAAATATTCAAATATCTTGCAACTGTATGCCGGTAAGTCTGACAAGCAAAGCCATGAGGGAGTATTATATCTGATAAATTATTGCTAAACATATTTCTTGTAAACATTCTAAGTAAATAATGCTTGTGGTGTTATTAGAATTTAGGTACCCATAGGTATATTGAAATACAACATATGCCCATGCTGTTAAGATAGCTGATTTTCGCTTGCTTGGGATTTTTAATGACGTCACACCAGCAAGAGATAAGAATACCTTACATATTTTATTCCCCCCCACTCATGCCACTAAAAAACTATTACAATTTTACACATTAAACGTATTTATTCTAATAATAATAAGATTTATAACTTCCTTGAAAATATGTCTTCTTTTTTTATACACCTTGAATTGATATTGGAGACAAATGTCTTATCAAATGTGTTTCTTTAGGAAAAGTAGAAATGGTTTTTGAATAAATAAAATTATGGCGTAACATTGCACGAAATCCATTGGCTTTACATTATTGACCCATTGACTTAGCATTGTCTTGAATGGAAGTAAACACAGTATAATATATCATATAATAAAATACCACACTATCTAACTGATTCAAAACCATCAACAGTGCGTAAATTATCAGCATTATCTTCAAACACATGCAAAGCCTTTGTTAACCAGCATTTACTTATGTGGTTCTTAGAGGGTAAGCTAACATTATTTAAGGGTGTACTTATTTATCCACGATGTAGGTATTTATTTATAGATGTGGGCTTTACAAAATATATTTCTAATTATATCTTTATATTTATGGAGGCTAATAACTTTATGTTTGTTGTGCATTCTAAAAAATGGATACACTATCTGATATGAAATATAAACGATGATATCCATCGTTAAGCTTAATCTCCTTAACAAACAAGAAATAGTTAAGGGGATTTGTTTAAGACATTTCGTATTAAGAAGACGTTCCATATATATTCCAGCGGCTAAAGCTATAAATATGATAAAAATTGATATGTTGTCGTAATCAGAAGAGTGGTTTAAATACCGTGTTCTCTCTGGCACACTCAAAGTGCAATATAATTTCTTTTAAATTCTATAATTACAAAAACACAGCATGTATTATATGCAAGGAGAAGTGCATCATGCACCTATATTTCGGGGATTTTATCAAAGGTTAAACTCCACATTAAAGTTTTAAAGGATATATGTAGTAAGAAATGATGTTTTTTACCCCAATGTTCTTTCTAGTTTAAAAAAAATGTGTCTATTATTTGTTGTTTTGTTTGAAATATGAAATGATTGCTGTTGGCCAAGAAAAAAAAGACATTTCTTATTAACGTCTAAGGAACAATATGATATTAAACGAGTTAGGAATACAATTAGTTAATTCAACTCTACTATTAATAAAAGTCTCTGTCTTTAAACAAAACTAAATTATTTTTATATTGATAATAGAGATCTATTCAATAACAAAGAAAAATATTGACTGTCGATTAGATCAATCAATAACAATTTCATCAATACTATATAATATATGAAAGGTTTTGTAATTTGCGTCTAAATAGAAGATCTGTTTGTTTGGACACAATCACTCAATTCTATGAATAAGCTCTCTATTTATTCCTATGGTTATGCATACTTAATAAAATGACCATACATGGTACAATATAAAGTCTAATGGTATTAAGATGATAATTACATCATTATAGTTATCACATTTCGTCAAATTTCACATAAGTAATAGAAAATGAATGTCTCGATAATTATGTACATCAAATCAATTATTCATTTTATTTTTTTGTCATCTAACGAGCTAAAATATGATTTTTTGGAACTGTAATGTAATGGATTAAGTGTATTGTACCATTATGTATTATAATTTAAAGTGAAATCTGAATATATTTACGGAATTCGTTTCGATTCGTCACAAGGAGTATCATTTTGAAAAACTTAATTAAATATATCCTATTTTGGCTTCAAAATAACCAATTTAAATATCTTCATTCTTACAAAGGAAAAAAAATATTGAATCTTATTATTTGTCATCTGGCGAGCACAAATTTGAAACTTTTGGAATTGTCATGAGTGTTAAATTAGTGTATTTTACCATTATTTAATTACAATTAAAATACAATCTTATGATGCTTAATGATTTCGTTTCAATTCGTCGTGGGGTCTCATTTTGAAAAACTTAATTAGATATATCCTATTTTGGCTTCAGAATAACCAAATTTAAATGTATTAATTCTAACGAGGGAAATGTTCGTGTCATCCCGCAAGCTCAAATTTGAATTTTTGGAATGATCATGAAATGGAAAGAGTGTATGGTACCATAATGTATTTAAAAATTGTTATTTTGAAGAGCTAAATCAAATATATCCATTTTTCCTACATTTTAACCAAATTTAAATGTCTTCATTCTAAAGAGGAAATAATTATTTGAATTGAGATAATTAGACGTATAAGCATATCTAATGTTACCTAATGATCTATCCCACTCTCATAAAATATATTGACCATAAAATTAAATTATATCTTGTTATTAGACCAAATATACCAATATTTATTCCTCTTAAGGATAATAATAATGACCACATAACCACTTCAACTCAAAATCCCTTAATGGCTGCTCTTTGTAAGCATAGAGTCCCAGTTTTTTTAAACCGGTATTCCATTCATTATTCTTAATTATTCTTATTATTATTTAAATTACGCTTAATTATAAACCTTTTTCTAGATATGGCTTAATGGTATATAAATGCTTATTGGAGGCCGTTTATGAGCTCTATAGTAGTTAATATTATGTATTTGTTGAGTGATAATTAAATGACTTTTGGTATGTTATATAACTTGTTGGGCTTTTGATGTACGTTTTACAGATATTTTACATATTTAAAATATGCATGTATTCTCATAAGCTAATGAACTGTTTAATAATGAACTTATTATTTTATTAATTGTTTTATGAATTCTTTAACTATTTTACCCTTACCAATTCACATTCTTAAGCGGTTATAATGGTTCTTGAAATATTTTGGTATAATGACTCCGAATTAAAAATATTAGCGTCTATAAAAGTTCTTCAGAAATATCATTTGTGATCTATGTGTTTTTAACACAAAAAAATCATTTACTTTTATTTATAATAAATATATATACATGATGCAAATATATGAATAACTGTTTTTGTTGTTGATTGTTATATTCATTAAAATACATACTGATAAAAAATATTAGCAACTAAAAAAACAATTAAGTTTATGATCTTAATGTATATCCTTTTTTGTAATTAAGTACATTAATATTCTAGGCCAATGTTATGGTCTCCATTAGAGGACATTGTAATTTTAATGATTGTTTTCAAGAGTACTATATTGCTTTTTCAATATTAAAAGTCAGTCTATGAATATGTTTGATTTGCCGTTAGAATGTGGCGAATCCATTGTTAACTCTGCATTAAGCATACGAACCACATTAACAAATATATTCGTCGTATGCTAGCGTTAACTTAAAGCGATTCTTACAATACAAAATGGAACCTGAAGTTAAAATCATGGATTTTTAAGTTTTATACTTTTACTAGGTTATGATGATCTGGATTCATTGCTAGGAGCTAAATTAATTTCATTTATTTTTATTTGTTTTGATAAAGATGTTTTGGGGAATGCATATGAGGGTAAGCAAATGTGTTTGTTCATATTGAACTACTATTTACACACAAAACACATGCACGAAAGTGAACTCGCATGAACACACCCACCGGAGCTCACGACTTCGTGGTTGCCATAGTTATAACGTTATGTGGTTTTGTTTTACAGTAGGAGAGAGTCAGGACTTTACTTCTCCTGCTCGCAATTAATAATTATATAATAAGTTATAATAAGAAAAAAAATTGGTATTGTCGGTATCCAGCTTAAGATATCAATCGTGAAAAAGCCTTTATAGATGCGTCATAGGTAAATTTTTTGTTGATAAATGGATTTTGAAACGACTTTCTCTCCCCATTTTGCGAGCAAGGGATTGTATCGAATATTTTTTAGGTACTTATTATTAAGATATAAAAAAATGATTAACATCAACTATTGAGAGTGAAATCTCTGGTTTAGGATTGCTATGAAGCCTTTAATAGGGCTGAATGGGTAAATAATTCCACAGTAACCAATGAGGCACCTCGTCAGGAGCTAATGGAGCAAATAACAAACGGACTGATATCCTCTTAAAAACATTTATTGTTTTTTTTGTGGCGAACAAATATATTCTGTATTAATTGTCTGATACAACATCAGAAGGGTTGCAAATGATATAAAAGTTGGGTTTTTTCGATAACCTAACCTTTTTCTCATATTTACTTTTTCTAAAATTTATTTTGGATCCCCCAAAATAAATTTATCAGGATGAAGTGTTTTAGTGGGCTTACACGATAGATATCTTAAGCTTTTATTCTGAGAGTGCCTACTAAAAAAATCAACATTAAATAATTATTTTTTTTTAAATCTCACCACCCATAAGATTAACTATCATTTAAAAAACTATATTTTATGGGCAAAACAAAGGTTGAATAGCATATATATATTTTCAATGATTGAGTTCGTTTTTATACCACTTCATTTATTGTACTTAAAAGTATACTTTTGCAAAGAAAAATATGACATTTGTAAGTCCCGCGAAACAATTATGAACAAATATACATAAAGAACAATTGATCTTTAAAAAGTATTTTATTGTACCTAACAGCGATCATGATAGGTACTTTAGTCAAGTAGATCCTTAATATATGAAATATATATATTGTGCAGATATACTAATTTAATTCAATGTGATCTCTACAAAATTTACAAAAATGAAGATGTCATTTTTCCCACAACAAATTTCATATAATTTTATAACAAAATATCATAGTCTATAATCAAAGCTAATATTTTATAATAATTGTATTTTTCAAAGGCCTATCATTCACCTTAACGTTTTCATAGCCGAAAAGAATCCATCGAAAAAGGAAATCGTTCAGCCTTTTTTCAGCAACACATTAGTCGCTTTACAAAATATAATTAACCTCTAAAAATAAGCTGATGCAATTTACATTTCTTCATTATACAAAAATGTCTCAAGATAATGGAATCTACGTGTCTTTAAAAATCATATTCCATGATACATTTGACCCCCTTAACCCCTCTTTATCCGAAAAGATTGCCTGTCTTAAAGATATTATTTTTTCATTATTCTTTTTTAACATATTTGTGGTTTTTCCTCCCTTTTCCTTTATTTCAACCAGAAAAAATCCATCGCTCCATATTACACTCATGTGCATATTTTATTTAATGAAACACATTTATCATATTTGAAATGACTCAATAAAAGAAAGAAAGGAAATCAACAAAACAGCTGATGTGTGCCATCTTATACGAAATTTATTAATAACGATAATATATATTATTCATGTAAATGAAACAATACGTGGAAGGAGGAAATGTGATATTCCTTGCGCGGCAAAATTTCGTAACGACAAAAAAATCTCGTTACGTCATTGTAAGAAATTATCATAATTATATTTCAAAAAGCATAAATAATGTTACATCACTGTGCATTGACAGCATGACTTCCCTTTCTCTATTGAAAAAATCCATGTTTGAATGGGGCAGCCATTTTGAAATGATTTTTTGTGCTATTAAACGCGATATTTTTTACATTTTCTGTTGAGCATCCAGATACTATGCAGGTAGATGAATAAAACCTGGAGTGTTTTTTTTTAAATATAGAACCATTACAATTAATGTTTAATAACGCAGGTGATATAATATGTCCCTAAGTGTATGACGACACGAATCATATATGACGGCACTGCTTTTTTCTTATAAATTAAAATTCATATACATTTTGCAGAGGAAACATCTATAAAAAATAATAATGAATAGAATACCGAAAATAAAGGACATATTAATATATTTTTTTTAAATATGGAAAATACGTTTTTAAAATTCTTTGGGCTCAATGTTTTTTTACATAATAAAATGATAATAATTTTGAAAAGGTTATCATTTAAAGATTTAAAAAATGCCTAATTTTGTTAAATCTTTGTTAGTGACGACCTTTCTTCAAAGCGGTCATCTGCCCATAGTAACCACTCAAATTTCCCTGCTGAATAAAATTAAGTAATGAAACCTTCTGTGTATAGCGGCCAACTTTTGTTCTCTTGAGTGAGCACTTTGGATATGTTTGATTGTATATGTGTCATTTCTTTACATTATATATATATATATATATGTTGACTTACTTCCTTTGGGAAAAGTCTTGGATGAATTTCTCTCCCTTCCCTTTTAATATATGTCAAGTCTCCCGTGATAAATATTAAAACATTTCAGTTGTTTTTCACACCATGAGTAGTAGACGAAGTATATCAAAAGTCTTACAAAGAGGGCTGTAAATCCTGATTCTTATCCGAAAAGGATGCTTCCTAAGCTATGTGCATGCCCCAAATCCCTTCCCTTCACGCTCAACAATACATAACAAATTGTGACACTGACTTTGACAGTTTTCATTTTTCATAAGACAAGCATACAAGAATGTATATCTCTTATATTATATATATATGCATTCTGACAAATGAATGGTATTATAGTGGACACGCTAAGACATCCTCCTAACGTGTAAGCTAAAGTTCAATACGACAAAAGGCTTAACTTTTGTTTTATTTGTTTACACGATTGCAATATAGACCCCTGACCATCGTCTTTAGCCAGAGACTTGGCTACCTGGAGAGGTTTCGAATAGAAGTCGGATAGTGGTGGTGGATTTTTAAGGCCGATATAATAGCAATAATATATAATGATAGTTTTTTTTTCGAGGAAAACCTCAATCGACCGAAAGTTTCTCCTACAAGTTTATATTTGTTACCAATTATCGAAGGAAAACAAATGTAATACAAAGGTATGATGATTAAAATAAATACAATCTGTATTATGTCAAACTCTTATAGCCAATTTTTGCTACATAAAATGAAAGCATAGCTCTACGGGACAGGCGTTTTACAGCTTACATCGTCTTTATGACGACAGTGCCCCTGTAAAATTATTTTTCCATCTATTTAATATAAAAAGTATATTTTTATAAAATAAAATTTAGACATACATTTTTAATGAATAATAAAATATACATTAAAAACCATTAATAAAATTGATTGTTAAAATTAATGCTCAGGAAAAAGACTCCAAAATTGTGTACATCTCTTATTTGTGTTCCCACCGTTGCACAATAAAGTAGTGTATGCTTAACACAACAGCATGAACTGAAGAGTTCATGGACTTATTAATCTTCAGTTATGTATTAATGTCAGTTATTCAGCAAATCCTTGCAAAAGGAAGAGTTTCATTGTAATCAATGAATAGATAAGTAATACAAAGTTTATAATTCTTCCTACAACATATTTTTTTTTTTTGCACGTCTTTTCTTTTCAAGATACATTAACCAGAAGAACACCAACAACTTTGCCATTCAGACATAAATTGATGAGGTCTTCATTATTATATATAGTGCTGTGTGGTGCAAATTAGAATCGTTTGGGGAGTCGTTAGACAGTTTTAGGAGGAGGAGGAGAGAAAACCTTCCTCATACACATCAAGGTATGAAAAGGTGGAAAATAGGCTTTTCATTCTTTTTATTATTTTTGACTTCACAAAGGAAGTCGTTGAAGTCGCAGCTATCTAAATAGCATGTACCCAGGTGAGAGAGGTATTAATACGCAACACACACATTTGTATATATATTTAACAAATCTAAGGTTAATTACGGATTAGGAGTACCTTTTTTAAACGCCAAGATCATCGCATTAAACCCTCTAACGTATCTAGAGCGTCATTTTCATGGTTAGAAAACGGAGAATAAAAGGCAAATTTAACTCTATTAACCAACAACATTTTCTCTTGAATCTAAGAATCACTGGACTCCCTGTTGGTGTCCATCACCTCGTCGGAAGACATATGGAAACTCTTCGTTCGGTCTCCAATGCGTCAAACGACAACAAAAAAAAATACAAACAACTATTCCCCTTCATGTAGTCCGAGAAGATCAAGCTGTCACTATTTTATTAACAGATCTTTTAAGTTCATTTTTGTTTTTATTATAATTACTCTTAATTTCTCGCATTATTAAATGTTCTTTATTGTTTTTATTATATGTACAAAAAAATAACACTCAATCGTTGATGATATTATGTATTTCCATGTTTTCATTTGATTTTTTAGCAATGAGACAAAATAAATCATAATTCATTTAAAAAAGGAATCTAAGAAGGTTGGATCCATACGATTGGATTCCTAGAGTGTCCAATGATCAACAAATTCGAGACAATAGATGTCTATGGATAACAAAAGTGGACGTTTTTCTCAAATGGATGGTTGAACGAAAAGAAGAAGAATGAATAAACAAAGAAGAAGTTGGCATTTGTAATGAATCATAGCTTCACTTATGACTACCGTTGGGGTGGAACATCAATTCAAAAATAAGACTATCGTCCTTAAGAACACAAATCGTCTACTCTCATGGGTCCATAATATTACGAATCCTTTCAAGTGGCTGCTCCTCCATATCATCTATTAATTTTAACTTAATAAAGAAACTGTTCATATCAGGGGGCTCGTGAATGCTTATTTTATAGTCGGAAAATAAATATATCATCAAGTTTGGCTCTAAGCCTTTGAAAAAAATAAAGTACCAATTAAATATATACTTTTTGGCAAGTTTTGAAGAACTATCATATGTATCTCTTTGAATGATATCAAACATTTTATAACAATAATAGCGGAACTAACGCATTGAAAACATAATGTCGACCCTACAAGTTGTTGAGGAAAAATTATGGTAGCTCTTCAAAACTCGACAATTTTTTTTAAATTGACAGTATTTCCAGCTACTTCACATGAAGCAACATAAAGAGGAGTAGTTGCCTTAAATACTTACATAGCATATTGATGAGATACTTGTTGACTGCCATAACTCACAGCTCTTTTATTTGTTTGACACCGATCCTCAAAGTTTGACACACATACGATTCACATGCACGGACTTTAACTCTTTAAAAATCTTGTTCCACTCAATAAGAGAGATGTGATTACAATTTTTATGTTTTTTGTGTTGTAGACTATGAATATTGAAAAACAGAAATAAAATGTAACTGAACCGATCCACATTACCTATCAAAAGAAATCTTGAAGTACTCATTATATTAATCCAACATTATAGTGAAATTTGTTTTTATTATTGATATGTTGGGCCAGCCTTATTTAATAAATGCATTAAAAATATATATCTGATCAAAAATGCTTACTTGGACATTTTTGATCAATAGAAGCACTCAATATATGCCAATATATACTACACTCATAAGCTTGATGCAATTCCTATATGACATCAGGAGTGTACAACTTTCCAATCCATTTAAATATGAGGCAAAATAATATTTTAGTGTCTTTTCTTTTCAATCCGTTTTGTCATGAGACTGGTATATTATATATATATAGTAAACAAGTTACAAGCATTCTGCTCTCAATATTACAAAACTGATGTTTGCATAAAAATAATTTAATATGGGTCAGGTATGGATGCATTTGTGATGCAAAAAAATATATTAATAAAATTAAATATACTAATAATCATTTTTAATGATATTTGAGATGTTTGCATATATGCCAACATGGACTGGCATAGATGGTTATAACTTCTTATCAAAATACAATATTGAATATATATATATATATTTTTTAAAGTATATATTGATGGGTAAACATTTGTCAATTGAACATCAACCACAAAGTTGAACAAAAACAGAGCTAAGAACTTAATTGGTTGTACATTATAAAAAGGATTTAAGTGCAACGAAGTTATGCTTAACAATAACTGAGAAAGTATTTAATATCATTTCAAAAGAGAGAGAGAGAGAGTAGTTCTGGTGGTTCTTGGTTAGATGTATTTTGACGGCTATCATAAGTTTAAAAACAGGTAGATGATATGGCTTACTTGTACCATAGATGATGGCCTTGAAAAGAGAATAGGGAGGGGGTTATTTTTGTCTCACTATCAGGACAGTGTTGAATTAATTTTGCTCTCATAAATCAGTTGCATTTAATATTGAACAACAAAAGAGAGGAGAGATTTGTGTCCAGACATATTCATCTATGCTCATGCAAACAATATTTTTTGTCTCTTGATTAAACTGATTTACTATATTTGTTTTCTTATATTTCTTCTGTTCTTTCAAACAAAAAAAATGTAGTAAAATATATCTCAGGATAAGTGTCAGTGTACTCTTAAGCGTGTTCAATATTAGGGACGTTGGTTCGAGAGGACAATTTACATTCAACATTATTAAAACATCTTAGGCTCGATTCAGCTGTTGATATTCTACTTATTTATATCCTCACGGGTACACTTCATCGAATCCTTAAGGCAATATAAGCTTCCTAAGCAACAATCAATATATTGAGGCTACAAGAGACTCTTGGGTGCTACTTATAGAAAAAAAACGCAAAAGAAAGAACTTCTTTTTGTAGAGAAACAAGAGACGCATCAAAACACTTCTTAATGGACTATCAGCAAATTATATCACAGCTTGGTAATTATTTATTCACTTTTAACATGCCTAGTTGAAGGTTGCGTGATATAGTATTAAGTTCTGTTGCAAAGTTGCTACCGTAAGGATATATATATATATATATATATATATAGATAGATAGAGAGGGAGAGAGAGAGAGATAGAAGAAAGGAAGAACCAGTGTAATTGAATACGATGGATGCACTCATTAATGTTCCAAAGGATGTAAAATCAAGTGTCCTGAAGTAGTGGAAATGTGGTAGCCGCGGGAACAGGATCATCAGCGAGATAAGTGGCTCCCATTCGGAACGCTACAAAATCCCTTGCAGCAAAATCAGACGATTGCTTTGGTCCCTGGCCCAAAAAATGCCCATCCCAACGGTTCATCATGTCTTGGAGGTAAGTGCCTATCAGCTGAGAGCAGGTACTCAATTTGCGTTGGTAGATGACCTCGATAATTGAATTCTAGTTCTGAACCATTCCGCTTTGTGGATTTTAGCACGGGTGTTCATATAAACAATCTAGAGTGCTTTTGGAAAGACACAAAGAGGAAGCTTAAGTCGATGGTTCCCGATTCTATGCTCCCTGGCCACTTGGATTAACTTCTTTTGTGAGAGTTTGGTTAGTAGAGCCTGCTAGAAGTTGCTTTCAAATTTATTTAAAGACAATTTGGACTTTACTCCAATGAATAAATTTCCTATGAATGTTTTATAAAATAAAGAAATACAACTTAATACTGTTTGTCTATCCCTTTCAACTGATTATAGTTATAAGTCATTTGAGGGCAATCAAGGAGAATAGATTGTTTATCAACGGAGATGTCTAGGGCCTATTGGAGCCATAAGGGTTTTTATGTGATGGCACAAAAGCACTAGTGAAAGAGGATTTACAATCATAAACAGCCGATAAATAGGACCCCAAAATGATGAATGTAAACCCATTTCTTTTTTCTTTCTTTCTGTTTACGGTGATAGCTTTGCCAATGGAACTTTAAATAATTTAAACACAACCTCGACCTCAGGGTTGTTTCGTTGTTAAAAAGTCCCAGTATTTCTTATTTAAATTTTAATAAAATATGAATCTTTTTTTAAGGCTCCGCATAAAGAAGCAATTTTTTTACATATGAAATAGGATTCTCCTTCTCTGAATATTTATTATTAATAATATTGTAAGAATGTTGAGAATATTAGATTTTTTGTTTGATGTGAAGAAATTTATAAATAGTGAATATACATTTGATTTTTTTGGCAAATGTGATCCAAGCTTAATTCGAAACTGTTCTGAAATATTTTTTAGATCGATGGACCCAAAAATGTATTACCCCGATCCACGACAAATAGAAAAAATGTTCTTAAGAGGCTGAGATACAACTATTACAGGCTATTTATAAATAATTATTAGTGGATTTTTAATACTTTTTTGCTCATTTATCCTCAAAAATCACGTTTTATTGTGGTATACAATTTTAGAAAAAATATAAACTAGAAATTGACATTAAAAAGTGAACCGTATTTTTTAAAGATTATTTATATTATGAATGATTCATTTCTCAGGTAAATTTGATTCATGAAAAAAAATTCCCAAGAAAATTTATCAAAATACTTTTGTATATTTGTGTTGTTTAGATATGATATGTAATGAATGAGAAGTGATAATAAAAAAGCTCTCTTTGCTATCTGGCTTGATCTATTATGTGTTGTATTTTAAATATGTACATTGGGCAATTTTTTATCTCGCGGAAAAAGACTTAAAATAAGGGAAGATGTATATCTTTGATGTTTACTATCTTTTTGACTTAATGTAAACAAGCAAATCGTCTTCTCACGAACAAAATCAACGGACCAACACAGGCTTTATTTTTTACGAGAAAAAAATAAAAGATTATGTTAACATCTAAATTTAGAAAGAATATATTTATATATAAATATATTAGGGGGTATTATATAAACCTAATATTGAGATATCAAACTACCACCCCCTGCGAAAGTTGCGTCATTAGAAACTAAATGATCGTAAAAAAATGAATTTTGGTTTGACCCCCCCCTTACCCCCCCCACCCGAATTGCGTCCAAAGTTTCGTTATGAAACAAAACTTTTTTGTTGCTTATTTTGTAAAAGTTTAGTTTAGTTATATGGCTAAATTTAGCTATGACCAATTTATGACTTTGTATTTTTTGCAAATTTTCGACCAAATAAATTTAGTGGCAATAATGAACATAAGTGCTGACGCAACCAACCATTTTTTAAACAACAGCTTCTACTACTGTTCTTTTATAGTTTAAGAAGGAAAAAGATTAAAAGGATGTTGATGTTTTTAAGTATTTTTAAATACGTTTATTCTTCACATTTAATTTCATACAGTAAATTTGGCACATAAAATAAATTGTATATTCTTTCTTTATTTTAAATGTAGGGATTTTTTTATAGACTCCATGGTTGATAATATATGTCAATGACGTTGATTATATCCCTAAACTTTTGCAAATACCTCCATTAATAGTTTCACAAGCTCTTCCACTGATTCTTTGCTATAAAAAACCGTCAACACTTGTTTGGAGATTCTTTTCTTTAAAAAAACGGTCGTCATTTTCAACTAATTTCTTACTAATTTAGAGAAATTCTCCACTTAAAATTGTCGAAGGAACGAAAATATATATTATGTTCCGGCCCGGGTCCCGGCGAAAAAAGGTGTCCCGGTCGTTTCCTATATACCTATATATATATATATATATTATATATATAATATATATATATATAATATATATATATTATATATATATTATAAACGCATGGTATTAAAAATAAGCATTTTGTAATATTGTTGTATTACTAAACAGTTGTTCTTACTTACAGGTATGCCGCGGTACAGCGGTTAATTAACACGTTTTAAAAGTCTCTGATATTGTGGACTTGAAAATATTCATAAATGAAACATAAAAATTCATTACTTTCTAGAGGGACGCAAAGATACTTGTGCCTCTAGTAAGAGTGCCCTCCATTCTATTTACGTTTATATCCTTGAACCAATGACGAGTATGCTATTCTAAAGATGTATGTATTTTATAAAACTTATCAGAATAATTAGAGCCTTAGGGGGAAAAAGTTATATAGCTCTCCTTCATTCATCTCAAAATGTTCGTGTTCAAAAATAAATTAACCTGTGCAAAACATTTTTTTTGTTCATTTTAAAGGTCACATGCCTACATAATACATCATATGAGGTCATCCCTCAATCCCCTTTCTTCCCCTACTTATTCTCATAAAGGAAATGGATGCCTATTGATTTTGTTTTTCCGGGCTAGCCAAGGATAATGCCCCTCTCAATATAATTACTCTTGAATGAGGTAAGATGTATAATATATATTACCTACTTAGATAAAAAGTTGTTTGAGACACAACAAAGAAATCATCCATAATGGGCCCATCTAGCCTATATTTTGAAACAAAGGAGGAAATCTTTCAATTAATATCTACATGTCGGTGGTATTGTAAGAGCAAGTTTAAAATAACTAAATGCTGAGGTAGATGATGACATATATAAATAGGCACGTATGTAAATAGACCTTAACGACATTGTAATTTTATTGGATATTTTACAATATAAAAAAGCGAAAAACTCTCTCTGTTGTTTTTAATGTCTGATCATTAATTGAATTGTTGGTTTTGTTGTGATGATTTCTTTTAGATAAATAATATGATAAAATATTTTTTGGTAGAAATATTTTATCTGCGAATATTTTATTTAAAACAAAATACAAAAAAATTATATATAGGAAACAGAGTAAAACTATTAATAGCAGCTGTGAAAATACATAAGTGAACAAAATTTATTTATGTTATATAACACATTTCTCCTTTTTAGTCAATACATATAATGAAGTACTTTCTATGTATTATTTTTTAATAAAAAAACTTGCAGAAAGGAGTGCGATAGCTCAGTGCGTTAACACTAGAACGGCCAGCATTATCTCTACTCCTTCCCAGGCATGGGGGTCAGTTGACCCCATATTACAAATAGCTAAATATTTTATGTAATGGCCATGGAACATGTTTGTGATTATTAGAATAATATTTGTAGATTCTTTTGAGTTATAATCTATATATTGCACCAAATATGATCAATAAGATAATTTATTGTATGATAATACTTTATTTTCTACTTATTTTTCATAAAAGTATATGCCTTTACTTACATTTTTGTCACATCAATGTCAGAACCCCACGTAACTTTTTTACATTTGCCTACATCGATGTTAAGAGTTGATTCGCTTCTTTCGAGTGCAATTTATCTTACACCACT
>CP045891.1:30314195-30329246 GCA_013387185.1 Caligus rogercresseyi
ATACTGAAGGCACAAAGTGTACCTTCAAGCACGTATTCAGTTTTTAAGACAATCTTTTGTTAATCTTTGAAACAGCATCTTCCCATCCATTAATAAAAGGAATATATAGAGTCCCATCGACGTCATCATTGAACCCATGATGATAACACACTACCTACATAATATTGTAATTAATGATTTATAATTGTTGATAAAAATTAACGAAGAAGTTAGCAATTACACACTATTTAAGTTGTCTCAAATGATGCTATTGTGCCTGTTTTTCCCTTCCTTTCTTTCAGCTGTCGATAAATCTCTCATTTAATGTATAAGCCAGAAGTTTAAAGACATAGAGAGCTTATTGGATTCTAAAGAAAATACGCATTGTGTCAAAATACAACTGAACGAATATTTCCTCTGCTATTGGAGGGAATAGCTCTCTATATCTTTCTATCTCTATGATTCTTCAGAGAAATACGTCATTGTGTCCATAATACAGCTGAACTGTTTCCCTCTGCTATTGGAGGGGATAGCTCTCTATATCTTTTATCTGTATGGTATAAGTACTCTATATTTCTATCTGTATGATTTAACGTCATATATTGATTTATACTTTTTAGATGCATCATCTTAATCCTTATCTGATCATCTGTTTTGCATATATATGTATTGGTCTATGTTATTAGTATTGTAAAAAAATACCCACATTGCACGAAAAGATCTTTTTAAAGAAAAAACCCAGAAAATTTAAATATTATCCAATTATAAAATAAATGTTCCCATTATATCATTAAGTAAAGATAAGTAGCTTGTTGAATGCCTTTAGATAATTTTTTTTCTGACCTATAAATAACAAGAAAAATAAGTTTAGAACGCAGCTTATTGCTATCAAGCCAACAATTTATTTGCCTTAAGTAATAATGTTACCACTTTACAGACTTCAAAAATAAAACTTTATACACAAAAATAATTATTTATAAATTATAAATTTAAAGTTTAAAAAAAGTTGATATTAGATAGCACTTAGTCTCTAACCAACCTCGAGGTTGTTTCTTGCTGATGAAATTGTTTGCTTTTTGTATTGTTTTTCGTAATACTAGGTATCGAGGAATTAATGAAATAATAATGTGGAAAAAATATAATTTTTCCATTAAATGTTATTTGATATGAATGTTAATTGTTTTATATCTCTTTATAAAAACTTGTTTTGGGTGTATGTTGGTTTCAATATTAAAACTACCTAAAAACGAGTTTTAGTAAACTTAAGTAAGTGGTTAATCCAACCATATAACTCATTATCATCAATCAGGTTTGGTACCTTAATTAAGAATTCTCTAGTGTTGTGAATACTTATATATCCACTCAGAGTAATTGATAGGCTGAGCACAGGTTTGGCACGTCCGCAATTTCGTAACTCAAGGAATAAACGTTTTATGCTGTTAAATGTGATAATAACAGTCAAGATTTAATATTACTAATCAATTTGATTTAAATATTCCTAAAACCCCAAACCTCATTTTTGTAAGATTGTACAACATATATATAAATGAATATATTTTTAGTTTTGTTTACATATTATATATGTCATATATTTATTTCAGTTTATCGTGATGTACTACCTGGCTCCGAAATTCCTTGGATTCCAAAAATATCAAGAATTTCGAATAAAAATAGTCACAAATTTGTATCTATTTTAACACAGCATTAATTTCAAGTGGCAATGAAAGAAATTAAATACATATATACATCCTCTAACTTTATTACTTACGCGGACGAAGTTGCAATTCAACCTTCATATTATTCGTTCTCCCCTAAAAAAAAGTTTTTCATTCATTTTGGTCGTAATTTTTGATCAAATAATTTTCTATGTAGTTATCTTTTATTAAGTTATATAAAGATTTTCTTTCCGACAAACTTCATAGGAATTTAATCCCACCAATAACATTAATCAAGGGGCCATTGATGAAATACAATGACCTTGTGCGGTGGTAGGATTTTAATGGAAACCCAGAATGAATGGTATTTGTGTTGTTTTTACAAATACAAAGTCAAGAAAAATAGATATTAAAAAACATTATGTATTTTTATAAAATTACAGATTTATGGTTAAATAAGTAAAAAATATAATATTTCCGATATTTATGATATACTTTACTCTTCACTACAATTCCTTATACTTGGCCTTGTCAAATATAATAAATCTTGACTTTATATTAGTATGATTGTGGTTATTATAGGAAATTAATATTTTTTAATTTCTTTTTGGATAAGATTTTATAAACGACAATTGAACGTAATGAGTTCTACAAAGATGAATATAACGTACATAATTTTTTCAAATGTTTTAAAATTCTACTACTAGTTTTGTTATATCGACGAAGTTTTCCTCCAAATCTTTATTTCCGATATTTTAATGACAGAGCAATAGCCTTCTTTGGAACTTAAATGCTTTTATGTTTACATAAAATATATCAATTGTATTGGATATATATATATTAACAATTTAGTAACATCCCCTCTGCGACGATACCAAAATTATAGTTCCTACACCTAAACTGC
Source organism: Caligus rogercresseyi (assembly GCA_013387185.1). NCBI lineage: Eukaryota > Metazoa > Arthropoda > Copepoda > Siphonostomatoida > Caligidae > Caligus > Caligus rogercresseyi. The sequence continues at coordinate 30,316,734 of CP045891.1, forward strand.
AGTAGAAATAATTGATTAAATCAATATGTACCGTCATTTTGAATGGTTGGTTGATGTCACTCAAAAGTGATAACCATATATCCGAAAATAGCGTCTGTGAAAAAAAATTATCGCTGATATCCCTTGTCAACAAGGAATTTCGTCCCATAGCTTTAAATAAATAAGATACTATTGGTAATGCAGGGTCGATTTGTGAAGCACGGATGTTTAACGTCGGATGAGAGCCCTAAGATTATTTAGTTTTTTAGAGGGTAAGCTTCGGAAAAATATGGGAAGTTTCACATTTAGTCGCCTTATGTCCACTTTTTCCAGTGATAGAAGCACTTTAACACTCAATGTCATTTACAGAAAATGTGGTCCCAATTTCATGGTAATTAAAAAGGAAAATGGGAGGGGGGCTAACGGCTTGAATTTTTCTTGTAGTATATTTATATTGATAAGAATACTACAAATAAATATTAGGTATATCCGACCATAAAAGCATTAATGATTAAATGGCAAGGATTTTGCACATTTACTTTTTTATTTATAGGCTTAGGGTTTGAAGGTAGCAATTGGTAAAATTTTTATGATCCGGCAGACGTCTAGATCATACTTCTTCCAACGCGAAGAACGCATACTTCTTCATTAACCTCATATATTATTTATAGAAACGCAAATATAAATATCCTTCATCCTATGACAAAACTTCAGCGCATTAATGAAAGATGACAGTAATTAAAACAGCCTCAAGGTCTACACATGTGAGACATAGACTCATACTTTTATGCCTTTGAAATGACTCAGCAAACGGGAAATAGTTAAATAATTATGCATAGTTTATTGAGTAGCTACACGCATAAACAATATACAAAAGTTACTCCTTAGGGGAGGTAAACAAAAACAGAAATTCATGCCTAATGACTGACTCCAAGACATGCAAATCGCATAAATCATAGCAAAATTTGGCATGTTTAATTCTTATTTAAGACAATGTTCTCATCAGTTTGCCTTTTGTTAATGTATAAATACATATATTATTGTTTGCAAAGTAATTAACGAATAACTTGCCTTTAAACCTTCTAAAGAAATGATTTTTTTGTTTTTTAGAATTAAGCAACAGCTGTACATGTGTGTCTTATAGGATATTTATTATATTTCCGGTTGTTTTGTAGAAATACCATTTGTAATAAAATATTTGTAAATAAAAAGCTTCCTAAATAGAAAATCCGATATTGAATCTAATCATTCCCCGTTTTGAAATAAATCAGTATGAAATGTTTATAAGTTTCATCATATTGTTTAGAAAGTAATCAAATAATGTGTTAATCAGATGAATTTTAGATTCATGGCCAACAAATAAAATTGATTAAAGAGTAAGAAATGTTTCATTCTACTATACAAAACTTAAAAAAAAGTTGAGTACTTAAGAAAAAGAGCACAGCATTAAAACTAACAGTGGACTACTACATAAGTGGAAGTCCATTTTAAATAGATATATTTTTAGTTTAGTTTACTTTTAACCTATCCTATTAATCAATACGGCATAATCAACATTTTTTGAATGTGTTGGTATATTTACATATATATACATATATCAGGAGACGACCGGGTAATTTTCGAAATACTCTTTTCTAAAAAAACGTCTTCACTTTTTTTGGAGATTCTTTTCTAAAAAACGACGTCGTCACTTATTTTTTGGAAATTCTTTTTCTTCTAAAAAAACGTCACTACTCCAGAATGTCGAATGAACGAAAGTTATATTAAGTCCCGTCCAGTTTTGGCCCGGCCCGGCTCGAAAAATTTAAGTCCCGGCCCGGGTCCCCGACGAAAAAAGGCGTCCTGGTCGTTTCCTGATGTATATATATATATATATATATTATCTTAACCAAAGAGGAGAAGAAAAAAATTTGAACATATCTCTACAGAAATAAAAAATATAATGATAATACATCTTATTTCAAAAACAAAACCCTCATTCACGGTTATTTAACATATATTGGAATCATCATTACATCCCTACTACCTACCAAGGGCACAGGATCATCAAATTTTACCCATTGATTATGCAGCAGCTAATACCCAAATATGAATAAGTCATTATGTATGCCATGTTTTTTACATGCAAACAGATTATCATGATGGACATTATTATTATGTTAATTAAATTCACTGAAGGTTAATCAATACAACTCCCTCCTTCCATGCCAGGCATCCCTACTTATATCTTATTCATTAAAATAATGAACATTCCTCATGCAAAGAGGAACGTATCCTTCTTAATGATAGACTTTATATCCTTATGGAGCTATAGAAAAAAGTCATTCCTTATAGACTATAGGAAATACGAGATATTTTAATTGTATACTGCAATAATCTGATTATCCTTAATACAAGCGTGCTCATTAACTACGTCACTACAAATTATGCCTTAGTTTTACAACCACATCGAATTAGGTAAAAGAATAAAATATAATTCAATATTTAATTCACAATTTTGGTTACCTTTTTTTTAAAGATTTATATGTTTTGTTGCTCATTAAATATTTTAATAAAGTGGGTGAAAAGTTTTCAGCAAAATGTTCTCTTCGATCTTCCTGAGTCTAAAGTCGATACAGGTAATGTGTTCTCCTATGAGTCCAGATCTCAATTTATCAAATATCGATTTTGTAGGAATTTGTAGTGTCATACATACTTTTAACGAGGCTAAATGTCAAAATAGACCACTGATCCACTCCAATTATTTATATGTCCATCTATCAGAACCTGAAGCGCATCATTGCGTCGTAATATTCTCTAAAGCCACCAGGCAATGATATCACCTTTTCAAACCAACATATGTATGATTCATAATGCTATACATTCAGAGAGACTATATTGCCTAGTCTTGGAAATAGTGTCTTTTTATCGACGATTTGTTGGTTACATAGTTTAGTATACATTTTTTGATGCAGTGGCAATTACACTACAATAAAATGCCAAAATATTGCCATTTTAGTATGGAATACCAAATTGTCCCAATTTGTAGCCCAAGGTGGGGATCGACTCGTTTGTCGGACTGCCGCCTCATCCGATCCCCTCTCCCTTAAGTCCGTGGCCTCATTTGTCACCAGTGCTGCAGCTATTTGGCAGTAGCCCTCAATTTCGCAACACCAAAACTATGAGGGGAAGCACATGTAGTTGCCAAGTCTTTGGAAAAATGTGCCCCTTAAATAACACTTATATATCAGACGATAGTGTTTTTTAAAATGTTTCATTTATTTTTGTTTTAAATTTAAGGGTTTTTTTTCTTTCTCTTCAGAAAAACAGATATAATATATAATATACATTGTATTACTTTTTTTAAATTCCTGACATCCCTGACTAGCCGAATGTGCTAGGATGTTTTCTTGGGAAAAAATAAAGACGATTACACACCCTGTTGCTGTTGGGACATTATTAAAAAAGTTAAGTATTTTAATAATAATCCAAAATGTACGGATACAGAAGAAAATTCAAATGACACGGATTCAGTCTAGGTGATAAAAATCTGACATTAACAGGTGCGAAGCTTGCGAGTACCCATAAAATCGTCAGGGAAACCCTCATCAAGTTGGGCACAGCACAGTTGAAATACCATGGATTTAACGAATCGTAAACTGAGGTGTTCAACTTCCTTAAAATTTGCACTTTTTTCTGTCAAAGCTAAAGTTTATTCCTTTAAATTCTCTCGAATACCTCAAATCATCAAACTGTCAATAAGAACAAGGAACGTTTAATATTGAATAAAAATATTTCTTATAAGTCATTTATTATTATTGTTTTTATCTTTAGACAGTCATTTGAAATTATAATGTTCATTTATGTTTTGTTTTGAACGTAACAGTCTTCAGATTGTCTTTTTTATAATCTACTACTTTCTAGTGGTATTGTTATTTTTTTACTGTACGGATTTGTCTTAACCAAAAAAAATCAAGAATTGCATTACTTTTTAATTTATTGCTTCTGTTGGAGTACTCAAATGTAGAGGTTAGTGGTATTTAGTAGTTTTTATCATTTTACAAGTATTTGATATCGGTATCGGTAGATATCTACCGCCAGTAATATGTAAATTCATAGCTCTTCTTTATTCATTTGTGATATAAGCTAATTATAAACCATTAAAAACGATATTGATAATAATTAAGGGATGTGGTTTTTTCGCTAAATGTAAGTATATATATTAAAATAAAATGATTATAAACATTGCAATGATATATTGTAATACCAACTAAATATAGAGTATTTATTATTACAGCTAAAAATAGTCATCTTTATAAACTTACATATTAAGCTATTCATTATGAAATGAAAATGCATGATCAAAAGTATAGGTTGAAATTACGCATAATAATTAATTTGTTCCTATAAAGAAATAGCTTTGAATGAAAAGAAAAACATTCATAGTTTTCTAATGATCTTTAAAAAATCCAAAATTCTATTATACTTTACAATTTTATATTAAGATGTTAAGTTTTATTTAATGACAAAAGCGAGGTAATTGTCCATGCAGCATTACAACCATCTCCAAATATTGGAATTTTAACATAAATAGCTAATTTCTAGCTGACACAACTCTACTTCCTGAAAACAATTGGTGCATAATTATTAGTTAGGATATAGAATCTTGAAATTCAAGAAAGAAAAACGTCCAAAGCCCTCGTCATCCTTAATCTAAATTGAAGTATGTGAATAAATGTTCGTTAACAAGATTTAACAACGTTAAATCTCATTTACTTAAAGTGGACCAAAAGTTTCATTTTTCCCCTTTGATTTTTGTGAAGCCAAGTTATGCTTATATGGGCATACACTTAAAATATGATACCCATGATGATCACGTCTGGATGGTCACATTAACCATCCGAATACCAAGATCATATTTTCTTATTGCATTATTCATACTCATATGAAACAAAAAATATCGATATTTTCCAAGCTTATCCATGAATTCACTATTGTAACTATATATATATATATATATATATCAGGAACGACCGGACACCTTTTTTTTTCGCCAGGACTTAAATTTTTTCAAGCCGGGCCGGGACATAATATATATTTTCGTTCCTTCTACATTCTAAAGTCAAGAATCTCCAAAAAAAAGTGATGAGGGTTTTTTTATAGAAAATAATCAACAAAAAAAATGATGAGTTTTTTTAGAAAAGAATCCCCAAAAAATGATGATTGTTTTTAGAAATAATCTCCAAAAAAGTGATGACTTTTTTTTTTAGAAAAGAATCTACAAAATGTTTTTGAAGTGATTATTTTTAATTTTGTTATGACCAACGAAATATTGAAAAAATATTGATGTCCCGGCCCGGTGTATTAAAAACCAGGACACCGGGCCAGGCCGGACGCTAAAAAACAGGGTACCCGTCGTTTCCTGATATATATATAGATCATATATATATATATATATCCATATATAGTCTTTCATTGTTCATGGTTCATTATAAAATTAATTCTCGTCATTCGTTTATCGTTCGTATTTCAAAATAAATCATCTCAATTATGCTTAAAAAAACGAATAATTTGTTAGAATTATTTCATTACTATCAATTGACAGGGCGTTTGTGTTGTCTATCGGGTGCGATTTTTTGCCTGAGCCCGATTGGTTTACTGTATGCTTATTAGGACGGTTTAGTAAGCTTTTAAAAAGATGCATTCTGTGCAAAAAGTGCGGACTTAAAAAAAGAAGTTTAACTAGAGGACTCAGAGAGTGCACACCTCCGCCGATCCCCACCAAATGACTCACTTGGTATTTTTGTCATTTGCCAATAGATGTCGCTGTGCTGTGCTCTCCTCTTTGAGAGCACAGCACAGCGCATCTATTGGTAGAGTAGGCTAACTTGAAATATTTATTAGTATTTAGGTCATTTTGCATCTTAAAGAAGCACTCAGAGATGCCAAAATTTAATCACTTGTCCTTTTGGCCTTTCCAACACTCCACAAAGTTTCATCCGAATCCGTTCCGCACTTTTTGAGTTACCCTGCTGACAAACAAACAAACAAACGCCAGTGAAACAATACTTCCTTCGGCGAAGGTAAAAATGTTTCTCTTCTCAAGAAAAAAAAGGTGACGACGTTTTTATTACAAAGATTCTTTGGATAAGATAACAAATATTACATACTATGGGTAGTGTTGTGTCGATTCTTATCAAGGACAGAGGACTGAAGTCCAGTCTGGTCCGGTTCAGTCCAGTCCTTCTTGTCGGTCCTTAAAAAGGATAAATGGTTTCTTTTTGAAATCATAACCTACGTCATGTTGTCAACTTCTCTTTATGCAATGAAAAGAAAAAATCCTTATATGAGAAAGTAACATCTTAAATGAGCTGATGACAAATATAACATTTTTTTACTTATGTTGTTAATAAATATAAAAATTGATCATTACGAAAATAAATCGTCGATACTTGATGACAATACACAAAAATTAGCCTTTAGCGTTTTAAACGAAAGGGTTTTGAATTAACTATTTGTTCAGAAACATAATGACTGACGATGATTATACTGAAAGGCCTATATTACGAGAATTTTTTTTTCCTAAATGTCTAATATTAATATTATTAACCCCTTTTGTTGATGTTGTATTAACACCAAGTTATGATAGAATTATACTTACATATAATATTACAGTAAGAAGGTTTTAAATAAATACTCTTTCAACATTTTTTGAAAATTAAAGGACTAAAGACTATCTCAAGGACCGACGGTCCTAAGAACCGATCCCAAGGACTGACGGTCCTAAGAACCAATCCCGAGGACGGACAGTCCTAAGGACCGATCCCAAGAACTGACAGTCCTAAGACCGATCCCAAGGACCGTCGAATAGGACCGATCCTAAAACGGACTGGACCGGACTGAATAAATTTGGACCCACACAACACTAGCTATGGAATGTGTGTTTTCCTATTTGGCACCAGGGGTAAACATTCATGAAGATATTTGAAAAAACAAACCTGCAAGTTACTGTAATATTTTTTTTAAAGGAATGACGAATGATAACACCGTGTAACAAACCTTTTGTCCTTGGTTGAAACTGTTATTTCTATTTGCCTATGTCCAGCAAACACGAAAAATACTTTTAATCATTTCTTATTTTGCTTTTGAGTCCAGGATAAGGATATTTGTGAAATTTACAATTTCATCATTTCTAAGGGTTCAGGCCCAGTTATCTTCGTGGAAAGTAAGAATAACCACAAATGTCAGAACTATTTATTTTTCTACAATATCTGTGCATTTCAAATCCGTTTTTATAATTTATATATATTACGTACTAATCGAAAAATGGGCTATATACTTTAAAAAGTTGACCATATTTTAGTGTGAAAGTAAAGAAAAGATCAATTTAGTAGGATGAAGTATTGATCATATTAAGTAACTACTTTTAGGTGATTATTGAGGTTGTATTTAGTATTATTGTGATTGTTACGAGAAGAAAAAATAGGTTTGCCTTTTTATTTACATTTAATTATTTATAAGTGTCAAAATAATTTTTTTTGTAGAGAGTTACTCTGATTTGGAAAATTGCATTTCAATATCATTATCAATTATTTAAGGAACTTGCAAATAAAAGGCAAACCTATTTTTTTTCTTCGTAACTAATCACAATAATATTAAATGCAACCTCAATAATCACCTAAAAGTAGTTACTTAATATGATCAATACTTCGTCCTACTAAATTGATCTTTTCTTTACTTTCATGCCAAATATCGAAATTATAAAAACTGTTCTGAAATGCATTGACATATACTAAAAATACATTAAATATTGATTATAGTCAATAGACTCGAAACAAAAAATGTATCACCGCTTAAATAGAACACTAAAATATGGTCAACTTTTTGAAATGTATAGCCGATTTTTTCGATTAGTATGAAAGATATATGAATTATAGAAACGGATTTGAAATGCACAGATATAGTAGAAAAATAAATACTACTGACATTTGTGGTTATTCTTACTTTCCACGAAGATAACTGGGCCTGAACCATTAGAAATGATGAAAATTGTAAATTTCAAAAAAGGTCATAAAGGCCAAACCTTTTTTCGGACAAAATTTTATGTGGCATTTTTGGAATCTACGTAAAAAATGGGACTCAAATTAGGAATTTCAGCCAAAGAACAAACAAAGACCTTAATTTTGTTACATAGTGTAATTAATTTTTCTTTGTTGTTCACCAAAAAAATTGTCGTTCATCGTTCACGAACGATTACAAATGAACAAGTCTGATAAATATAAATATATGTTCGAAGGATTAATAATATCAGTGTACAATTAAGATAATTAAGATTTTTTACACTTTTAGTTTAAGATGGGCATCTTAAAGAGACAATTTTTGATTAATCTCAGGGAAAGCAGATTCGACAATTGAAATCTGATAAGTAAAAAGAAGATAAAATGCTTAAATTGACTCTAGTCATCCCCTCAGCCACTTTATTCAATGCCCTAACCTTGAAAGCCACTCTAACATATTTAGCTTCCTGATCCTTGCCCTCTTAGATTGACTTTAATAAATACTGTATGTTTTTTTTTCTGATTAAAATGGAGGCATTTGTGTAATGGAGGGATTAATCCACAAAGTAAGAAGGGCTTTTTTCATTACAACGATCACAGCACAATGATTTATTTTCCTGTATGAATAAATGGTTTCCACTGATTGTATCTAAAGGGATTAGGAGCATGAAAGCAGAAGGTAAAAAATAGAGGCCTTTTGAAGGAGTTTTTCTTTAAGGACACGAACTCAACAAATTAGATGAAGGAGGAAAAACACGTCCATAAATTTTATCAGAATGAAAAACAAAGTCCAACGTGATTTGTTGAAATAAATTAACATGAGTATTAAGGGAACAGTAGGCATTATGAAATAAAGCATCACATAAGTTGCTGCTGTGAACATCAGCTACAAAATAATAATTTCATTTTTTTTACATTAATTAATATAAATATGGTTTGCATAATATAATATCATATAATCAAAAACATTAGTCAATATAGCTTTGCTTTGATTCCAAAAAAAATAACATTTTTTTTAAAATAAGTCATAATATATTGACATATTCCATCACAGCAGAGTTTGTGTTTTTGTTGATAAACACAATAGATGTGATTGTAAAACACTATCAAGATAAAAAGGAAACTGATTTATTACTATCAGACACACTTTTCGTGAATTATGTGTACATTCAGCACATATTTGTGTATATTCGATGAATCAAATGATAAATCAATCCTGAAGTAATAAATCTGCCTTCCTTATATACATATAATAAGATATAGGAATATTTTTATTTATTCATGAAGTCATTTTTGAGCTTTGAATTATATTTCGTTGTTTATTGATGATGTTGGCTGAGATAGAATTTGCTCAAGAGTTATGAAAATACTTTGTATAAAGTACTATTTTAACAAAGACGGATTCTGGCCTACATGAAATTTATAATAATTGCTTACTACTTGTTGATCTAAGTCAAAATTTCGAAATCACCCCCTCCAAAACCAGTCATGTTTAGTGATTGATTATGCAAGACTATTGATTATAGTTCCTATTAATAAAATCTATCAATATCTACACTATCACAGGCTGAGCCCATAATAATATATATTAAACAACTCGTAGACGATAAATGTTTCTTGTTAATTATTAAAGTTCACTTAATGTATGCATATGTTGCAGCAGAGAGGAAGATCCAGTAGAATCAATTACGATATTATATCTTCTAGGAGAGATGACGACTTAATACAGAGGTAAAATTTTACAATGTTGTACATACTATTTATTTCATTTGTGATTTTATTCTATATTTTGTTGGAAATGATTTCATTTTCGTGTTCAAGGAAGCAAATGTGACGTAATGCTGAACTAACTTTGTATTTATATCACTGACCCATATAATAATAATATTTAATGACACCGTCAACCATCTCACTATTTAAGTCGTCATCCCTCCTATAAGAGAAAACACTCCTGATCTCAATTAGCAGAGTCGTTGATTCCACTGATATAGATGACGATCGTAGTCACTCCTAGAGAGTATACAATCTTGATTTACCAGGAGAGTCAACGACTCTACAGGATCTCTATCTCTACTGCGACACATGTATATATCTAATTAAAAAAAAGTATAGTGTAACATTGTGAAGTTTGTAAACTACATAAACCTTAAGAACACTTAAAATAAACAAACAATACTTTATAATTTATTCATCATATCTAATTTACTCTTGAGAGCTAAACATTTATATATTATTTTTTTTATAATTGTGTAAGTAAAAAACTATATCCTTTTTATTACTATAATTTACAGGAAAACCAACTCATTCATTATATAAATAAAATGAGTTATGGTGTGCTTTCCTACTTACTGTTATACTGTAGCGTATGCGGCGTCATATATGACTTGGTAGACAAAAGCAAATACACAATATCTTTGTTAGATTTTCTTCTTGATAAACCCACCATTTCAGAACTTAAATTGGTATCAGGCGTTAGAGGTATACTTAAAGAAACAGTATATTTAAAATGTCAATAACCAAAATCAAGTGACTGGAAAACAGGGTGTATTAGTAATAGTGTTTGCCGAACTTCGGTATATTCGACAATATAAAATAATTTTAGAATTTGCAAATGATCACTCATGGGATTTATTTCAAAGTTGCTCTAAGCACTACAAAAGCAAATTTGTACTAAGTTATGTCAAATGCTGCGAACGAGAAATTAGTAAATTTTGCGAAATTAATTTTTTTATAAATATTATGTTATTTTAATGTTCATTTTTTATTCGTTGAATGTTCAAGCAATGCAGTATTGCAAACTATTATAAACTTTTTTATTTTATTATATAATTATAATAATATTAAATCATTAAATATAAAAAATATACTTATTGATTAAAAATAAAATTATAATTACAACGTTTAAAACATAAAACTAAATATGGAAGGTTTTTTAAAGAAAGAAAATGTTACTTTGATGATATCTGTTATGCTTAGGGATAACAAATAGATCGTTCTCGTGAACTCAGGAATAAACTGAATATTACCAATTGTCTCCTCCGCACCACACAATTCCATTTCATCAGAGGTCTCCCGACCGATTCAACATTATCTCATAGACCTCTTCTATTTCTGAGCTCCCCTTCTCAGCTACGTTTTCTAAGGATATAATAGAAACAGGATCGCTTGTTTTAGGGTCATTCTTATACAACATTTCCATGCCATTACCAATTGGGCACCTTTTTTGTTTTTCTGGTTATATTTCAGAAGAACTACGCTTCCATAAGGTTTATTTAAGTGCTTTTTCGTGATGAAAAGCTTTGAATCGCACATCATGCAGTGAAGTTCATATGTTCGAAACTAAACATTTTTGACATTGAAGTCCCACTCCCTGGAATTTCAAATTTAAATTTCCACGGGAAAGGAAAATTTTGTGGCAATGTAGAGGCAATCTGCGACAATATCGACAAAGTAGTCCTCAGACATATTTAAAAGTATTAGTCGGAGAGTAACGATGTATCTTGGCAAGTAATACAAACAGAAGGGAAGAAGGCTTAAATAATATTTAAAGTGCTCAAAGAAAAAAAGCTTGCTCCTCAACAAAGGAGAAAAGAAAAGGGAGATCCCAAGGAATGAGTATCTCCTACGCGGTATAAATAATAAATGTCTTATATACTTACACCCTCTTATTTTCGGTGAAGAGCTCCACTCCTGGATGACAAAGATTTCCCGGTGAGAAAAACTCCGGTGAATTTTATGAAAGGGCTGTGGTTTTAGTTCCTCTAAGTGGGAAGACGTCCAAACTATAATTGAAGTCTAACTTAAGGCAAAAACATTGAAAATTCACATATAATCAACTCAGTACGTCGAGGACACGTCCGTACGCGTCAAAGGACATACATAAACTCTGATTTTTTTCATTTTTGATAATTTCTGTCTCTTATTTTTCTACAACCGATAGTCCAAATGATGATTCATTGTCGACATATATGAGGAAATAAATAAACCTTTTTTTTCTGTAAATGATGATAAGTACTCAGGATGTGGTTATAGGTTTAGGACTTTAAAAATAATGCATACAAAACCTTTTCCGAGGTTTGAATCTGAATGTGAAACTGCTCTTAAGTGTCGAAATCATCGTCTGTAAAGATGCCATCAATAATTTTAATTTTAACCGTCACGTTAGGGTAGGTTATAGAGGACAACAATAGCTCCGGAATTAATATGCTGACGTGTTTGCGAAGGCTGCTACACGCTGTTAAAAAACTTTTTACTGGAGCCTAATCTTGCAAAAATCTTTTAAACTATAAGGCCACCAAATTTTAATAATTGTTGGAATGGTGAACGGCCTCACAGATCTAACTTCACCTCTCTTCAATATGGAGAGGTGTCGGTTTTGCAAAATCGACGAGGAAAAACCTTAGCACTTCATCATGACTGTCCAGCATAAGAAAAAATATAAGACAACTCATGGGAGATGATGGGACACCAAAGACTTAATCCTTAGAGGACTGTATTT
>CP045891.1:30329346-30347504 GCA_013387185.1 Caligus rogercresseyi
TTCGAAGCAGAGATGTGTTTGTTCGGTGTCATTAAGATTCTTCACCAACTAAGATGAAGTCCAAACTGTTATAGCGCTCTTCCCATCGGGATTCCGTCGTGCTAAAGAGATCTTCTATTACTACCCCATTCCTCTGCATATCCTTAGGACAGCAAAACCCCGACCAAGAATTTTGTCCAACCCAAATGTTCACTACATATTAGACATAAAAGTTCATATTATTGGTTTTTTAAGTTAGTGCTCAATAACATTAAAATATAACCTTGAAATCTAGTCGGGATATGTTAAGAAAAAAGTCATATCAAACCCCATTTAAGAATCAATTATGCAACCAGCGATAAAAAATATTTAATTTAGATCCAAAAAGTATTTTTCTAAAATGGCTTCAATGTTTTTTTATCATAACCTTTACGTTTATGTAATAAAATAACTTTGACAGCTTTTTTCGTAATGGTTGGAAAGAAAACGAATGTGTCAGTACAATACAAAGCTTTGCTTCATGGTGTATGTTGAAGAGTGAACATCAATATTTACTAATATTATGTCCTTAAGAGCCTATGTGTTCATGAGCTTCAATCCACGTCATAGTGAATCCTTTGAATGGAATACCCATTAAACATATTATTATTATATGTAATCTAAAAAGTTTATGTTGTTTTATCATAAATGACGATAAATGGTTCATCATTAAGACGATAAGATATAAAAAATACTGAGAAGAAGTTGCAAGGTGAAAAAATATGTTCTTCTTTGTTTGCAATAACTACCAACTGACAAGCCTTACCTAGCTATACTCATTGATGAAAGGGACGATGAAAAACGTTTGGAATTTCCTCCTATTTAATAATCACTTTAATTATAAGTTAAGTCATATAAATGCTTCAAAAACCCGTTGCAATTGCATATCTAATATTTAACCCTATTTTCCTCCTCAGGTGAAAGAATGCCCTTTAAAATACATTCAGACTTGTTATTATGTAGGATGCGCCGCTAATTTGATTACCTCTCAGTGTTTATTAGCATCTCCATTAGAGCTGCTGCTTCCTTCTCCTCCTCCTTCTTATCAATGACCTTAGTTAGCCAGGCTTTAACATTTAAAAGATCGACGGGCATACAAGATTCGTTTGCGAAGCTTAAGAAAAATTATAACTTTATGTTTTTAATGTGGATTAGATATATAAATACTTAGAGAGCTTGCAGGCCAATGAATATGGGGTTTGGTATTATTCCTTGACGTCATAAGTGACGTCATAAGTTTATTCCTATGAAATCGCTCAATTCTTTACATATATATATATATTATGCAGGTGCACCTATAACGAAAAAGTAAATAATGAAATATAATATGTGAACGTCACGTACAGGGCGCAATCCCTATTGAATGACCTCATTGACGAAGAGATGGGTTGGGCCAACAGGGATTTTGTTAAATCATTAATTGATAATGTTTAATTGCATTCCTCGGAAAGTTTGAAACATCTATCTGTTTTTTTTAATACATAAATATATAGGTTGAACACAACGTTTAACAGGACACCAAATACAATCGCAGCACCCTGCAGAAAGATATAACTCAATAATAAATGGAATCCGATCTGAACTGTTTGAATAATTAGTTAAGGAATTCAGTTTGTTGAATGTTTAACGGACGAGAAGAACTTTTGCACTAAAATCACGGAAAAAGTTCAAACAAACGCCTCCATTCAATCCACATTCCAGGGCTGAATTCATAGAGATAAGACAGCTCTTCCCGAAACGTGACGTCACCTTATTATATAGTATTATACACTAGGTACTATACCTTATACACCACCTAGCTTCAATTCCTCTGAAGAGAAGCAAAAATCTCTCCGGAGTCACTTAGTTTCTTGATCTAATATATAATTATTTAATGATTTTCATCAAACTTAGCACTCCCTAGGAGCAGCGTAACAGTAACTCACACGGCGTTTTACTTCACTTTTTTTTTTACCTCTCTTTCAGCATTGTTCTTTCGTTTCATAATATAATATATATATATCATAATGGATAACATGAATAAAACTGTAAAAAATACATTTTTTATGTTTTTTGCAGCAAATGTTTTTTTTTACTTTTTTTTTTTTCGTAAGTTACGATATTGTTCCTGATTTATTTATAGTTGATTTCCTCTGGTGTTTGGTATTTCAACCCTGACCGTACGTTTTGACTGTTTCGCTAGATGAAACAATCCCTCATATATAGGATGCTATGATGAAACTCTTTTAATTTTAATAAATTGGACGTTATAATATAATATTTTCATAAACAAACTAACACTTTTTTTGTTCTCTCTTTATTAATAAGTGGGTACTTAGATATCAAATAAAGTCATCATTTGTTTAGTTGTCATATAGAAACTTAGATGACATGAAAAATTCGTGTAAAACTCACTTATTCAATAATTTTAACAATTTCAAAATATACAATGAAGGAATCTATTGACTCTATCAATCTATCATTCTTATAAGGATAAATAACTTGAAGCAAATTGTACAATATTTTTTAAATAATAGGAGGAACATATTAATATCGGCAGTTGACATTATGAAGTGGGAAAAACAACTAAGAGCTACAAATTTATTAGATTTACGGATTGTCGTGTCTAATGACTGGACCCCTAACCATGTACAAAATCTTTAATGATGATTCAATAGTATCTAAAATTTTGAATACAATATAGCACGTACATACAATACACAAGGTAAATATTATTGTTGCTGATTTTTTCATAATTTATGATGAACAGATTCTGGAGGCATTTATGATATTAAGTAATACAAGGTCAAAAATGTCCCCTTGATATCTTTAAAGAGATAAAGTAGGAAAAGTTGGTTTCAAGTTTATTTGTAATTTTTTTTTTGTATAACTTCAATGTATTTATGTTGAAAACATTACTGATATGATTATCCTTTTTAATGTTTGTTTTTAGTCTTTTGATAGTTATTTGATCGTTGGAACAGATATAATGTTTCAAAGTGAATGAATAAACATACGCCACTTCGGTAAAAAATAAAAAGTTATGAAATAGTAATTTTAAAACAATAAATATTCTATTGATTGAAGAGTTTCCGACCCATGAAATATCCTTTAATATTTGCATAGAAGTTAAATTCTGGAAGCTATCTTCTAACGCATATTTCTTCATTGAACGCAAATCCCATGCTTTAAAAAGATTTGCACAGCTAATACTGTGATCTCTTTTTTTATCAACACGTTCAGTTCACATTGTACATTAATCTCTGATGAAACATTTTTATGTCTTCTACTTCGTTTACTTTTCTCCCCTATGATATTATTCTTTATTTCCTTTCCTTTGAACAATTAAGGCTAGATGAAATGAAGTGATTATCCCCCTATTTGCGCAAAAAGACCCTTCAAAATATGTTTATGGCGGTTTTTTGTATATACTGCAAAAACGGAATTTTTGCACAAAAGTAATAAATATCGTTTGATCTGTTTTATATAGGCATCTATATCAGAGAATTTGTCCCTTTATACTACACGATTATAATGATACCATATATATATATATTAGACCTCCCAAAAAAAACCCACTTTTTTAGTTCTTTTACATATACCCAGCGATTCTGGTTCATTTTTTGATGCTGAAAACGAGTATCTAAATAAAAAATCTCTAGCATGTTTAGAAATCGGACGTCACTGGTGTCAAAGGTTTCGTTATGAAGCAAAACTTTTTTGTTATTACTTATTTTGAAAAACACTAGTTTTACAAAATTTAGCTATGATCAATTGATGACTTTGTTATTTTTTGCAAATTTTCGTCAAATAATATTTAGTGCCAATAAATGAACATAAGTGCTGACGCACCAACCATTTTTTAAATAACAGCTCCTACTAGGGTTCTTTATAGTTTCAAGAAGGAAAAAGAAAAAGAGGGTACTCATGTTGATGTTTTAAGTTATCTTTTTAATACGTTTTTAAAACGACTAAGATAGTAGATTTTCCCCATCGAATCCCAATCTACTCCCTCTGAATCCCTCTCATCAGTATTGATACCAATTCTTTTAATTTTTGTTTTTCTCAAAATACAGTTTTTCAATGGAAATGTCATTATGGTAATCTCGTGAATTCGCCAATAGACATTTTGTTCAACATATATTATATTATATATATAATATAATATATATATATATATATATATATATATATATATATTTATTGTATATATATAATATATATTATATATATAATATATATATATATGCTCATATTTGACAATCAAAAAATTATGGATTGAACTATGAATTCCGTAAATGAATCTAACGGCGTCATAACCAGACGATACCATCAGCTCAATCACAGAGCTGGTAGCGTTGACACGATTGAAACACTTTCGGGTTGCGTGAGGAAACGCACGACGTGAAAGTTCAACAGCCTGAAGAATGTTCTGACGCTGTTTCTCGCTCTTGGTCAGCACTTTAGTAAAGTCAGACCCGAACTTGACGGCCCTCTCTGCCGCGTCATTGACAACTTGAAGAGAGGTGACGATGCCGCTTAACTCAATGAATGTTGAATCAGAAGCCCATTGTGTGACCGGGAGCTCCAAGAAGGTTGGATGGATGTTTGTAAGCTGAAGGTAGAAACGCTCAATGAGATATAGGTGGTGGCAGTTGGTATAAAAATTCTTGTTATTCTTTGGTAAATTAATCATAGCTTATTACAATTATAAAGGAATGTTTACCCGGCTAAGAGTTTTGTCGGCTTCGATGATGTCCAAAGCACTTTCGGCACTGACATCGAAACGAGTTTGCAATTCCTTGAGAAAGAGCTCCTTCTTCTCCTCGGCGTTTTTTCGCTTCCGTCGCAGTGAATCCCACCACCCCACGAAATAGATCATGGAGGCGATGGAGCTTCTTAATTAATTTTTTCCTCGCCATGAGTGGCAAATAAGACGGTGCCCAGAGACGAAGTAGGGAATCGGCGGTGCTACGGACAGCTAGCTGCGCGTCCGGTCTACCCAAAGACCAAAGATGAAAGTAAAAGTGCCGTATCACCTCTTCGGTTAACGGGAAGGACCTGGTTTGAAAATTTCTAGAGTATAATCAATACCCAGTGCCTCGCTTAAGCACTTCTTCAGTGTCCGAGTTTCCATTTTATGTTAAAGGCACTTGACTGATAGATCAAAGAGTGAAATTGAATCTGATACGGTGTTTAAATCACGTGTTTATAAATAAAAACAGGTTTTGATGAAATAAGATTAAATGGTTATTGTATTGTATTTAAAAGATAACTTAAAACATCACTTGAGTACCCTCTTTTTCTTTTTCCTTCCTGAAACTATAAAGAACCCTAGTAGGAGCTGTTATTTAAAAATGTTGGTGCGTCAGCACTTATGTTCATTTATTGGCACTAAATATTATTTGACGAAAATTTGCAAAAATAACAAAGTCATCAATTGATCATAGCTAAATTTTGTAAAACTAGTGTTTTTCAAAATAAGTAATAACAAAAAAGTTTTGCTTCATAACGAACCTTTGACACCAGTGACGTCCGATTTCTAAACATGCTAGAGATTTTTATTTAGATACTCGTTTTCAGCATCAAAATAAACCATAATCGCTGGGTATATGTGAAAGAACTAAAAAAGTGGTTTTTTTTGGGAGGTCTAAATATATATAATCCATATATATATCCTATATATATATATATATATATATTTCAAGAACTGTTTTTTGGTGATACGACTCTGTGTCGCCAAAAAGAATATGTGACTTAGGGATGACGTCCGTATTGTAAGTACATATTCTAAATACTTTTATTCATAATTTCTTCCGATATCATGATATTAGATACTACATAAACAGATGCATAGTTATCGTACTACACATTAAAATATGTATTACATGTTAAAATATTGTATATTCTTTTTATCATCCGAGCGACACGAACAATAGTTTTTATTTTACAAATTCAAAAAGGTAAAGTATGAATTTTAATTTTAATGATTTTCAGATAAGCATAATACACTTTTTTAAATTGATCAATGTTGTTTGAATCCAATAAAACATTATAGGATATTATTGCCTGATAATAGTTCATGGCCCTATTTCAAATTTCAGGACAATTCATGAAGTTTTTTACGGGTTTGTAATATTTATGGAGTTAGCATATGCAAATCTTTCATGCTTTTGTAGATTGTCCTGTACTCAAGTTGGTGAAAATTGTAGAAATGAATTAGTTTAAGTGTAAATAATTCCCCAGATATTTTAAGAGTTTATTAATAGTTTCTTGGGCTTTCAGTTAAAAAATCCCCCCCCCCCCCCTGCAATAAATCAAATTTATGGCCTAAGCAATATTAATCTTCAATTGCAAAAAAAAAACGTAAACAATCGTACATATCGGCCAACAAAACTCATAATTAAGCGTCACGTTACTCGGATTTCTCTAAAAATGCCCTATACAGATAATTCTCGTGGGACCAGGCTGAGATCTCAGGCGTTATGTGTTATTACGAGCTCTGCAACATTTAAATGATTTAAATATAATTTAAGGAATCAACGTCGTTTTTTTACGTAATAAATGAACTTTTAAGCTTTTATATCAGATTATAATTCTTGACATTTATTTGCACTACATATTCATTGATGTTTTTAAACAAATTGTCAAAAAAAATAAATATACAATCCGTTGTTTTTATCATTTTATACTGTTTTTAACGATAACAAATAATAATTTATAATTGGAAAAAGATGTATTACAATTTATTATAAAAACTATTAACAAAACTTATAATATTTGTTAAAAACGCTATCTTGTTCGAATGTTTAGGACAAAATTGGTATGGAAAATATATATCACCTTATTTATAGAACTAGTTTAAAATAAATTTTTAGATCGCGCAACAAATAAATCTTGTTTACATCGTGAAACGCTATTTTTGACTGCGGAATCCGAAAAGATCGATATCTCGGGACTCAGCCTTTCATGAAGGAAGGTAAGAGTTCCAAAATTAGGAGTAAACCTCCGCCCACCCATGACTTAAGTCATCAAGGGAGCCGGACTCCCGAAAGACGTCAAATGACGATGACGGATTTTGTCCGTCAAAATCAGTCAACTTCAATCCAGGACTCCACTGAGAAAGTGGAAAATGTCCATTCAAACTCTCGCACAACGGAGCAGTGTCATGATGACGATACCAGCGACGTAACAGGAGTTGAAAATACGGAAGATAAAGAGCCGCAAGTTCAGCTGAGCTATAACAAAGTAGCCAGCTCCGGAATCATCGAGAGCAATCCCTTTATGCCCAAAGAGGAACCAATTCAGCCGGAAGGCTGTGATGTAAATAATGACAAGGGATGGTATATGATCCCTCTATTTGTATCTAAAAAAGATAACGAAAGGATGACCCACAATGATATGACGTATACCAATGCAGCCATTCTATGGACCGAAGTTCTGGGATTAAGCCCCGAGGACTTGGATTCAATATGTATCAGACGACCCCATAGACCCCTATTCACCTCAATCAGAAGAATTATGAGGAGCGAAATACTTCCGAAAATCAAACTTCCTTTTGCTATTGAGTTGACGGATAAAAAAGGAGAAAAATTCACAGCACAAATAGAATCGAGGGAATTGATGAGAGCAAACAATATGCCAATACCGTTTGAAATAAGGGTCCCCGAAGTGAGGGGAGTCATTCCGTCCCACCATATAACACACTCAGTAAATCTATTTGCCAAAGTCACATCCCTCGGTAGAGCGAAACAGAGGATAGAAGACAGAATGGAAGCCTCGTGTGCCCCCATTATCAAGGACTGGAGTAAAGAAACTCTAGAGAGAGTATCCTCGAACACTCCTCATGCGATAGTCAAAGTAATTGGGAGACCTGAAAATATACCCTGGTATCTTCCCATGGGGAATCATATCAGAGCTATTCATTTCAGTGGACGAATAAAGCAATGTTCCAAGTGCTACATGTTTGGACACTTTCATACGGCATGCGAAAATCGTGCAAAGTCTCCGTCCGAATATCGACGATGGCTCTTCAGAAGAATAAATAGAAAGGACAAGGAGGGAAACAGTCTCCCAATCACCTCAAATTTTGAAGATGTAAAAGAGAGGAATAAAAACTCAAGGGAAACGGCGGAAAGCTCGGAAATAGCCAAAGAAGAGCCCATCAAACAGCATGAAAAGGAAGACAACGGTGTCATCATTCAAGAAGAAATAGTCAAGTCAACCAATACGCTAGTTAAAGAATCGAAGACTCAAGAAACAACGGTGGAAGACGAAGCAATTTCGGAAAATGTTGAGAAGGACATCAATGTCCACCGGAAGGAAGGTAATATTAGTAATATTGAGGAAAATGAAATTCAACTCCATGATATGTATTCAAATGTAGAAGAACAACAGCGTAACACTGAGAAAAAGCGGAAATTAATTACTTCCCCAGAAAAAAATACAGTCCCATTATCGTGTTCAAAGAAAAATAGAAATTCGCCCTCACCATCAAGGCCTAGTAACTAGCGGTTCCTCCTATCCTTATAACAAACCAACAAAGTTATGAGAGTAATGCAAATAAATATAAATGGACTATCATCACAAAAAAAGAAGTCAAGATTCATAAAATTCATTAACGCATTGGAATATCCAGAGGTGATATGTATGAATGACACAAGAATAACAAAGGAATCTGGATGGTCTTTTATAAATAAAAAATACAATATTTCGTCATCGCATGCAATAATAACAAAAAATGGCTTCCCAGCCCGAGGAGTCTCGGTCTTGACTAGAAGAGATATCCAGATAGTAGCGACTAGAAGGGACCACGAAGGCAACATGGTGTCCGTCCGTATAAAAGTCCAAGGGGAAAGTGTTGACATTTTTTCATTATATGTTCCATCAGGGGACAAGAAGATATTTAAGGAAAGCCTCAAAACATTCGGAGTAGACCCTCAGGAAGGAAACATCATAGTGGCGGGCGACTTCAATGTGGCAGAGAAGCAGGGTAGGGATTTTACATCGAACTCGGGATACCCAAACTCAAGAAATCTAGTGGAATGGAAAATGAAAAATTCATTAATTGATATGGCAGATGTTACAAGGAATTATAAACCAACCTTCAAGAGAAAAATCCACAACATGGTCTCGTCGAGTAGAATTGACCAAATTTATATATCCACTGCCATGCAAAAATATAGCTCCACTCTGTCCAGAATGACTTCCAACGGGATGTCTGATCACTTCCTATTGATGGCAGACTTTGACCTGAAAAAACAAGAGTACAGAAAAATTAGATGGAAGCTAAACAAAAATATTCTGAAAGTAAGTTGTGTTATGGACGCATTGAAAGAATTAGTGAAGAACATTCAAGAGGATGTCAACGCGGGATGGACGATCAGAGAGTCTCTTGATCATTTTTATAAAAGTGCAAAAAATATCATACAGGCTGTGGGAAGGAGAGAAGCATTGGAGAAAAGGACGAAAGAAAAAGAATTGAAAAAAATACTCCAAGACAGCGAAGATGTTCAAGCAAGAGAGGAGCTACAAGAAATCATCGAAAAAAAGCGGAAGGTGCCCAAGTGAGAACGAGACGATCAAACTTCATAATGAATTCGAAGAATATGAACGTAATGAAGAATATAGAAAAATCAAAAGTCGACAACTTAAAAGAAATAAAAATCAAAGACCAGAAAAATATAACTAGTGCTCAGCTGGGAAAACACATTCAACAATTCTACCAAAATATTTATAAGTCAAAACACCCTACACTAAAAGAAAAAAAAGTGAACACAAAATTTCTAAAGAAGAAGAAAAGTCCTTACGCAAATTATTTACACCGGGGGAAGTATGGGCTTATATATCTACAAAATTAAAAGAAAATAGGGCACCTGGGCCATCAGGATTTACAGCAGAATTTTATAAAGCCCTACCAGAAATATCTGAAAGTTTAGCAGATCTATTCAATCATTATTTCTTTAATAATGGCTTGGATGAGAAACAACTATCTGGAATTTTAACCTTATTTCCCAAGGCGAAAGGAAACAAAGAAAAACTTGAAAATTGGAGACCCATTACCCTACTGGATGTTGAATATAAAATATACTCTGGTTGTCTTACAGAAAGAATAAAACCTGTGGTAGAAAAAATAGCTCCCGAAACTCAGTTTGGATTTCGATCAGGAAGAGGTACGGAGGATGTGGTAATGTCGCTGCAGGTTATGATTGAGGAGGCAAAACAAAAACAAAAAATATAGCGCTTGCTTTGTTGGACTTTGCCAAAGCTTTCGATTCGGTGGAACATCTATTTATATTAAGAGAACTCCAAAGCCTTGGTTTTCCAATGATATTCTGCCGCGCCATAGAGACCATCCTGACCAAAGCATACTCTAAAATAGATATAGAAACTGAGCCATCAGTATATTTAGAGCGAGGACTCAGGCAAGGAGATCCCATAAGCCCTTTGCTTTTTATCTTAGCAATTAGACCCCTACAATTGTTGATGGATAGAAAATTAGAAGGAGTCCAAATAAACGGCTCCAAATATACAAATATTTTTTTCGCGGATGATGCTACGGTTACAATGAGTGGAAACACCATAGAACGTGATTTTAAAGAACTCAAAGCCATCCTTAAAATATACGAAAAAGAATCAGGACTCAAAATAAATGAGGCAAAAACACAGGTTCTTTCCAGTTTGGATGTAATTCAAAATAGTTTTGATTCTTCCAAAGTGGTGAAGTCAGCTACTGTTTTGGGATGCCATATAGGACTAGATGGGAGTAGAGAATCCAACATTCAAGCAATTGACGCAAGAATAACACGTACTATAAATGAAATCCATATCCATAAATTATCTACTCTAGAAAAAATAAAATCGTGGAACATGGTCGTTATTGGAAAAATAAATCACATTCTCAAATGTACTCCAGTCGTGGAAAAATGGAAACGGAAATGGATGGAAGAAGGCATTAATTTAGTAAAGGTGGCTAAAACAATTAGTCATTCAAGAATATACGCACCAAAATCACAGGGAGGATTGGGAATGACAGACCTTGGACAACACTGGGATGTCATGGCGTTGACATGGATGAGAAGAGCCCCGTTCGTCGAGTTCCCCTGGACAGAGTCCTATAATAATATAAAGAATAAAAAAATACCTTTGAACTCCCCTTGGAGAGATTTCTATCCCAAAGAGACTGTTGTTGAAGCGTATTGGACGGCAGTTGGTGTTCACGGCCCAATAGAGGGTAACCCCTTAGTCACCATTCATATTCCTAAACATAAAAGAGAAGAATTGGGCTTAAAAACTATTAACGATATTCTTACAACAACAAATATGGAATACCTTTCGGTTCAGATGCTCCAACGGTCCCTTTCAGCGCGATTCGACCCCTCAAGTGGGAGCGAGACAATGGAGTCGGCATTTGCGGTTTCAAATAAATCTGTGAAGAACCATTTGAGGAGGCAATGCGTGGACATTGATTTTTTAAACAAATTCAAGTCAGCCGTTGAGGACGAAAACCGTTTGGAGGATGTGATGATGAGAATATTTGACCCTATACTTACGCCAGTTCAAATGTATCTAAAATATAGGATATCATCAGCATCCTATTACACAAAGCGTTTTTATGGAGATGTGAGAGATAATTGCTCTATCTGTGGGAATCGGAATACAGTTGCACATGACTTCAGGGACTGCTCCATTCTTAAGGAAACAATCTCCAAGGTTAAGGACGGGATAAGCCGTCATATAGAAAGGGATCCAACCAGACACGAGCTCCTGTACGGGTTCACAGAGTGGGATGCTCCACACAGAACATCATCAAAGGTCATTGTAAAACTGCAGTCCATTATTGCTCGCCTCAGATTCGATGGAAGAAATATAACACCGGGCATTGCTCTTCTGGCGCTTAACGAATTCCAAACTCCTCAACTCTTCGACTCCTAACCATAAGCACCACGCAGTATATACTAAGACTTCAGCCTTCTATCATTTGTTTGTGTTTTTATTATCTTAGTACTCTCTTTTGTTTTATACCTCACGTGTCTTTATTATTATTATTCTTATTTGTTCATCAACTCCCCCCTTTTTATTATTGTACATACTCCTATTTTAAACTTCCCCGAAGTGACATCATATCAGAAGCATCCCAAGACGACACAAGTTTTAAGTTTGTACAATTCTCTACTCTATTAAGTATAGTATATTACTTCATCACCTGATTTTTGTCAAAAGATATAATATGTAAAATATTTATTACATTATTGTCCTAGAATATATATATATTAAAAAAAAAAAAAAATGAAACAAACATCATTTGATAAAGACAATATATTTTTTCAAAGGGGGGGTCCCATATCATTACATAGTTTAAAAAACAACATTACTATAATAAAAGTGTTTCTTAATTTTAAACTATTCTTCAATGTATTTTAATAATCTGAGCACACATAAATCTAAATAAAACCTTGAGATAACATCCTCACTTGATAATGCTGATCCATCCACAAGGACTGATATATAAATGAGTGACCACCAAGTTGTACCTTTTCCGGAAGAGTTTTCAATATACTTAAAGCGTTATAACTTCCTGTTGCCCACCAAATATAGTTTCTAATATATTCGACAAGCATGCACCAAGTTACTTGATTAATGACTTATTTTACATTTTATTAATTGACTTTATTTCGTCTATAAACATAACAATAGTTATCGACATGTAAACATATTTTTAGCTACCAGTATTTTATCAACTTTGAGGGGGCCTTAAATTTTGTAATAAGTAATTTAAAGTAATTAAGTTTGCATTTCATCGCGATATAATTTTTTTGAAGGAGAGCCAATAAAATTGTCTGGTTTTAAAACAACTATTTTAAAGTTCTGCTTACTATTGATGAAAGTCGACCTGGAGTAATGAATCATAAACATTCAGATAATAATCTATATCCACGAAGGAAGACATGTTCATGTACACAGCCACTGTATCTTTAGGCTACTCTGAGGAGACAAATGTTCTTAAACTTTCAAAACATTTTAGCAATTCTATGATTGGTTTCATATATTATTCTTGAATATGATGTATAAAAACACTAGTTTAAAGGAGTGCAATAGCTCAGTGTATAAGGTGTGTTTAACTCTTCATGGTGGTGACGTAGTTCACTCCCGAGTGGGGAAAGTCCGTTTTAGTCATTCTTATCGATAAGATTCTCGTTCGAATGTCTAATTTGAATGCTTATTTATATCCATCGAATGCTATTCTATCGAACCCAGTATAAAAAACGATAATTGAAATCTTTCAATTGACTGAGATTAAAATGACTCTAACATTGCTCATAAAAAATGTATTATTTTATGAAAGTTTTTATTCATCTGGCTAAATGACGTAGAATTGGTAATGGATATGTTCAGTTAATTAATACTATTAATTACATAGTTTAAATAGCAGACAAAAATATAAATTTTGAAATGGAATACAGATCTTTATAAAACAATGTTTTTAATAATAATGTTATTACAAAGGCATGGCACAAATACAATTATTATAATAGGGAGCTCGATAGACGTGCGTGTAAAGGGTGTTTCACTCTCAGTTCGAATCCCGAGAGGGGATGGTCATTTTTGGTCTACCTCCTTGATAGATCCTAGATTCGATAGACTAATTATAATGCTATAATGCGTTATTTATTTTATCAATACAATTCTATCAAACCATATAGACAAAAAAATACAATTATCTGACATATTTTCGTAGAAATATCACATCGACGCATTAGTTGATATGAGCAGAGTTTTTTCTTTGAGTGGGAGTTCCTAAATGGATGAGGGATTTATTTTGTTATTTAGATACATGTAAGTCTTACCTACAAGCTGAGACAAATGCGTTTTCTCTTAATAAAAAACCTTCCTCCTACTCTTTAACAACCAGAACAACAGACAATCGAATGCTTAGAAAACTTTGAGTCTGGGTAATTGAAGATTCGCTCTCCGTTTTTAAACTAAGACGTATAGAGAAATGTGCAATGAATCTACAAAGAAGGTATGTAATTTACAATATTAATATTAAGAAAATATCAATAATGGTTTATTGACCACAGATCCTATGATCATGTAGGTGTTGACTGATAATTATTTCGTAGAACGGACTAACAATTACGCGCCATTATTTTGTTTTGGCCAACAGGCGTAATTGTATTTTTTGAGTAATGGATAAAATTTGTGTTTCCAATAAAAACCCTTAAAATAGAATAGTATTTTTTAACATACGAAATATTCCAATTTCACAATAACTAAAACTCTTTGAAACTTTGATATATAAATTGTCGCAACTTCTAGGTCTTCTGACGCTTTCCTCACAATGATTTTATTTTCTGACTTTGATCATAATGACGTTGTCGTTTAGTTCCTCGTCTCCGCTGACGTCGGGAACAATTCTCTTTCCCCATCTCTACTCTGTATTTTTTTGCGAGACAAAATGTGCATCGAAGTATAACTCCAAAAGATGTTATCAGTAACTTTTTCGTATTATCATATATTTTTTATTCGTTGGAAGACATATAAAAACTGTTCGTTGCGGTCTCCCAGTGAGTCAAACGACAACAATGGGGAATACAAATGTAACAAACTATTCCCTTTCGTGTGAACCTAGGAGATCAAGCACCCACTATTATCAACCAGATCTTTTAAGTTCCCTTTTATTTTTATTTTACTCTTATTTTCTCGCCTTATGGTGTGTTCTTTAAATCGTTTTTATTATCTGTATGAGGGTACAAAACTGATATAATGTCCTTAACTATTACGAATGTTAGATACCCTTGAAGATTGAAATAAATAAAATTATTATAATTTTTTTAAATTTATATTTGCAATCTATTTTTTATTATTATGAATTGATTAGCTGTTCAAATCATATATATATATATTTATATCAGCTTGTGAACGTTTTTGTTCAGCGTTCCGTTCAATGTTTTTGCGTTCAGCGTTCCGTTAGCGTTGAGCGTTCCGTTAGCGTTCAGCGTTCAAATATTTAAAAAGTGACGACGTTTTTTTTTTAGAAAATTATTTCCCAAAAATTTAATGCGTTGTATTGACTTTTTATAGAAAATAATTTCCAAAAAAAGTAATGCGTAGTAATAATTTTTTTTAGAAAATAATTTCCAAAAAAGTAATGCGTAGTGATTACTTTTTTTTAGAAAATAATTTCCAAAAAAGTAATGCGTAGTGATGACGGGTTTTTTTTTAGAAAAGATTTCCAAAAAAGTAATGCGTATGATGACGTTTTTTTTAGAAAAAATTCCAAAAAAGTGGTGACGTTTTTTCCCCGAAAAAAGTCCACGAAAATGTTTGAAAAATTGAACGCTGAACGCAAAACTCTTTTTCTTGCGTTCAACGTTCGTGTTCAAAAAAAAGTTGCGTTCCGTTCACAATATATATATATATATACAGGGTGTAATTAAATCCGATGTTTTTCTTCTCTCAACTTAAAATACACCTAAATCGTTCATTTCTGTTTCCCTGATAAAGTCGGGGTCCTGGCCTTGCGGGCGCTGATGGAGGGCCTGAAGGACCTGTCAACGACAGCTCGAGGGTCCCTGGTATCCTTCAGCTGCTGCCTAATCGCAGCAGTCTTCTTCTGTCGATCCCGCACAGCTCAAGACCTGGGTGTTGCTGATGGTGTTGCCATTTTTACAAAGAATCTGGATAACGGCACACCTGCGTTCTTGCTCGTTCCAGATAACAAGCATAGATTTCCATATGCGGCCATGACGATGATAAACTAACTGAAATGATCTCTCATATGTTGACTGTCTGCTAAAAATCAGCTGCGCGGATCAGATGACGTCATCCTTGTTAATGGATGTCCTGAAACCCCGCCGGATTTGACTTACCACCCTGTATATATTATATATATACCAATTATACTCAGACTAAAACATGACCGAAGTTCATACTCTTTATTTACACAAACAATACTTTGCAGGTTCCTTACGGGTAATCTATTTTTTCACCTTGATAAAAAAATATAAGTATCCCAAATAAGATAATATATTTTACTGAGAATCCTGAAATAAGTAATGTAAATGGTAAAATTGAAATACCGAAAGATGAAATATATACTTGAAATATGTAGTGAAAGGTTATTGCGTCTGTAATCTTAGTTCATAAACATAGACTTTTTCAAAAATATTATCCTGAAAGTGATTTAAATGATTTAAGAAGCTGTTGTGGAGAAGTAGAAACTCCTCATAATTTCCAAGTAAATAATTATACCCTGACGCCTCAAAAAGGTTACTTACCTTTCTTACTCAGAATCATAATACATATTAATTTAAGTCAGTCTTGAATGCTAAGTATTTTTATGTTATTATATGTGTTATACACCTAGGACATACTATTTGAAAGTACAAAAATAATGGAGAGAAAGGTGTATAGGTAAGTTTAATAGATGGTTGGAATCCACCTTGAATTTAATGATGCCTGTTATGAATTATTGTTTATGTTATTGTCTGACGTTTGTGTGACGTGTTCTTGTTTATATTGATTGCTTGTATTTGCTGTGTCATTCTATTATAAGTAACTAAAAGCTAAGGAGTGATTCTTACTCCTAAGTATTTGAAATATAATATCATCACAATTTTAGTTACTTATAATCATGGAGGCTGCGTGGAGGCCGAAGACTTTAGACCATCAGTCCAAATTCGCCCGGATGCCATGAAAGAGTGGCGGCGGAGTTTATGTATGTCCCTCGTTGAGAGCGGACGTGTATTTCTGCGCTCTCTGACTGTGCCCCCTGTGTCCTTAACTTTCTGTGTCCAATTGAGTTTTTATGGAACTTTTTCTTACCTAATACCATCTGAGGATACTTCGTGGATTAGTCTTTCTCCTCTCGAAAGCCTGGACATTCGTTCTCGGATCGGACGGGTTTCCAACGAGGAATTGCATCACAATCGGAGTATTTTTCCGTAACCGCCCAATTCGTCTTTCCATTTTGTCCCTGCCCAAATCGTCCCTCCCAAATTGTCCCTGTCCAAATCGTCCGTGCCCAATTCGTCCTTGTCCATCGTCCTAGACCCCAACTCGTCTCACTATTTCCAGAAAAGAAGACATACCCCCTAACATCATTCATGGGAGGTCCTTAGCTTCAGGAACCCTTGTCCAATAGACTTTTCGGGTCCCGCAAAGCACCGTGATGGGTATTGGGGTTTCTAACCTCGGCCAATAGACTTCGGGTGCCCCCCAAGCACAGTGAAGGATATTGGGGTTTCTAACCCCGGCCAAAGGACTTTCGGGTCCCCGCCAGCACAGTGATGGGGTTATTGGGGTTTTCTAACCCTCGTCCACAGGACTTTCGGGTCCCGCCAAGCCAGTGATGGTATTGGGGGTTCTAACCCTCGGCCAAGGACTTTCGGGTCCCGCCAAGAACAGTGATGAGATATTGGGGTTTCTACCCTCAGCCAATGGACTCTCGGGTCCCGCCAAGCACAGTGATGGGTGTATTGGGGTTCTAATCCTCGGCCAAAGGACGTTCGGGTCCCGCCAAGCACAGTGATGGGGTATTGGGTTCCAAACCCTCGGCCAAAGGACTGTCGGGCCCCGCCAAGCACAGTAATTGGGCATTGGTTGTTTCTAACCCTCGGCCCAAATGACTCTCGGGTTCCGCCCAGTCACAGTGATGGGGTATTGGGGTTTCTAACCCTCGGCCAAGGACTCTCGGGCCCCGCCAAGCACAGTGATGGGGTATTGGGGTTCCAAACCTCGGCCAAAGGACTCTCGGCCCCGCCAAGCACAGTAAATGGGCATTGGGTTTTACCCTCGGCCAAATGACTTTCGGTCCTGCCAAGCACAGAGATGAGATATGGGGTTTCTAACCCTCGGCCATGGACTTTCGGTCCCGCCAAGCACAGGATGGGGTATTGGGGTTTCTAACCCTCGGCCAAAGGACTCTCGGATCCCGCAAGCACAGAGATGAGATATTGGGGTTTCTAACAATACCAATACCCGAACGTCCTTTGGCCGAGGTTAGAAACCCAATACCCCATTACTGTGCTTGGCGGGACCCGAGAGTCCATTGTCCGAGGGTTTGGAACCCCAATACCCCATCACTGTGCTTGGCGGACCCTAACGTTCTTTGGCCGAGGTTAGAAACCCCAATACCTCATCACTGTGCTTGGCGGGAC
>CP045891.1:30347604-30370899 GCA_013387185.1 Caligus rogercresseyi
TACCCTCATACAGATAATAAAAACAATAAAGAAAACACCCATAGGCGAGAAATAAGAGTAATAATAAAAATAAAAGGGAACTTAAAAGTCTGGTTGATAAATAGTGGGTGCTTGATCTCCTAGGTTCACACGAAAGGGAAAATAGTTTGTTTACATTTGTATTCCCCATGTTGTCGTTTGACGCACTGGAGACCGAACGAACAGTTTTTATATGTCTTCCAACGAATAAAAAAATATATGATAATTACGAAAAAGTTACTGATAACTCTGTGGAGTTATACTTCGATGCACTTTTTGTCTCTCGCAAAAAAATACAGAGTAGAGATGGGGAAAAAAGAATTGTTCCGACGTCAGCGGAGACGAGGAACTAAACGACAACGGCATTATGATCAAAGTTCAGCAAAATAAAATCATTGTGAGGAAAGCGTCAGAGACTAGAAGTTGCGACAATTTTATATATCAAAGTTTCAAGAGTTTTAGTGATTTGAAACTTGGAAATATTTCGTATGTTAAAAAATCTATTCTATTTTAAAGTTTTTATATTGGAAACACCAATTTTATCCATTACTCAAAAAATACAATTACGCCCTGTGGCCAAAACAAATAATGGCGAGTAATTGTTAGTCCGTTCTACGAAATAATTATCCAGTCACACCTACATGATCATAGGATCTGTGGTCAATAACCATATTTGATATTTTTCTTAATATAATATTGTAAATTATATACCTTCTTTGTAGATTCATTGCACATTTCTCTATACGTCTTAGTTTAAAAACGGAGAGCGAATCTTCAATACCCAGACTCAAAGTTTTCTAAGCATCGATTGTCTTGTTGTTCGGTTGTAAAGAGTAGGAGGAAGGTTTTTTATTCAGAGAAAACGCATTTGTCTCAGCTTGTAGTAAGACATACATGTATCTAAATAACAAAATAAATCCCAATCCATTTAGGAATCTCCCACTCAAAGAAAAAAACTCTGCTCCATAATCAACTAATGCGTCGATGTTATTTTTACGAAATATGTCGATAATTGTATTTTTGTGTCTATATGGTTTGATAGAATTATATCTGATAAGATATAAAATAAGCATTATAGTATTATAATAGTCTATCGAATCTAGGATCTTATCAATGAGGTAGACCAAAATGGACATCCCTCTCGGGATTCGAACCTGATAGTTGAACACTCCTTTACACGCACGTCTATCGAGCTCCCTATTATAATAATTGTATTTGTGCCATGCCTTTGTAATTAACATTATTATTAAAACATTGGTTTATATAGTATCTTGTATTCCATTCAAAAATTTATTAGTTTTGTCTGTTATTAAAATATAATTAAATAGTATTAATTACTGAACATACTCCATTACCAATTCTACTTCATTTAGCCAGATGAATAAAACTTTCATAAAAATACATTTTTATGAGCAATGTTAGAGTCATTTTAATTCGGCAGTCAATTGAAACATTTCAATTATTGGTTTTTATACGGGGTCGATAGAATAGCATTCGATTGGATATAAATAAGCATTCAAATTAGACATTCGAACGAGAATCTATCAATAAGATTGACTAAAACTGACTTTCCCCACTCGGGAGTTGAACCTACGTCACCACCATGAAGAGTTAAACACACCTTTACACTGAGCTATTGCACTCCTTTAAACTATTGTTTATATACATCATATTCAAGAAAATATATGAAACCAATCATAGAATTGCTAAAATGTTTTGAAACTTTAAGAATATTTGTATCATCAGATAGCCTAAAGATACAGTGGCTGTGTACATGAACTGTCTCCTCGTGGAATATAGATTATTATCCTGAATGTTTATGATCCTTCCTCGATGTCGCTTCATCAATAGTAAGCAGAACTTTAAAATAGTTGTTTTAAAACCAGACAATTTTATTGGCTCTCCTTCAAAAAATTATATCCGCGATGAAATGCAAACTTAATACTTCAAATACTTATTACAAAATTTAAGGCCCCCTCAAAAGTTGATAAAATACAGTAATATGGTTATACATGTCGATAACTATTCGTTTATGTTTATAGACGAATAAAATCAATTAATAAATTGTTAAATAAGTCATTAATCAAGTAACTTGGCTGCATGCTTGTCGAATATATTAGAACTATATTTGGTGGGCAACAGGAATTTATAACGCTTAAGTATATTGAAACTCTTCCGGAAAGGTACAACTTGGTTGGTCACTCATTTATATATCAGTCCTTGTGGATGGATCAGCATTAATCAAGTGAGGATGTTATCTCAAGGTTTATTTAGATTTATGTGAGCTCAGATCATTTAAAATACATTGAAGAATAGTTTAAAATTAAGAAAAAACTTTATTATAGTAATGTGTTTTTTTAAACTTATGTAATGACCCCCACCCCCCGAAAAATATATTGTCTTTATCAAATGATGTTTGTTTCTATTATTTGTTTCATTTGATGCGCGATCTAAAATTTTATTTTAAACTTTTTTCTATAAATAAGGTTTATATGTATTTCACAGTACCAATTTTGTCATAAAGCATTAAAACAAGATAGCGTGTAAACAATTATTATAAGTTTTGCTTCATAGTTTTATAATAAATTGTAATACATCTTTTCCAATTATAAAATATATTATTTAGTTATCGTAAAAACATATAAAATGATAAAAAACAACGGATTGTATAATAATTTTTTTGACAATTTTGTTTAAAAACATCAATGAATAATGTAGTGCAAATTAAATGTCAAGAATTATAATCTGATATAAAGCTAAAAGTAATTTATTACATAAAAACGACGTTGATTCCTTAAAATTATATTTAAATCATTTAAAGGTTGCAGAGCTCGTAATGTCACATAACGCCTGAGATCTCAGCCTGGTCCCACGAAGAATATCCTGTATAGGGCATTTTTAGATAATATCCGAGTAACGTGACGCTTAATTATGAGTTTGTTGGCCGATATGTACAAATTGTTCACGTTTTTTTACAATTAAACATTTAATATTGCTTAGGCCACATATTTTGATTTATTGCAGGGGGGGGGGGATTTTTCAACTTGAAAGCCCAGAAATATATAATAAACTCTAAAATATCTGGGGAATTATTTACACTTAAACTAATTCATTTCTACAATTTCACCAACTGAGTATAGGACAATCTACAAAAGGCATGAAGATTTTGCATATGCTAACTCCCATAAATATTACAAACCCGTAAAAAACTTCATGAATTGTCCTGAAATTTGAAATAGGGCCCTGAACTATTATCAGGCAATAATATCCTATAAGTTTTATGGATTCAAACAACATTGATCAATTTAAAAAAGTGTATTATGCTTATCTGAAAAATCATTAAAATTAAAATTCATACTTTACCTTTTTGAAATTGTAAAATAAAAACTATTGTTCGTGTCGCTCGGATGATAAAAAGAATATACAATATTTGTAACATGTAAATACATATTTAATGTGTAGTACGATAAATATGCTCTTGTTATGTATGTATCTATATATCATGATATCGGGAAGAAATTATGAATAAAAGTATTTAGAATATGTACTTTAAAATACGGACGTCATCCGCTAAGTCACATATTCCTTTTTGGCGACACCAGAGAGTATCACCAAAAACAGTTCTTGAAATATATATATATATATATATATATATATATATATATATATATATATATATATATATATATATATATATTATATATATATATATATATAATATAATGGTTTCATATATTCTTGTAGATAAAGGGACAAATTCTCTGATATGTAGATGCCTATAAAACAGATCAAACGATATTACTTCTTTGTGCAAAAATTCCTTTTTTGCAGTATATAAAAAAAACCGCCATAAACATATTTTGAAGGGTCTTTTTGCACAAATAGGGGATTATATCACTTCATTCATCTATCCTTAATTGTTCAAAGGAAAGGAAATCAAGAATAATATCATAGGGGAGAAAAGTAAACGAAGTAGAAGACATAAAAATGTTCATCAGAGATTAATGTAACAATGTGCACTGAACGTGTTGATAAAAAAAGAGATCACAGTTATTAAGCTTGTGCAAATCTTTTTTAAAGCATGGGATTTTGCGTTCAATGAAGGAAATATGCTTTAGAAGATAGGCTTCCAGAATTTAACTTCTATGCAAATATTGAGGATATTTCATTGGTCGGAAACTCTTCAATCAATAGAATATTTCTTGTTTTAAAATTCATATTTCATAACTTTTTATTTTTACCGAAGTGGCGTATGTTTATTCATTCACTTTGAAACATTATATCATGTTCCAACGATCAAATAACTATCAAAAGACTAAAAAACAAACATAAAAATGGATAATCTATCGGTTATGTTTTTTCAACAATAAATACATTGAAGTTCTACAATTTTTTTTTTACAAATAAACCTGTTCCAACCTTTTCATAATTTATCTCTTTAAAGATATCAAAGGGACATTTTTACCTTCTATTCTTAATATCATCAATGCTTCAGAATCTGTTCATCATCAATTATGATAAAACCAACAACAGTAATATTTTCCCTTGTGTATTGTACTGCTATATTGTATTCAAAACTTTAGATAATATTGGAATCACCATTAAAGGGTTCGTACATGGTTAGGGGTTGCAGTTCATTACACAAGACATTCAGTAATCTAATGAAATTTGTAGCTCTTAGTTGTTTTTCACACTCATAATGCCAACTGCCGATATTAATATTGTTCCTCTATTTTTGAAAAAATCTTGTTAACAATTTGCTTCAAGTTATTATTCTTTTAAGAATGATAGATTGATAGAGGCAATAGATTCCTTCATTGTATATTGTTTGTAATTTGTAAAATTATTGAATAACACAGGCCAACAAATTTGGTCAATCTCCCTTGATTGAACGAAATGTACATAGATAACTAAAATGAGACCTCCTGAATCCAAATCTGGCCTTACTTTTCTGTGGCACATCCAGATTTGATTTTTGATTTTTTTTGAAATTCAAAGTGATGCCTATAACTTCTTGGATTTTTATGAAATTCTGCAAAAGAGACCATATTCCTATAGTCGAAAACCCTTGTAAATCATGTTAAATTAATGTATGATTAGTTTAATCATTTTAACGACATATATTAGCAAATGAATAAAAATAATAGCGCTTTTAATTACATTTTTTGCTAGGTTTGGTGACCATTTACAATGGGTTGCGGGATTTGAAATAAGAAAACTAAGACATATTAAACATAGATAAACTTAAGTATATTATTGTACTATCTGATCACATTGAAATTTTAAACTGGTCCAAATTTTCTTTTGCACTTTTTCGTTTGTATACTGTCAGAATCCCTTTGAATCGTCCAACAATAATCCGCCATCATATGTTGCGGGATTTAATATGCAGATATAGATTGTATTTTAGTCCCTAATACTTCTTCTGGATTTACGGGTTGTCATGAGTGTTTTCAATAGCCTAACGAATGATTCATAACGATATATGTATTAGTTACTCAGTCTTAAAAAAATATTTTTCTCCAAAATCATGTCTCGAAGATCAAAATGCAAAAATGATCCAAACAGTTTTTGCTACATATGTGGATACTATACATTCGTTTGTGATCGTCGAGACATAACCGAATTTATTGAATATGCTTATAAAGCATATTTTGGACTTACCCTTGGGGATCAAGACAAACAATGGGCCCTCACACTGTTTGCCATAATTGTGGGGAAAAGTTACGTAACTGGACCAAAGGTAAATACTATGGCTACCTTTTGCAACTCCAATGACTTGGCGTGAACCAAAGGATCATACAACGGACTGCTATTTTGTTTGGTGAATACCAAAGACCATACCAAAAAAACAAAACACAAATTTCGTATCCTTCAATTCCTTCCGCCATCCACCTATCCCTCACTCTGATCAGCTTCCTATTCCTATATTTAAAGGATTCTTTTTTACGTTTTTTTGAAGAACAGGATGATTTAGTCTACTGTCATGATGTTCAGGGTCTTCTGCTGGCTTTGGGGATGCCAATTTATGATCCTAAGGAATGGCGATTGTTTATCGATAGTTCGAAAAGCAGCCTGAAATGCGTCATTCTTCATAATGGCAATGTGTATGGAGCCGTACCAATAGGATACTCAGTGAGCTTAAGAGAAGATTATGACGACATTAAAATTGTATTGGATCTTATAAAATATAAAGAGCACAAGTGGCAAATTTGTGTGGACTTTAAAATGATGAACTTTCTTCTCGGTCAGCAAAGAGAATTTACAAAATTCCTTGCTATCTTTGTATGTGGGACAGCCGAGCTCGAGACCAGCACTGGATTCGAAAGGATTGGCCAAGACGCGAAACCCTGAAGGCAGGCCTCCCAAATATTTGCACAGATTCCTTGGTTGAGAGAGACAAAATTATTCTCCCACAGCTGCACATTAAACTCGGGATTATGAAGCAATTTATAAAGGCATTGAACCCTGATGGTGAGAGCTTCAAACATATTCCTACAGTATTTAAAAGGTTGTCACTTGAAAAGATCAGGGCAGGCGTTTTTAATGGACCGCAAATTCGAACTCTCATAAAAGATAAGGACTTCTTAAAGAAAATGAGTCCAAAGGAAAAGAATGCATGGCTTGCCTTCATTGAGCTAATTAATAACTTTTTAGGCAACAATAAAGCGGAAAATTTCCGACACCTGTAGAGGATTTGCTCACGGCTTTTTGTGACCTTGGGTGTAATATGAGCATAAAAATGCATTACATTCATAGCCACCTTGATGTCTTTCCTGACAATTTAGGAGCTGTCAGTGACGAACAGGGAGAGCGGTTTCATCAGGACATGAAGATCATGGAAGAGCGCTATCAAGGCCGATGGAGCACACATATGATGGCGGATTATTGTTGGACGATTCAAAAGGGATTCTGACAAAGTATACAAACGAAAAAGTGCAAAAAGAAAATTTGAACCAGTTTAAAATTTCAATGTAATCAGATAGTACAATAATATACTTAAGTTTATCTATGTTTAATATGTCTTAGTTTTCTTATTTCAAATCCCGCAACATTGTAAATGGTACCAAACCTAGCAAAAAAATGTAATTAAAAGCGCTTATTAATTTTATTCATTTGCTAATATATGTCGTTAAAATGATTAAACTAATAATACATTAATTTAACATGATTTGCAAGGGTTTCGACTATAGGAATATGGTCTCTTTTGCAGAATTTCATAAAAATCCAAGAAGTTATAGGCATCACTTTGAAATTAACCATTTTGACTACTTTTTCACCAGTTTTGAGATCATACCAGGACTTTGAATGGAAGGAAAATAATTTGAATGACCATTTTTTATTTGTTAATTCATCACAAACAAATATTATTTTATTAATTTTCTTCTAAACTTAATATACTAACGAAGAATCGTATTTAAAAATTGTACTCATCATAAAGTGACCGTTTCAAAAAAACTCAAAAATCAAAAAATCTGGATGTGCCAAGAAAAAGTAAGGCCAGTTTTTATTTCGGAGGTCTCATTTTAGTTATCTATGTACATTTCATTCAATCAAGGGAGATTGACCAAAATTTGTTGGCCTGTGTAATTTTAGTTTTTACACGGATTCATTTTTTATAATTATTTATTTAATCATCTCTCAAAGTAGTCATTAGAATATAAAATATGTAGGATAGATATTTGTACAAATTTTTGGCCACATTCAATCATATATAGACAGTAAATGTTTCTCTGGGAGGGAATGGAAAGGGTAGGTTAAAAGTACTGATAAAAAAAAAAAAAAACAAGAAGGCAAACAAGAATTTGGGAAATTTAAAAACACATAAAAGTAGAGTAAATTTTATTATCAGGAGACAAGTTCGAGGCAGAAGGTTTATTGTGTCGGTCGCTGAGGTAACCGTGGCTTCATAGCAAACCAGAAGGAGGGTTTCCATCGCTATGAACCGCTTTTCCACTCCAACCCTTGTCCAGTCCCCGTTGGATATTAAAAATATTGTCCAAAAGTTTGTCCAGGCCAGAAGGAACCCCCGTTTTCTTTGTGCGTGCTGTGTATAAACTAAATAAAACCTTGCAGACAACTTCTTCCATCTGGAACTGATGTTTCCGTTGTGGTGAAGTAAGAACGAGCCATTCATCAACTCTGAGGTTTTCTCCAAATACGTCCTTGATGCGATCTGTAGTCAACTTCACTAGAGGGGCTATTCTGTCACAGTCTAAGAAAAGGTGTCTAGAAGTTTCTAGACTCTGGCAACAAAATGTGCATTTTCTTTCGTCTATATTCTCCATGGATTTGTTAAGAAAAAGCGACGAGGTCGCCATCCTATAACGAAACCATTTCTCCGCCGAGCTCAAAAGAGGATTTCTAAAAGGGTTCTGGAACCTCCGAGAACGTCCTCCATCGGGGTACATTCAAACGCAAAAAACGATTGCGAACTAGGAGCTCCGAGTGATCTTTGACAAGGCTCTTCTGATGGTTTTTTTGAATTTCGGAAAGATGTAAGCATTCGATTGCAATGTAAAAGGGGGTGGGGGGACCTATGAGTTTGTAGAATGCTTTTTTTGTAGTCTTCCTTATCTTTTTTACTTGTAGGAACGTGTTTGGATTATTTCCTGTTTCATCTCTGATAACTTGTCCCACAGATATTAACTGATGGGATACTAAGAATTCGTCCCTTGTGTTTAACCTGCTGTTGAAATTACAGGGTTCGTGATCTCCTAAAAGGATGAGGGCGGTATCTACTGTTTTCTTCCAAGAAGAGGCCATGGCCTCCCAGTAATGTCCAGAACGACTAAGAGTCTTTAAAAACTCTTGAGGGCCCATGAAAATTATGTTCTCAAACTTAAAGCCGGAACGTATATGAAATTTTCTTTTAGGAATATTGCCCATAAATCCTCACTTCTGCGGAGTCTCAAAAACCAAGAAAAGTTTAGGGTCATCCAGACAGATTCGATTGGTTTCAGCCCTAAACCCCACTGAGATGTTGGAGCCATCATACGGTTGCTTGAGACATATGCTCTCTTACCTCCCCAAATGAACTTTTGTTGCAGTTCTTGCAATTGGGTCTTAGCGGTGCTCGTGAATGGAGTATACCTCAGTAAATGTACAATCCTGGGAACTACGATCCCATTCCAAATGTTGATTTTGTCCAAAATATTCCAGCACTGACTGTCGTAATATGCTGTTGAACTACGGACGGAATCTATAATATTTTTAAATTGCACTTAGTCGCGGTTTCAGAGCCGTTTTTCGAGATTGTTATGCCAAGAAGGATGGCTGAGGAAGAGTACTTTAAGGAAGGAAACGATTCCACAAGCGAAGACTGTATAGAGGTGAGAACTTCTGTCTTTGTTTCGTTCATGACGAGGCCAGAATGGGTTGCATAATTGTTTAAAACTTTAAATGTCATTTTTAAGACGATGATATTTCTTCGCATGTGCCTTCATAGAAAACTGAAAGATCGTCAGCGTACATTTGCGTAAGTCTGGGAGGAGCAGCTTGGCTAATTAAGTGGAAGAGATTGTTGACTGCCAATAAGAAGAGGGATGGTGAAATGGGGTCTCCTTGTTTACAACCTTGCGTAATATCAAATGAAAGTCTTCGTCCATTCGATGCCACCCACGAAAATGAGTCTCTTAGGATTGTACCGACCATGTTTATAAAGCCCATGGGAAATCCGTATCTGAGGAGTGAGCTGAATATGAACTTGTGGGAAATGGAATCGAAGGCTTTATTAAAGTCCACCAACAATGTTGCAAAATCCCTTCCATGATTCAAAGAGCGATCAATTAAGTCCTGAATAGAACGAGGTATATCCTCTGCTCTTCGCCCCTTCATGAAGCCTTTTTGTGAGCCACAGATGATAGACGGAAGGATTTTGACGAGTCTACTGTTGATAATACCGGTAAGTATTTTGTAAGATGTGTTTAGTAAGGTTATTGGTCTGTAATTTGATAAATTCAAGCGATCCTTATCTTTTTTTCGAATCAATTTTAGGAAGCCCTCGCCTATAAAAGCAGGAACTGCCCCGTAATTCAATATTTCGCAGTAGGTTGCTTCTAAGATAGGAGCTAGTTCCACGGCAAATTTTTTGTAAAATTCGAAAGGCAGACCTGAAGTCCCCGGAGATTTAAATTTCTTTTTGTAGCTTCTTATGTAGTCGATAATTTCCTCCTTCGTGATTGGCAATTCCAATTCGGTTAGATTTATCCCCACGTGTCTCTGTGGATATTCATCTCGAATATCTTCGGCTGAAATTTTTTCTTGCTTCTTTCGCCACTTGAGACAAAAAGAACAAGTATCGTCTGTCTTGCATTCCCTGCATTTGTAGAGAGCTGAGTAAAATGAGGCGATTTCTTTACCAATCTCGACAGGTGAGTTAGTAACTCTACCTGTATTTGTCCTTAAGGCTGAAATTGTTCTTAGGCTCTGAATATTCTTTTCGGAGGCTAAAGCAGGAATTGTGCACTTCAAATTATTATCAATCAGGTCAGATCTCGCTCTCAATGCCGCACCAAACTTTCTGCGATCTATAATTTCGTCCAGTTCTTCTTTCACATCCATTCTGTTAACGTTGGTCCTATGTAAATGACTCAGACGATCCAGAGTGGCTCTTTGACGCCGAGCTGCTTGTTTTCCCTTTTCTATAAATATTTGTTTAGCTCTACCTTCAATCCTCTTAAGTGTTGAGCACGGTGAGAGCCACGTTCTCTCAAGAAGAGCTCTGTCATCCCTAATAACATCATTTATTCTGCTACAGGTGTCCTCATCCTCAAGTAATGAAACATTCAACTTCCAAATCGAGTTTCTGGCCGAATTAAAGGTACTAAAATGTGCCAAGATAGGTGAATGATCTGAAACATGAGGGGGTAAAACGGTAAAGTCCGTGATACATTTTGCCACGTTTGCAGATGGGAGAATGTAGGATTCATTTTTCATTTAAGTTTCTATATGACAACTAAACAAATGATGCACTTTATTTGATATCCTAATTACCCACTTATTAATAAAGAGAGAAAAAAATTGTTCTGTTTGTTTTTGAAAATATTATATTATAACGTCCATTTATTAAATTAAAAGATATTATATATATGAGGGATTTTTTCATCTAAGGGAAACAGTCAAAACGTACGGTCAGGGTTAAAATACCAACCGCCAGAAGAATCAAACTATAAATTAATCTGAACAATATCGTACTTACTAAAAAAAAAGCTCAAAAAAACATTTTGCTGCAGAAACATAATTTTTTTAACATTTCTCATGTTATCAATTATAGATTACATATATATATATTATGAAACGAAAAGAACAATACTGAAGAGGGGTAAAAAAATAACGTCAAGTAAATACCGTGTGAGTTACTGTTTACGCTGCTCCTAGGTGAGTGCTAAGTTTGATGAAATCGGTAAATAATTATATATTAGATCAAGGAACTAAGTGACTCCTGAACGATTTTCCTTCTCTCAGAGGGAATTGAGCTAGGTGAGTGTATACAAGTATAGTGCATAGTAGTGTAAAATACATATATAATAAGGTGACGTCACGTTTCGGGAAGAGCTGTTCTTATCTTCTATGAATTCAGCTCCTGGAATGTGGATTGAATGGAAGGCGTTTGTTTTGAACTTTTTCCGTGATTTTATGTGCAAAAGTTCCTCTCGTCCGTTAAACATTCAGCAAACTGAATTACTTAACTAATTTATTCAAACAGTTCAGATCGGATTCTATTTATATATTTATATCTCTCTGCAGGGTGCAAATGTTTGAGTGTCCTTGTTAACGTTGTGTTCAACTTAATATATTTATGTATTTAAAACAGATAGATGTTTCAAACTTTCAGAGGATGCAATTAAACATTTATCATATAATGATTTAACAAAAATCCCTGTTGGCCTCAACCATCTCCTCGTCAATGAGGTCATTCAATAGGGATTGCGCCCTGTATGTGACGTCACCATATTATATTTTCATTATTTACTTTTTCGTTATAGGTGCACCTGCATATATCATATATATATATATATATATATATATATATATATATAGGAATTGAGCGATTCCTAAG
Source organism: Caligus rogercresseyi (assembly GCA_013387185.1). Taxonomy (NCBI): domain Eukaryota; kingdom Metazoa; phylum Arthropoda; class Copepoda; order Siphonostomatoida; family Caligidae; genus Caligus; species Caligus rogercresseyi. The sequence continues at coordinate 30,359,684 of CP045891.1, forward strand.
ATAAAACTTATGACGTCACTATGAAGTCAAGGAATAATACCATCATTCTTTGGCTTTAAGCTCTCTAAGTATTTATATTATTTAATACCACTTTAAAACATAAATTATTTCATAAGCTTCGCCAAAAGATCTGTATGCCCGTCAGATCTTTTAAATGATTAAAAGCCTGGCCTAACTAAGGTCATTGATAAGGAGAAGGAAGCAGCAGTTATAATGGAGATGCTAATAATCACTGAGAGTTTAATCAAATTAGCGCATCCATACACTAATAACAAGTCTGAATGTATTTAAAAGGGGATTCTTCACCTTGAGGAGGAAAAATAGGGTTAAATATTAAGATATGCAATTGCAAACGGGTTTTTAGAAGCATTTATAAGATCTTAACTTAGTACTTAAAGGTGATTATTAAATAGGATGCATTCCAAACGTTTTTCATCGTCCCTTTCATCAATGAGTATAGTATGTAAGGATGTCAGTTTGGTAGTTATTGCAAACAAAGAAATACACATATTTTTTCACCTTGCAACTTCATTCTCAGTATTTTTTATATCCTATCGTCTTAATGATGAACCATTTATCGTCATTTATGATGAAACAACATAAACTTTTAGATTACATAATAATAATATTTTTAATGGATTATTCCATTCAAAGGATTCACTCATGACGTGGATTGAAGCTCATGAACACATAGTTTTCTTAAGGACATATTATTAGTACTAAATTGATGTTCACTCTTCAACATACACAAATGAAGCAAAGCTTTTGTATTGTACTGACACATTCGTTTTCTTTCCAACCATTACGAAAAAAGCTGTCAAGTTATTTTTATTTACATAACCGTAAAGGGTTATGATAAAAAACATGGAAGCCATTTTAGAAAAATACTTTTTTGGATCTAAAATTAATATTTTTTTAAACGCTGGTTGCATAATTGATTCTAAATGGGGTTTTATTTTGACTTTTTTCTTAACATATCCCGACTAGATTTCAAGGGTTATATTTTAATGTTATTGAGCACTAACTTAAAAAACAAATACTATGAACTTTTATGTCTAATATGTAGTGAGCATTGGGTTTGGACAAACTTATTGGTCGGGTTTTTGCTGTCCTAAGAGATAGGCAGAGGAATGGGAGTAATAGAAGATCTCTTTAGCACGACGGAATCCCGATTGGAAGAGCGCTATAACAGTTTTAACTTCATCTTAGTTGGTGAAGAATCTTAATGCACCGATCAAACATCCTCTGCTTCGAAAGTATAAAAAGACAAGCAAATCTGTCTCATCTGATTGTAATCATCTTTTATTTTTACCCCTAAATCTCTACTTTTTTACAATTTTTGAGGAATTATTGACATTATGTGACATACAAATATTATTTTCGCTAAACTGAATAATAAAACATCTTTGATACTCATCACTAATATTTTTTTTTTACTTTTATAAGTGATTGTGAATTAGATTGTTTGAACAAACATTGGAAAACCTATTTAAAGTCCATGATAATGTTTTCCATAAACCCAATATACGCTTTATTTCAATTTCTTACTTATTTACAGTTCCTTTAGAGTGAACTATGCAGACATACTCATTGTGGGTTACTTTTATTTCAACCTACAATACATATTTTTATACATACGTTGGTATATACATATAAAGCTACTCTTTATACAGTCCTAAAAAGGAAATATCTGATATGCAAATTAAACTAACGTACGTTTTTCATACATTTGATACAACTGATGGCGTATTACATAATGTATTCACAGCTGATAATATCGGTAAAATTTATGTAATTGAACTTAAATTGAGCTTTGAAAATATAGAGTCGAATCAATATGATGTCCCTATTTGCTACTCTCAAATAATGTATTATTTAAATTTATGGAGGATTCCATTTTAGATTTTCAAAAATGTCCCCCCCAGCAAAAAAGTTAGCATAAGAACATAGGGTTGGCCAATTTCATGTTACATTCAATTATATATATATATATATATATATCATTCATCTATTTAAAGAATGGTATTGTTTTAGATATGTGAATAAAATGTTTAGAAAAAGTCCCATTTTTAAAAAAATTGGAGGGAAAAAAACTACAAATAACCTCATAAAGATGTTTGGTTGTGTAGTTATCGCTTGAACGATCAATTTGTTGTGTAATTTTTAGGTCTACCTATGCGATATTATTTGACAAGTTTATTATTGATAATAATATAATTGTTGATATAAATATTTTTGCCTAGAAAAATTAATCGCTATGAATATCTATTAATAGTTTATTGAAAAATATAATTTTATAGTGCAATCTATTTGCTCGAAAAAACACAAAAACACGCTAAAAACTTACACGATTTATATATTCTATAAATAATAGCAATAAAAACCTTAATACTAAAACAATAAATAATTTTAGTAATGAATTCCTCTTTTTAAAATAATTTCAATATATTAATAAAAATTATTATACGCATTATTTAAAAAAAACCTTGAATATACGTCATTTGATATTGACAATAGTTTTTGAAGGTTAAATTCAACAACCTTAGGATTCAATGTAGTTTATTTGTGGGTAACTTATGTTGGTTTAATAAATAGACTTGATTTAGCAATTGTCTTAAATATGAGTCGTTATAAAGTAAAAAGTCATATTCTATCCCATTCTAGGGATTTTCAGACTATTTCTTGGCTACTTTTTTTAATCCAATTTTTTTAAGTTAAAAAATGTCTAATAATTATTATAATCAATATAAATAATTGGATATTTATAAGACTACTACTTCAATTGGAACGATTTTTGTTTTATAAATATACATCTCTAAAGTTTATTCAAAGCAAACAAATAAGGATAAATGGAATTTAATGTACGGTGATACTTTCTCACGAAATATGTTAGTGTTTGATGTTGAATTCCTTGTCTTAATGACTCAGTTTAAAGGATACTTATACATAGATACTAATGCATGTGAACTATTTGTTGAATGTCATCACTGCCTTGAAGAAACACTGAATACTTAGAATTTTATTATACCTAAAACAACAATAAGAGCAGTTGTCCAAATAAAACGTGCCTAAGGTTTTTGTTCATGGCTATAAAAAGTAATTTGTAGAGGCAACTAATTTTCTGTAATCATTTGTTGAATACTAATATATATATACATCTAAAAATATAAACTCTTAACACCAGAAGGTATCATCCAAAGGTATAAGTGATCAAATGTTAAGTCCCCTTAAAAGTCTTAGCCAAGGGAAAAAATGTTTGTGTGCTTTGTTTTGTTGTAAGTGGGCCGTACATATGAGTAAATTATGAACTTATAATACCACCATCTGAAAGAATTAAATTTATTTAGATCTTCGAAAAAAGCACTTATACGTGAAATGATCCAAATTATCGAATAATAAACATTTGGTAGGTAGTCATTTAATTGCAACTAATTATAGAATGTATATATATATGTATATTTTTAAATGTCTTTATTATAACTGTACTAAAATATACAATAATAAATAAAATATTGTAGAATTGTGTACATGGTACATAAATAAACATTATAGTTTAAAATTAGATTACCTATAAAAGACCAAACCTCTATTCATAAAAACGTGTACTAACATAACTTAAAAAAACACACCAAGTAAATAATAAACTATAATGAACACAACATATAAATAAATACAAACGAGTAAAAACAAAGCTTCAAGAACACAAAATAAATCGAGGATCGAGGCCGAGAGGCCTAAAACCCTTTTTTCTTATTTTCCTTTCGTTGTTGCCTCCTCGTCTGTTGTTGATTGCCTTGAGGCGGTGGGTTGAGGAGTTTTTGATGTGGGCGCTTGGGAGTGGCCTTCCTGGAGGAGTAGTCATAATTGTCGCCTTGTGCCCCTGTGAACTTTTCTCCCTTGTTCCGCCGCTCTCGCTTGAGGTGCTTACGGAAGGCGATATGTATATTTTCAGCCTAATTCTTTAGATTCACTCACTTCATCGTAACTAAAAATCCTTCATTCGGAAGGTCCTTTTGATGTTAAAGTCTTTATTCTTATTAAACCCTCCATAGAGTGCTTCAATATCCAATGAATACAAGGGGGGTTGTGTGTTTAAACCTATATCTATATGATTTCTTCTCAGGCCATGATTAATATGCAGTCAGTATCATCACCTCCTACAAAATATAACCTTTCATTTTATTTTTCTCGGTCTCCCTTCTTCGAAGCTATGAATAACTTAAGCCTTCATTTGAATGAACAATTTCTATGTCGCAAGGTGAAAAAGGAAGACGAATAGAAAATACCTTTATATTCCACATAATTACAAGAAAAAAATAAGTGTTAAAGTGCCGTGAGAGGAGTAAATAAGACTCGGAAATGATGGTTCTAGTGCAAATAACACAAGTAATTATCCTTAAATGCGGCTATGTTTACTAATGTATTCATGAATAGGATATATTATAAAGTTGAAGGCTACGGCTGGTGTTTGAGGCCTTGTGATACTCAACAAAACGGATTTATTTATTACCAACTCCAATAGGAAGAATATCACGAAGGACTATACGATGAAAAAGATGACATAATTTTTTCTGAACGTCATTGGAAAAAAAAGAAAAGTGAAGAATAATAAAAACAATATGAAATGATCTGTTTGAAAAAAGCATCACTTCTCATTCAACTCTTGAGGCACGAACATCAACTTAAAGGATATCATCCTTAAAAACTCAAATCGCCACTTGGTATGGACCTCGAACATGTAATTTGCAAGTTTGTCATGAAGTTACTAACTTTAAAAAAATATGTTGATCCCTATATATGGATAGAGTAACAATTCAGAATATTTTAATTCTTATCCATAGTCCATAAAATAATATATAAGCACAAATAAGTAAATGTATTTAAATGATGATAATGGGTAAAAAACAGAGATAAACATATTAGTTTAAAATTTTAACATCACATAAAAACACAATTCTTTTTTAAAAACATGCCAGAATAAAAACATATATAAAATTATTTCTATTTAAAAACTTTCAACTTATGTAAAAGTTTTTTGATTAATTTCTCATATGGAAGGGAACATAAGGGAAGTAACAAATTTCGTCGGCTACGAATCTCCACTTTTGGAGAGGACCAATGCTGCGTATCTAGCCGCCTCCGCCAGGATTATTGCCCATACCTCCCACGGACTTATAGGAGTGTTTTAGTTTTCAAATAAATGTATATCATGGAAATAGTAGAATAATATTATCATTTTTAGGGATGATTTTATGGTTGTAATCGTAGACTCACAAATAAGTATCTTATTCAGAAACTTAAGGATAAGGATGGCTATCGGCTGGCAGCGTGAAGCATCATAAATCGAATTTTTTCTGCTTTAAGAGTTCTTGCTTTCTAAGCATAGTATCAATGCAGATTTCAACAAACTAAGTTCAAGCTCATCACTCTCATTGAGGAACGAGTTTATTCCTTTGGATAGAGGCCGAAAAAAGCTGCTGCTTTAATATCTGAATTTATTGTTTCAGAAAAAAATAATACTCATTCTGAGTGTATGCCAGATCAACGAACTCTCATTTTTAATGTAATATTATGAAATGGTAGGGATATATGCATGCCTCCATTGAAATTGAATATAGACAGGACAGGGCAAGGATGATATTTAGATGAAATGCTCTGGAATCTATGACCTTTCCATGAAATTGATAAACATGATAATAAGGCATATTTGTATATCTCAAGGTCAGCTAAAGAAATATGCATACGAATGCAAATACGAAATGGTACAAAAGTATTCACAATAGGATATAATATGATGTACTTGGCATGAGTCCTTATGATAGATATTATATACTTACATTTTTTCTTAAATTATAAGGAACTTTAAAATAATGTCCGATTTCAAGAAATAATTCTAACGGCTTTAAACCGTATAAAATGCTTGTCAAAAATACGTAATACTCAGTAAAATTTAATTAAATGTAATGAAATTTGATAAATTTACTAGTATTTTATGAAACCTTCATTTAGGTTTTTGTATTAAAGTACTTATCCCTTCACAGAACCTAAAATTAAAACTCAAATTTTGATATCCCAATATATGGTTGTGCCATCGAAAGTATTAAGATTATTTATTTTTATTGAGAAGAAAACTGTATATGCATACATGTAAAAGCTTACGATTATAAAATATTGAATAATAAAGCCAATTTCATGTACGTTTAATTGTGATACAATATAAAATAAATATATGAAGAGTATAAAACTGTGCATCAAAGCTTTACCAAATTGGCGGGTTTGCAATTTTTAAATATACATAAACATAATTCCTATACATTCCTAACATTTACAAAAGAAATAGATTTCTTGCTACTAATATATATTTGAAGCTTTGACGGTTTTTTATCCATTAAATTGGTTCCATGCCTTATTCTAAAGCATTTGCCCATTGCAGTATACTATTTAATTTAGTTTTGCCAACTAGAAACCTTAACAGTTATACTTTTTCACATTTGCTCTCGGTTTAATGCACTCATTTTATAATATTTTCATTTATAAAAAAAACAATATATAATATAATCATTTGTAGAATGGTAAAGTCTGAATCATAAAAGTTCGGTTGATATATATATATATATATATATATATATATATATATATATATATATATATATATATATATATATATATATATATACATATATCTTATAGTTTGAAAGAAATTATCATGTAATATCATGTTTATTATATCATTTGTATTACATGGCAATTTGACGGAGCTGCCTTTTTAAACGCCGATTGATACATTTTTGCATTTGCGTTATAAAATCCTTTATATGTCCATTATTTTAATGATTAGCTCTCCAATTAATTCATGATGTCTAGACTGACACCTTGCGACTTTTCAATTCATTTGCTGCTGCATGAGAATCTTGTTTACATACATACAAGACAAGCAATCTATTTATTATTATAATTGCCAAACATGTTGAATACCGACAAGGAAATGATATTTGTTTAGGTTGTTATTGCTATATGCAGTCAAACACATGACTCAAATGGGGAAATATTCAATAAATATTCCGGCAGTGCGTTTATTTATTATAAAAAGTTGATTTAATTTGCACACATATATATGTACACAGAAAGAGTTAAGAGCATCGCTGAGCATTTCAATGACAGCATGTGTCTAATTTGAATGTCTTCTTAACGATGTATAAAAGAAGGAGGTAAAAATTATACAAATCATTTCATTTAGAGGGCATCATCTAATGTAAATATTCAATATAACTAAAAGTATTTATTTCTTGATAACTTTTATGATAGCTGGAAAAAACTTTTATTTCAAGCATAAAAGAAAAAATACTTCGATTCAAAAGTATTTTGTAGATTATACTTGAACTTTTCCTGTTCTGTTTTTTCAGAGGGATACAAATAATCTCAACGTAGCCATCTAAAGCATCCGTTGACATAACAGCAAAAGTTAAAAAAACTTCCTTAAAAATATATGTCTGATTTTTTTTATTCGGTTTTTGAATTACATATTATGATTGCAGTAAACCGTTTAACTGATGTAAACACTCCAAATTATGGTTGATTTATGATAGCTGGAAAAACTTTTATTTCATGCATAAAAGAAAAAATACTTCGATTTGGCTATAAACTCTCTTTATATACGATATAATTATTAAGAATCTGTCACAGCCTTCTACGAAACCTTGGCATCCTTTCGAGCTAATAATATATATTTACGACACCAGCACGATACGCCATTATCTTGAAAACCCTCTCATGAAAGAAAGAGGAACGTGTACATACACTGTCGGAGGATCATGATCCCATGCCTAAGGATGTGGATTTGGTTGCATTTTTATTTTATACTTATCTCACGTGATAAGAATACGGGAAACCATATTATAAACTGTTGGTATCCTTGCAATTCGTAATCAGTATTTTATTTGAAAGATTGATATAGAAGCATAAAACTATTGCTATTTCCATTCTTTTATTACTCTAAGGAATCTTTCATGCATCTCATGGAGGCATTGAAGTGGAGATTATAATTATATGACAGAGGCATATATGTACACTCAGAGAGTGCAAACCTCCGCCGTCATGAGCCTTCGAGGCGGATTTTTCACGACTGGGGATGCGGTAGGAGGACGGGGAGGGTTCACTAGACGGAAAATCCGAGAGGAAGACGCTCCCGGCACCCAATTTCACAGCACAGCGACATCTATTGGCAGAGTAGGCTAACTTGGCAAATTGAGTAGTATTTAGCTCATTTGGGCCTTAATTCTGCACTCAGAGATGCCCAAAATTTAATCATTCTTTTCCTTTTCGGCACTTCCAAACAGCTCCACAAAATTTCATCCAAATCCGTTCAGTATTTTGAGTTCTCCTGCTGACAAACCAACAAACCAAACAAACTAAAACCCCCAAACCAACAAACAACAAACGCCAGTGAAAACATATACCTCCTCGGCGGAGGTACTGATAGTAAAGTTCTAAGATGGTATTATCAAAAACCAGGGAGATCTCTCAACGTATCAAAAACTCAAATGTTGAGTTCAGAGTATGCCCGGATCCGTAATCGATAATTAACATTAACATTTTCATATCTCGTGATGGTGTGTAATGTCCAAAAGGAAACTAGACGTAAAATTGAAGGCACGCTAAAAATGCAAGTTAAGATGTATACAAACAACTATAGGATAGAAAAAAATGAATAAACCTTGATATAAAACTTAATTATGAAATGAAATACTATCATTCACAATCTAACATGCTTTATAATTGTTGATATCGTCTTCGGGTGGAATGAGGCAGGAGACTGAAGTATTTACTTCGACACTTTTTACATTTATCTTTGGAACTTTAACTACTTAATAGTTGTACTATTTAGTGACACGTTACATTGTCTAAAATATAGTATTTTATTTGACATGTATTAACTATTTATAGGATTGGTCAATTCCACAACAATAAAAAGTACAAATTTATGATGTGTCAATTATGTTTTTGCTTTGGGTTGTACGTATCTGTCTTTTTTTAAGAGAAAATGAAAAAATAATGTAAAACTATAATCTAGACATCAAAGGAGTCAAGCGGGTAAAGCACCTTTTGTTTGCTATCAGATCTCTTGAACACACGGCATAATAGGTACATCTGAGTATGGGACTTGCCGTACATTTAATATAAATATGTATAGAAATAATACCTTCATCAATGAAACTCTATTGATACCCTCTACTACAGTAATAGTTTGTTTTGTGCAGAATGCATTTTTACCTACATCTAGTTATGTGGATCCTCCCACTCAATCTTAATGCATGTAAAAAATAACTATTCCAATTACTTTATTGATATAATCCAAACATAAGATATGATAAATATTGATACAATTGACGGTGAAAATATAATATGCAATCAATAATTAATCATTCCTAAAACGATGAAAACATTATTAATTAAAGAATACATGAGGGTTGGGCTTAGTTTCTAAAAGCTTTGCTATCAATAGATAATATATGGTTATATATATATGCAATGAAAAATAATTCATAACCTTCAGAACTCCAGATGCAAATAAGGTTTCAAAGCTATCGAACTGCTCGGTCTTGGCAGATCTTTTCAGCAAAATCTTGAGCAATTAATAGTACTCTTTGTTATGCCAAAGCACTTATAGATAAAAGTTTAGCATCTAATTACCCTATCCGTCCTTGGGATTTTAAGGGCATCATCCTAGCGGTGACTAGATACGCGGCTTTGGGTCAAAGATCCTCACTGTCATCGATAGAAAGTAAAGACAGACAGCCGATTAAATTCGTCATTTCCCCGTGTGGTTCTCTTCCATTTGGAAAATTAATAAAAAATATTTTACGTAAATTCAAGGATAGAAAATAAAAAGTTTATGATTGATAGTATTGGATACCATCCAATACTATATTCTATTATTAGGTGAACCATCTGGGTCTCACCTGGACTCTGCTCTTAGTGTCATGTTCTCCTGCATCTCACCCCACATCATTGACCTCTGCTCTTAGTGTCCTGTATGTACACGCATCTATAATGTGTATATAAAGGACACTATACAAAACATATCTCCCTCCCCTTGCACCTCCTGCACCTTATCTACGTATTATTATTATGTATCTGTATATAAAGAAGAAGCCTCCCTGTATCAGGGGGCAGAAATAAACTGGTATCGAACTATCAACAGTGGGTGTCTCTGAATAAATCATGGGCGTAGTATAAGGGCAACACCAACATTGGGCAGGCATAAGTCCAACATTGGTATCAGGCGGATCACGGAACCTACCACCCCGAACATCCATGTCTCTCGCAACCTCGCCTTCATCGAAGTTATGAAGAAACAGAGACAACATCCACAATCACTCCATACCTCCCACACCACCTCAGCCTCTCCACACCGTCTCCACTAGCCGTCTCCACTAGCTGTCTCCACTAGCCGTCTCCACTAGCCGTCTCCACTAGCCGTCTCCACTAGCTGTCTCCACTAGCCGTCTCCACTAGCCTTCTCACTAGCAGTCTCCACTAGCCGTCTCCATTGGCCATCACTTCAACCCACCGCTAAACAATTAATGCCTCTCTGCGCCCACTACTCAACTACCACAACTGCACCCAGAACTCAACTACCACACTGCACCCACTAACCCATTGCCACACACTGCGCACATTATCATTGCACCCTCTGCAACCCATTATTAACTGCCAATCACCGCACCCACATTTTTTCTGCCACAAACTGCGCCCACTTTTGCTGTCTACTCCCGCCTGCGCCCATTATTCACTGGCAATCATAGCGTCAATTATTCAGTGGCACTCCAGCGCCCACAGCTCACTTGCACATACAACTCATTGGCCAACACTGGCGCACTCAACTCAGAGCACTCACCGCGCCCACAATTAACTGCCACACACTTGCGCCCACAACTCAATGCCACTCACCGCGCCCATTACTCACTGCGCCCATTACTCATAGCCACTCATCGCCCCATTATTCTTGGAACACTTTGCGCCACATTTCACTGCGCAATCACCGCGCCCATAACTCACTGCCACACATCTCACTGGCGCCCATTACTCATAGCCACTCATCGCGCCCATTATTCATTGGAAACTTTGCGCCCACATTTCACTGGCAATCACCGCGCCCATAACTCACTGCCACCATCTCACTAGCGCCCATTACTCATTGGCATCACTGCGCACAC
>CP045891.1:30370999-30409960 GCA_013387185.1 Caligus rogercresseyi
CTTCCATTTCGAAAACTCTCAACTTAGAAAAGATCATATAATACAATTTTTTATCACTTTTAAATGTTGTAAAAAATATATTTTCCTTTTATATGATAAAATGAATTATGTTATTACAATTTTTCTTTTATGAATTTAGATCGACAAGAAATGATGAATATTATGGTAAAAGTGTTTCATTATAACTATTTTATTGGAACCCATGGAACTCAAATATTGTGGAGAAAAAGTATTATATACACATAAAATAATACAGACACCTTTTATATTTTTTTGAAACTATTGAAGTTTATCATTAAAATTAGTGTGTAATCCTTTATTTGATTTAAATTATCAGTGTTGTACATATCAAAAGATTTCCCCATTGCAACCTGTTTAATGACAGTAGACGGTTATTATTTTCATTAAGTATCTTATATAATTCATTATATCAGATGAATGCCGGCGGGAAGACAAATAACCTTTTATAGTAATAAGTCCATATAACTTCCAACTGACCTTTTTAATAATTTTTTTTTTGACAGTGCTGAGTTTGCAATTTGTCTGACTCTACTCCCAAATATTGTCTTTATCAAGCATCCATTTCAAATGAATGGAGACTCCCCCAATTAAATCTGAGTCATCAAACTAGAAAAAGAAAAGCTCTGACAGTTGTCAAGGTTCCATGTCAGCTTTAATTTTCTGTGATGTTTCTAACTTGAGCAATATTTACACACTCGAGGAAGATAAAAAGTTACTCAACGTCAAAATGTAAAACTTTTGGAAAAAAAGCTTTCATAGAATATTCATCTTTAATTGCCCATATTTTAGTTTTTACTATGCATTATGCTACCTTGTAATTATCCATGTTTATATAAATTGTAAATATATTTTGGTTTCTATGGAATCGGATCCCTGTGGAAATTGAAAATATAAAGGGAGCGCGATAGGCGTGTCAACTCTCAATGTTGCGGGGCGCCAGGTTCGAATCCAAGAGGGGATGGCCATTTTTGGTCTGCCTCATTTAAGATCCTAGTTCGATAGACTAATTTTAATGCAATAATGGTTATTTATATCCTGTGGGATGCAGTTTGGTCGAACCAATAGGCAATATATATATATAATATTAACATATGAACGAATATATTAAAGTCCCGGCCCGATTGAAAAACTGATAATTATTACATAATCACGGACTTATAATCTTTAAAAATGACTCTAACATCTGTTATGACATTAAATGGCGATACCCTAGTATATACTTGTAATTATGGATATCTTATATTCTATTTAAAGTATATGAAACGATATATGATATATAATATATATATATATATATATATATATATATATATATATATAGCGGTCCATATATCTATATATACTGTATATAGATATATACATATATATATCTATATATATATATATATATATCATATATAATTATAATATATATATATATATATATATATATATATATATATATATATATTGCTTTAAAATTGGTCCATCAAACTTAAGACTTGTACAATGAAGTAGATCAATATAAATATTTCCCTTTAAGGAGTGGAACTTGCGCACTTAACGTCAAGATTCGAGTCCCCTTTCTCCGGGATAATGCACTCATTATTAAAGAGTTTCTTTAATTTTATTTTAACAATGAATTAGCAAATATTTATGAATGTTTCTGGTAGATGCAATAAAACTAATCCACTAAAATACTATCTAAGTCATTTTTAGATGTACCAGGCATTATATTCGCCAATGAATTAAAAAAGGATCAGGGGTTATTTGCTTTTGTTATGTAAAGGACTATCTTTAAACTGGACCAGTTTCCATTTCACCTTCATTCACCATCACTTTAAAGTGATTTCCCGTTTATATTTGCCTTTAAATGATACTATATATCAATTTACTAATTCAAAAACAGGTCATCAAAAAATTAATGTTCACTTGTAAAAAAGTATAATTCATCACGGACTATTTTACATTTTTATTATTAATCAAAATAGGTTACGTATATATTAAAATTGTATTCAATAAATCCTTCAAATACAGCCTTCATTATACTCTAGAATTCCTTTTTTTAAACATTAAATCTAAGTTATAAATTATTCTGAACACTTTACTGTTCCTTTGTCACAAAGTCGTCATTATTGTGCTAGATAGATTGGTTACCATCGCATTTCATTTCTATGTAAAATTTCAATTCGGAAGGATAGTTCCTTAACTTATGAGGCCCAATAAATCGAGATTTTCCCTTCTCGTTCAATCATTTGCAAGGACATAATAAAAAATATTTATGAAAATGAGAATACGGATTTAATCAACGTCATAGATTTATATTCTCAACCATGTGAGGGAGTTACTGTATGAAAATTAAGATGTAAAAGTAAACGTATTAAAAAAATAACTTAAAAACATCAATATGAGTACACTCTTTTTCTTTTTCCTTCTTGAAACTATAAAAGAACCCTAGTAGGAGCTGTTATTTAAAAAATGGTTGGTGCGTCAGCACTTATATTCATTTATTGGCACTAAATATTATTTGACGAAAATTTGCAAAAAATAACAAAGTCATAAATTGATCATAGCTAAATTTAGTAAAACTATTTTTTTCAAAATAAGTAATAATAAAAAGTTTTCCTTCATAACGAAACCTTTGAACACAATTTGGGGGGGAGGGGTCAAACCAAAATCCATTTTTCTAGGATCATTTAGTTTCTTATGACGCAACTTTCACAGGGGGTGACATTTTGATATCTTTTTTTTCCTTGGCCGCAGGGGCTTATATTTCACTATGTAGTATTGAAAAAAATACAATCACATATGTATAACGGTATGCATCAAATATCAAAGGGGTAACGTCCGAATTGTATAACATTAAATAACAATAATCATATTAATAAAAAACAGAACAGCAATGGTTTTTAACTAAATTATTTGAATTTCATATATATACAGTTCATAATTGTTGGAGTACTTTGGAATACAGTGAAGCGATGGACATCATTTCAAGGAGGTTGGCATCTTTAATTGTTCTTTTTATAAATAACATAGTGAACTTTTGTTAAAAACGCATCACATCTTGGATTGCGCGAGAAGGTGATGAAGTCTTCCTCTGATGGGTTTTCATTGAAGTGATCCATGGTAATATCTTGAACGGCCCGATATGTTTCAGTTAAAGACGAGTATTTCCACAGTAAATGATCTGTAGTTTCTATTTCCCTCTTGCAAAAGAAACAGTTACTACGATCGTCTTTGAAAATTTGCTGGCAACTTCCAGTGAACCAGTCAACTTTCTATATTTGAACCACTTTTCTGTTGATGTTAAAAATGGATCTTTTATAGCTTTAATGCACTCGCTGATATTCCTTTTTATTCCTCTTCGTTTTAAATAAGATTCAAATGGAATTATAGTTGATATATACGATGCATTTCTTAAAACCCGCGTGGCTATAGTAGAAACTTTTATTCTAAAAGGTAAAAACGGTCGTGGGGTATTTAGTGGGCTACCGAAGACACTTGTAAAATATTTAAAAGTGAGCTTGTTTAAAATTTCTTGAGAATAAATACGTCACTTGCGATAAAAGCGTTCACTATTTTAGGGATGGAGCTATTTAAAGAATTTAAAACTGGCATCTCCCATGCTAAAGACAGTTCAAACTTTTCGAGACAGGTTCTTACCTTATATCTTAATATTAAGTTTCTATAATACCCCCTATTGGGCATTGAAAGACGTGGATGTGCTGTAAGAATAGCTTTGTGTTTATTATTACCAACAAACTCCCCCATTTTCGGGTTTTTATATCCAAAATAATGAGAGCTACAATGTGACATAGGAAGGAATCACTCATTTTATACACTTTTAAAGAGTAGTCTGTTGCACGAACCCCTGTCTAACATAACTCATATCTTACAATAGCTTATTTGATGTTGGATATTTTTTGTTGATGATGTCCTATTAGACTAAAGGCTGTAAATATAGTGACAGAATAAGCCGTGACTATGAAGTGTGTGTTATAAGAAAATAATTTAATAATCTTATATGTATTTTAAAACAATATACATTTTATTCAAATCATACAATCTTTATTGCATCAGCATATCTAAAAAGTTGATGTTGTATATAAAAAAAACAGATTAAATTAATTGAACAACTAACTATTTAAAATACGAATTAACATATTACTTGGAATTCTCAAGTCTCTAGTCATTTGATTTTTAAAGGTGTGTTACATGCACTAACATTTTTTTAAATAAACCCTGCAGCCGCAACCTTTTCAATTCAGAGCAAAACCACAGTCCTCATTCTTTCAATGAGTCTGAGGTATTTAGCCTTTAACTTGAAGCATTGTTGTTGTACTTTGAAGTCGTTCAAAACTTATTGTTTACAACACCTCACTTCTGAATAAATATTCCCTTCATCCAAAGACTTTTGTAGGAAGTGTTAAAATGGGGATAATTAAGTCGAAGAGGTACAACGGCAAGACCAATATCTCCAAAAAGCATGGAGGGATGAATGTTAATCCTTCTAATGTACATCCCGGTAGCGTCATTGGAACTTAATATAAACAATTAAAAATAATGTTTATTCATAACTCTATCATTTAAAGGGTCAGGGATTGTTTTGAAAGTATCTTCTTTTTAGGATGAAATAATTTATTTTATTACCGTTGAATATGAAAGGTGTAAAATAAAGTGTCGCTTCAAATTCAGATAGAATGGCTAATAAAAAATTCTGGACAGTCATGTAAAACTAATGGTTTCAAAGAGAAAAAGTGGATGTTTAATAAACTATGCTTTTCCTTCAATGAAAAGAAAATAACCAAATGGGTCTTAATCTCGTGCAAGGGATAAATTTTATCATGATTGTTGGATCTCTTTTATAAACTCATTTAATTTTCTGCAAGCCAGTGCTTTGTTTATTTCCTGCTTTAGAACATTTATGTTACTTCCCTAAAAGCCGTTCTGGTCAAGAACCCGGGATATACATATATCTTATTTCTTATCATTAACAAAGAGTTTTTTAAGAATAAGACAATATGAATTCACTCAATTTGGACCTATTACTCTGAACTAATCTGATAACAAATAAAAAAGGTAGCATTGATCATTCTTTCCTTTCACAGCTATAGTTAATAACGATCAATACACATTTTAGTTCATAATTGCTGATATTAAGTATGATGAAACTCTTCTCTCTTATATTTTTTAACTAAAATTAAGCATTTATAAGGATCCTAGAAATTTTTATAATACATAAAGTTGTATATATAATATAATTTTGTCGAAACAATCTGAATTATCATTTTTCCCAATGATACTTTATTGTTGTTTAAATATATGAACACAAGAAGGTTTCGTTTGATTAACCACAGAAATTGGTTCCACCATACCGGAGCTTAAGTATCGGCTTGTAGTGAAACTTTACTTTCTTTTTTATAAAACTTTGCAAAATTATACACGTGCCTTCAATATGTAGGTATTAGTGCATAGATAAACTTCTTTTCCCAATTTTCTTCTTCGGTGGTCACCATTTTTCCTTTGTAAGCAAACAATGCTGTACATAATTTCGTCGTCGTTGTCCTTGGAGAGTCACCAAATTGGGCTTTGTGCCGTCACCATCTTGTAGAAATGTCTGTTGTGGTGCTTATGTGCCCATTGGCCATTTCAACGATGAAGGATATAAGTTAACAAGGTTAATAGCGCATGGAAATATTGATTTTAAAAGAACATTTCTTATTTTTTAAATGAATAAAAAATATATCACTTTATAGTAAAATACTTTCAAATATTTTTTTTTGCTTCTGTCTTCGCCTTCCGAAACTCTGGAAAATATTCCGAAGTATATGTGGAGTTCAAATGTAGGTTGATCCTGGCTATAGCAGGAAGGTTTAATTACTGACCTAGTGTTCATTTGGTTTTACCAAGCAGGCATCCTTATGGACCAAAAGTTCAATTTCGTAATCCAACTCAAAACCAACAATATTTTAAAAATCAGTTTTATATCCGAGATTCGGCGATTTTTGTTTTGCCCATTAAAATAATTAGAATCTCTATAACGAATGTTAACTCTATGATGAATTAGTCTTTGTTTCAAAATTCCTTTGATAGGGAGTTGAATGTAGTTACTTTGATTTTGCATGGAGGCTCGGTGAGCACAAGTTGATCAAATCCCAATCAAATCCTTATGGGATTTGTCACGAGTCAAAGATAATAATTTATGAATGAATGTATTGATTGTATTTGCCGTATATTTTATCTTCTTCGATGAAGATAATTAGAAAAAAGGAAGATAGGTAACCACCAGATATTGAAGGGCGCCAAGGAAACCCTACTGAAGGATTTCATATACATATATCCTTACCTGGAGAACCAGAAGAGAAAGATAGATAAGGATATGAAATATGAGAAAATATTATTATTATTATTGCTATTTGGAGGACAAAACATTATTTCGTGAATAATAATTACTATTTAAAATCAATCATTGGAAACAAATCGACGTTTATTGTACACAAAAATGAATGTTTTAAGTATTCAAGGAATATTTGAACATCCAGATATTTATATAAAAATGTTTTTGGTGTAACGACTTTTAGATACTTCAAAGAAGTAAAGCTATATTGGGATAAAAGCATAGGATATATGGTAAATATATCATTTATTGAGGAGACAAATAACATCCTTTAGGCTTCAACTGCGATTAAAGTGTATCTGCAGTAAAAGCATGAAATGATAAATGATATACTTTTTTGCATTTTTTGGCAAAAATGGAATCGCATCCGTTTGGATATAAATAAGCATTCTACTGTTAAATTAGACTGTATTGTATTTCTTTATACCATTCATTTATTTTGTAAAATAATACAATTAAAAAAACTTAAGACTGAAAGTACAACAATCCAGAAAACAAAGTTGAGGTCTGTAAAGCTATAAATGGAATATGTATCACTGGTCGGTACATATAAATATCAATCTAAAATCAATGTTTAGTCATATTTAAATTTATATTGTTCCTAAATAAGCTGGTTGGCAACCAAACTTTTACCCTTTTAAAATACTCCAAAACTTTCACCATTACGTAGTTCAAAAATATATATCATTGGTAATTATTAAGTGTATTTATACAAATTAATTTATATAGCATATATAATATATCATATATGATGGCAAAGCCCAAACATAACTGTTTTTTTGTAAACTGTGTGGATTTTTTCGTAAGTATAATTATCAAGTGGATAGTATTTTATATTTTGTATGTACATTACATATACTATATATGTATAATGGTTCTAGATTAAGGTAGGATGACGGTTGAACCCCTCTCCTCTCTCCATAATGAAGCGGAACCACAATATTCGCTTAATAAGGAAGAGTTGAAATCCATATCCAACCATCTATATATCTAATCAGTTTAACACCAAGTCATGCGACCCAAAAGGTCATTCTTGTAAATAGATCTTGAACTCTTTGAAATGAAATATACCTTTTAGAGGCACATCTTATTTAAATGAAGGTCAAAAAGATACAGCGTATTTTTATTAAAAAGAGGCATGGGGTAATATATTACTCGCTATGAGTAATATATTGACACTTGTTCTGAAAAACTTATTTTGTTTTATGGAAGAACGTTATATATACATGTAGTTAAGTAAATGTAAGGCCTAAAGTATTGATATGCCATGAGATAAGACGAAAATATGTGAATACTATAATTTTATAACTTATTCCTTTACTAACTCCTTTATCAATCCCTAAATAAAAAAAACCTTTACACATGATTGAAAACTGACATAAGGTAAATTACATAAATGATTAACAAGTTTATTTACACATTTTAATATTTCATAAAGCTTTTTGATACTTACTGATATGTACACATTAACTGGAATAAAATCAATTTTTAATACCCACGTAAAATTTGAATAACTCTGGATTTTGTATTCTTTTAATAAACCTGGATTTTGTATCCTTTGAATAATTTCGTATCAATAAATCGTTGCTGTGTGTTGAAAGGTACCTATGGGCTAAAATTATTAATTCGATTCCTCCTGGGATCCAAGACTTGACCTCAATTCGTTTCCTTAGATCTTATTATCTAACAACCAATACCAATACATAGTATCAATAATGATAATATATATATATATATATATATATATATATATAGTATTAACTACTTTCGTTATCAATGAATTAACATTACTCTGTCATATTTGTCGTAGAGTACTTGACGAAGAGTTCATTTATTATAAGCCTATTTGTATACAATCACTAGAAAATAGAGGAATGGATAATACGCTAGGCTATAAATGCATAAAAATAAAATAGGGTGTTACATTTATTGCATTATTCCGAGTTACAGTTATATTTATCATAAGTTTGTTTTGAAAAGTATTATTTGGAAACTGTTATTTAAAAAATGTATTCTTATCAGTATTTTAATACTCTAGGAAGATCTTTAGATAACAATATTCTTATTACGCAAATAATATCGGATATTTTGTCTTGTGATTTTACAAAATTGAAATTTTTTGTCGTTATGGTTCGACCGAATTGCAGGAGACTGGATATAAATAAGCATTTACTAATTAAAGTAACTAACATCAAAATATCTTTGGGTATCGATAGACCTATGATATCTACACTCTTCATATTCATCCATATACTGAAATAATTAAACATCATTCCTATTGTGACTTATTATATCTGGTAGTTTCAGAATCTTTAGTAGTTAAATTAAATTTTTAGCAGTATATCAAAATTATAATTTTGAATAGTTAATTTTTGTTTATCTATATTCCATTGTTACTTGTTCTTGACGTTATCCTCTTACAAAAATATTGAAACACCCTAACGCAAAGTATATTATTGCCCATATCTTGAAGTTGAATATGAGACGAAAATGGATTTTTATGTATAGAATGCAAAAATGCATTGAGGCAAGTATAATTCCTTGTAATATATATATATATATATATATATATCACTCAGTCATGAATCGGTGATTATTTGTTTCTTCTTAGAGTCATAGTTAATTACAGCAAGTACATGAGGCAAGTCGATGCAAAAAATAAAGTTTTCTCACCACTCTCTAATTTTCCTTCCTCCCTTTAAACTATTTATCCTGCGTTCTCTCTCTTTCTCTCAAATACCTTCATAAAATCCCCTCTAATGATACTTCTTCAACATGAAAGAGGAGTTATTATGATACTTAAATGTATATCCTAATTTAAGTAACATTTGAGCATATAACATATACATTTTTTTCTCACGAATTGTCCTTAAGAGGAAGGGCCTCGAAAGGAACAATATGGTACAAGGAAAATGAGACTAACTTTTATTTACGTTATCAAGTGCGCTTATAAATGAACACATGACTTTTTATGTATTTTTTTACGATAGGTTTACAGCAAAATGTACCACCAGCACTTTTTTTATAAGTTATGTTTTTGGTAACCGAATAGTCTTAACTAAAATAGAGACAATAAAAGAACCAATATGGGGTATTAACTTTTAGGAGCAAATCTTATCCATCATTAAATATCTTGCATTGATTTTTTCATTATTCATAAATACAAGATCAAACATTCCGAATGGTTTCAAAAATTCAGGAATGGAATATTTGCATTAACTATATATATACATATATATATATCTATATATATATATAATATACATATATAATTACATGTTGGGTTTCTTAATTTCGGTACGGTAGGGCAATAGTCCGAATATGAAAACTATAAATATGTTTCAGATCTGTCCGGATCAAGTTAATGAAGTCGAGAATATACATATTGTACTACCTTTCAGATTATATACTGTAATGGGATGCATATCCGTAATGTAATTTTATGGATATATTGTATTGTTTTGAGAAAATATGTACAAATTATTTTTTAAACTGATGTAGTTTTGGGAAAATAAATGTGTTTTTATGTACTTACATAGTCAAGCCAAAAGTCCATAGAAGATCATTTTAATTTATCGCCTCTATGGATTAATCGATAAAGATCATTGGACAGTTGATAAACAAATTATTGTATAAAAAGTATATTTTACAATAAACATCGCTATGCTGACTAAAACAACTAATTGCTCAAATAATTTATGTTCATTGCTTTGTTTACATTTTATTGCTTCGGGAGTTATGAAGAAATGATCATAGAAGATTCCAATGCATTTACACAACCAAATAATGGTTGCATGTACGAAAACAATGAAGGTCAATGTACAAATAAAAATATCTGGGTGTATAATCTCTATGCAATCAGTACCCAGCACCAAGTCCATATAATTATAATACATTTGCCCTCTTTATGACATTCTTTATATTAGTAATACATTAAGTTCTATTAGCTAAGTAACTTTAATGTTTGTAATACTGAATGTACCGGATGTAAAAGACATAAGTTATTTATATTCGTCTTTAGTCAAAGTAAAAAGTCCGATGAAATTGATTTGGTTTGGAAAATAACCCATATTTTTTGTATTGCATTTAAACAAGATAATTAATTTTATTAGTGCAGTTTTAGTTTTCTTTTTTCCAACAGTTCTTATTTAAAAATTTAGACGCATCCCACGTTGTTCATGCACTATATATGCATTCCGGTTTTTGTTGTTTGTCCTTCTTCTCATCAGGATATAGGCAGTGAATACAAGAATCCGTTTGTAAATAAAAAGAGCAATTCATTCCTTGTTAATATGAATTAACATTTTACTATTGAAATTACATATATGCAGACATAAATCATTATATTCGAAGTTTTGAAAAGGCCAAGGTCTAAGTAATCTTGATATTGATTTGTTTGAACTTAAACGTAACCATATAGTTTTCCTATGTGTTTCTTTTATTCATTTTTATCATTTAAACTAAATAAACAAAATAAATAAGAGGATTGAAACTAACTATTTTTAGATATGTGAGTTGCTACTTCTTATATCTTCAAGATTTAATATGAGAATGTGTTGGTCACTTGTCAATGACGTTTTCAAAAGTAATAAGCATGTTTAAATAGCGATATAACTATCCTAACACGACTCTACCATATTCTTTACAAAATCAAAAGATAGTACCTTTTGGATGTAGATGTAGAATGCAATTGTATACATGAAGGATTATTCCTCAAAATTCATGGAGATAAATATCAGCCTAATATTTAATTTGAATATGATGCACAGACAATTGAGAAATTCATATTCAGCAAACTAAAAAGATATAAATTTGAACTATCAAGCATAATTACAATTTAGTTAATAGGCCGACATGTACTGTACATATCTGAAATTTTGTATGGTTTCATGAATTCATATTATGCAAACTATAATATCTGCATTTCAATTTAAATCATAGGCCCGTATTCATATTTTGCATTTGTATATGGTTGCTTCTTTAAATATGTATTAAAAGAAAATATATGTAAACTCAATATAACTATTCTAAGAAATTATATGTTTATTGTGCTTGGCATTCTGTCTATTCTTACCATTATTTCTGCATTTGGCTCATCACAAATAAATCCCAAGATTTATTATACAAGTATTATCTGTTATAATAAATGTATATAAAATGCATCAGGAAAAATACTATTTTAAACTGTTTTATGCAAAAATGACTTGCTACCATCAAAGTTGGTAAAATTCCCTTCCATTTGCATTTCCAAATATTTTGATAAGTTGATTGCAAGTTCCGATAGTTGCAAAATTATTGTATCAAAAAATCCTGGCCACATGTTTTTGATTAAACATAAGATCATAAATGATGTAGGATAGAATGAAATCCATTCCTATAAGAGAAGAATTGAGAAAATAAAATATTCATAAAAAGATCTTCAAAAGCTCTTTGCAAGCTTCAAAGAACATAAAACCCTTGGCTGATTTAGCCGAGAATGATGTTAAATTTAGTATTTTTGCATTTTTTGTAACGTCATATCATGTTTTTAAAAGAATGTCAAATTTATAATGAATTAAAATAATTGATAACAACTGCAATTTATATCATTTTTTAGATTTTTTAATATGAATTATAGTTTTGTTGAAAATGTAATAAAATATAAAAATATACCTAATTTACATTTGCAATGGATGAAAAAATCAGTTCATCATTTATTGGTACCTTATTATTTCCGTCATATTCGTGTCTGTTGCCCATTTAATTCAAACAGGAGCACCTGCATGGCATCGAACAATTATGGTAATAGCTATACGGCATTCAATCAATCGTTCTTTTTGAAGTATTATTTAATTCACTTTCTTAAGCCGAATTATATATTAGAGCAACCCCTTCTGGAGTGCGTGTTTGAATATTTATTGGGAAGTACTGGGTATTGTGACGAACATTACTACGAGAGGAATTGAATATCAAGGAAATTAAGATTACGAACCAATATGTGTTGTATTTATGTATCCACGAGATTAGTAACAATATAGGCGAAAACTTTTTATTTCCAGAGGAAACAAATTTAAATGTGGAAAATTAATTGTTGGATTTAAATAACTTAAAACTATTTTAAAAGAGTCGACTATGAAATAAATTGAAACCATATAAATGTAAAGTAAATCAATAATTATTAAAAAATATTTAAAAAAACATCCTAAATGAATGGAGTTTTTATCAAACTTACAATATGTATACTTGATCGGGATTTAATACTTCAAGATGGTACTATTTTGTAAACTATATGCTATGCTTTTATTAACAATGTGGACTTCTTTATTCTCTGGAGTAGTAGCATAGAAACTCTCAACTGAATCATTATTTCAATACTCTCTTACCAATAACTGCAATATATATATATATATATATATATATATATATATATATCAACTATTTCAATTTTAAAACAAGAGAAAATATATTTATTTAAGTTAGATTATAGCATTGGAAAAATAAATTAAAAATATAGTATTGACGCTTCAAATTCTTTTAACCTATCACGATATCGAACAGAGTCATTTTTGGTGTTAGATGTTTATTGGATTCAAATGAGAAAATAAATAGTAATACTATATTTAGTCAATAAACATTATAGTATACAGAGTGCCTTACTGACACTACAAATTGATACAAAACAAAATAACCTGCTGAGAGTAACGTAGTGGAATGTGTTTTATAGCCTTCACGTTGCATTTTAACCACTTCTTTGCAAAACAAAATCATGAGTAAAGTCATCGATTAGTGAAATGCATGCAGTGAAGTATACACACACACACACGCTCATATATATGATTATGCAAAGCAAATTACTCCATTGTGGAAAAAATAATGCTCTAATCAAGAATAATGTATTTATTTTAATGGGCGATCCAATAATTCAATCTGGAAAGTCTGAGCATAAGGAAGACAAATATTTTATTTTTCTGCAGATTCAAAGCTTCATTTGTTTACTTCAAGCTTTAACTGGTAGGCAGGATTATTTCTATTGCTGTGAGGTAAGATTGATGAGGAAAGGCTTAATGGATGCTGCATTTTTGCTGCAAGCATGAATCAAAAGAATAGATTTCACCTGGCCAATGAAGTGCATGATGTTTCTTGAAGGGTTCGGGAGAAAAAGTAAGAGAGTTTTTCAATGACGATGTATTCTTGCAATGCGATAGTGCTTGGATTATAATGCTCAGAGGAAAGGAAGAGGTGGTTATTCATTCCTTTTTCTAAAGTTTTTTTTAATAAACAGGTAATTTTTATGATATATACAACAGAACAAATAAAAACTTAAGATAAAATATGAAAAATCACATAAGTATATATTTTAAATAAACAAATTATTTTAGGGGTTGAACTAAATCACTATTATCAATCAATAGAATGCAATTTAAAAAATGTCAATTGACATACTTCTAAAAAAATGAACAAAAATTTTGAACTTAAAATAACATTACATTACAATTCTTAAGATTATTTATAATATTACCACATGTTTATTTCTTTCATTAAAGTAAAAAAATATTTTTTTGAGTTACATATTAACGTTTCAATATAAAAATTGATCCGCATGATTCAATTTTATCAGCTTCTATGTTTAGTATCATGGAACTCGGCTTAAAGACCTGGTAAAGAATGTTTGATAAAACAATGAAATGAACTCTATTACTATTTATTCAAATAAATAGTATGTGCTGTCATAGATGTTTACGGTAACCTTCAATGGATGATATCAGATTACTCTCTGATGTGCCAGGGTTTGTTAAGGACTATAAAAAATCTAACTAATTAAGTCATGGCTTAGTAATATTGGTATTTGGTAACAATGTTATAAGGACATACTTAATTTGTACTTCGTGAATTGTCTGCAAGTGGGATTTTTAAATCATAGTAGAAACATCGACTTTAGATTAGGATATAGAATGGGATATTTTATTGCAAAGACATAATTTTGTACAACGATCTTGCATTGATAATTTTCCTTATAAAAATATATAAAACATAGTGAATATTTCACAGAACATTATATCAATAACTACAAGCTAGTTCTTCGGTAGTTTTGTTTGATGGTATACAAACGATACACAACGTAGTTTATGTAGTGTGCAAAGTGAAATCTCTCTATAAATATTCAGATGTATCAATTTATTGTTTTATAAAAACAACTTTAATGCATTTTTTCTTTTATGACGTCATCAATATGTTTTTATTTCCTCTCTTTTCAATTCTACTTCTTTTCTTCTTTTGGTATTTAGATTTGACTACTCATTTTTAACGACTTTAAGAATATAAATAAAGTGGAGTTCCTCTATATGGCCACTCTAGGGAACCCAAAAAAACTGCCGTTATACAAGCCTATAATACTTGGGTTTTTTTGGCATGTTATTGTTGAGCACAGCACTAGGAAAGGGATCACTTACAAAACACCTTAGCTAAGAAAGATAGTCCTCCTCCCTCTTTTTTAAATTCCTACAACATTGACAAGAATTGTAAGACAAAGGGACAAAATGAGGGATCACCCATTAACTCTATATCCTCATATAACCATCATTAAGAACACCAACTGGGACCTTTTATCAAACGTGATTGATGGATATGAAAGAAGTGTGAATAACAAAACGCAATTTGCATTATATTATAAGACACAACACAACTAACGGATGTTGAAGTGTGATCATTGACTCAATGATAAGAATTTCATGTAATTGTCTTTCAATCGCTTACTAATGCTTGAAAAGATTTACTTTGTATAAAACTATAAATATTATTATATGAAAAACTTTAAACGATCAAGAAACGAATGACCTTTTATTTTGTTACAAATGTCTGACGAATATACTCCGAAGGAGAAAAAATGATTTACCAACTAAGAAATGTGTTTCTGGTGAATATTATAAAAATACGATAGAGGTATCTTTATCGATCATTAAAAAAAGGAAAAAAAATGTCGTATCCATGCGACTCATAGTTAGTATTATACTGAACACTGATGGAGAAATACAAGAATTTAAGGTTAAAGAAATGTCTCAATTTTTATTCGACTTTGTCGTACACATTTTGATAACTCAAAGTGGTATGTAAGATTCCAAAGAAAACAAAGGACCATAGAGTTGAATTAAAAATGGGAACAGATTAGCAAATTAACCAAATCCACATCCCTACCGATCATCCATGAGGAAATGAATCATTTTGTAACAAAACTCTTCCCGTCCTAAGTATCATTGATTCTCTACGATACCTTTTCACGTTGCGTTGAACATTTTACATTTATAAAACATTCCTGAAGAGAGAAAATCAACAAATATGCAATTCCACTGTGTTAAGTTTTATTTCACATCAAGAGCCAGGCCATGCAAAAGGCGTCTCTTGACCTTCAAGATATTACATAAGTCGTTCTTTTGTTCAATGCATATTTTACGAAATATTTGTTTTTCTTATTCTTGTAGGGGGAGCATTATGCTTGGTCGTTTGTCATTCAAACTACATTATTATTAGTATTATTATAAATGATTGTTTGAATTTCGAAACAATGCTACCTCTACGTCCTTCTCTTCAAAAAAAAAATGAAGAAGAAAATAGCTATTACGAACAATTAGTATGACAAGCTATCATGCTCATCAATGTAATCACGTCCATACGCTTTCATTAACAAAGCTTCTTTATTTCCTAGGAAATACTTTAATTGCCCCCCCTGAAGCGTAAAAGTACGATGTACTAAGAAGTTATGACTACAATTTTATATTGTGAGGGATTTACACAGGGAAAGGATTGGAAAAAGTAGTGGTCTTTAAATAATTATTTTTGTCCTTTAGCCTCGCTATTTTATAAATTTTTTTCGTTTATCTGCTCTTTTGTATGAGTACAAAAAAAACCGAAAAATATATGAGAAAATGTTTATTTTCATGAATATATATTATATTTAAGATTTGACAACTGAAATAGGTTTCAATACTTTCAATAACTAGGTAAATGCTAATGTTACTATGTCACATAAATTAATGACCTTATTTTAGATGTAAAAATAGAAGATTTTTTTAGAATTGCTACAGTTTATTTGAAAGTATAAAAGGTCATAATAATATCATAAATATTTAAATTATCCTATGTTTTGATTGCCTCCATTTTCATGCTGGAATAAAAAACATTCGTAGTCGATGATTTGAAGGATTCTATTTATCCATTGAGGTTTTCAGTGATTAGTCAAAGTGTTAGAGGCTTCAGTTCTATTTTTTTAACAAGTAAACGATATTAAAATTAGGCAAGAATTTGTAAATCGATATAACACTCTAAGGGATTAAGATATTAGTATTTAGTACTGAAGTACAAAAGCGTTGAATTGAGTAGACCATACTACTTAAGACAAAGACAATATCCCTTAAATTATTTTAAGGACTTCCAGGATAAACTCCTTGAATTATGTTAAGCAGCCTTTGCTAGACATTAAAAGTTATATAGAAAAGAGTAAAGAAGTACCCTATCATATCCTTTGAAAATCGTTTAAGAAAGAATCAATATTATCGACACTGTGTACATTTGAGTTTGTCATTTACAAAAAGTATGATTACTATCATCAGAATTATTTTTATATTGATTATAGCAGACTCAATAATAATAATAAACACATTTTGTTGGCGACTCAATCCTCTAATAATAAGTTAGAAACAATATTTCTTAACTATAGGAAAAGGACTTAAATAGGTATCCTAAGTGCATATAACTCTTATTTGCAACTCCTCTCTTTGTGAGCAAATCTGCCAATTCATTGCCGTGTTATAGCTGTCATCCTTTATCAACGAAGTGAAAATCACATTTTTTGTCTCTATCGACCGTAAAACATGTAATGCCGCTTGAGAGTCCATTCAAATACAGAGCAAAGAGTGTATTGCCATCGGCGATAACAGAGTACAAGCTTTGTTTAGCCACACAAAAGCGTTTCATAGATCTTTTTGATTTTTGTATATATAAATTTGCTTTAACTCTGAGGTAAGTTTCTTATCAAACAGTTATGCATATACTCGTATATATACATACATATATATAGATATATATATATATATATATATATATATATATATATATATATATATTTATATATATATATATATTGCCATAAGAAAAGTAATAAATGAAACAATCTCTCTCTCTCTGTCTCAGTAAAATGGCTTCTTATTATCTTAATCTTTCTTTGTAATATATGTGAATGTCATTTGTTTTCATTTTTATGAGTGAGGAGAGAAGTGTACCTTGCCGTAAACTACTTGTTTAGGGGTCATGAACTTTGGGAGGGATTTGTACCTAAGGGGAGGAGTGTGAGAAGATCCTAACGGTAATTGCTCTCTCGCCATTACTTTCTGCACAACGGAAATATAACATTTATAAGAAAAACATAGAGATCATTTCACCTACCTACAATTAGCCCCTCCTTGATTGACCCTCCCCCCTCTGCTGGATGGCTTTTGACTGTGAGAAAAACTTCATGACGGATGATGAGGTGTTTGGGTGTGATGCTAGTTGTCGAAGATCACTTCTTTATGAAATAAAGAAAAGTAATTTCAGTTTTGTATTTATTTACGTACAATTTTTAAAGAAACTTTAAACTGTCAATATATATTTTATTCATATTAATAATCATATCTGTAAAATAATTGAGGAGATGAACTTTAGTAGAACTGTATTCATATAAAATTGGATGCATGTGATACCTTATTTATAACATTAAAAAAGTGAGGGAAGGAATAAATTCAACCTTTTAAAATTAATATTAATGTGTGAATATTACAAAATACTGTATAACGTTGTTTTATGCTATGGCTTCACGTTATTTTAAACGCAATATCGTCTCTTAATTGTCGAACACATTTTCTTTTTACTACTGAGTAGTGATGTCCAAATAATGCATTAAGTTTGACCTTAATATACGGATAACAAACTGTTATACTGCAAAAAAAAAACTCCAATAGGAGTTATTCTTGTAAAAAATGAAATATATTTGATATAAAAATAAAAGGATGTGTTTTTTGAATATACGATGAATTTTTCATCATTCATTATAGGAAGAAAGATCCTTTCCTTTAATTATTTTGCTTATTCACATTTGCTCAGTGCAAGTTGTGTAATCCTTTATTTAATTATCAGCTTTTTGCTGGTTCGTTTTAGATATAATAATATAAAATATTAAAAAACATATATAAAAACACATCATTCCTGTGTATAAACACATACACATATATATACACATTAAAAACACGTATACAATTAAAAAATACTAAATAAATAAAATAAATCCCCCTAAATTGGGGTACTGTGGCCAATGGTCCTGGCTACGTCCCTTGCCGCAGCTAGTGTCCTGGCCGACCTCAGGGACTCAAAATTGTTCCACACAGACACTGCGTGGACGCAATGTGTCTGTGCGCCCCTAATGGACACGCCACCGAAGTCGTAGACCTCGTCGGTCTCTTGGGGTTGGGAAGACAGATCGCCAATGGGGTTTCAAGTTATTAAAATCATATCTTAATGTTGAAGATTCAAGTTTGACTCCAGTAAGGGTAAAGCCAATTTCGGCCTAACTAATTGAAAAATCTTGGATCAACGGAAAAATATGATGTTGAACCTATTATAATGATAATGGATATTCGATACAAATAGGCAAAAACAGTTTTGGGGATAAATAAGCTTGATATTGCTTAAAATTATATATTGATATTAAATTTATTTTATCCTATCGGATGCAATTCTATCGAACCATATAGGCAAAAAAAAATTACCAATTTGCACAACAATTAAACACTATTATAACATATAGTCAAAAACTATTGAACACCTAAAATAAAGGGGGAAATAAATATATGTATAAAGCAGCAATTCATTTTTCCGTTGGGAAGCGTGGGAAAAGGTTTAGCGATTTTTTTTGCAAAGGGCTCACGCAAATATGTTTATTCATAAATCTGTTTTGTAATTGGATAATATCCTTACAAATAATATTATGACGAAATACTTGCCAGGAGTCCTTAGATGGGAATCTTGAAGGTCCACTACTGTTTATACGCAGTAACATGCGACCGTATATCAATGTAATGATATATATATATATATTAATAGGTCGAGGGTGATTTTCACATAGTGCATGCAGGGAGTACATATATAAACCACCATTATGGGTGGTATGAACCTATAATGAATCATATCATAGCCGTAGAATAAATAGTAATCTGCTCGCAACCATTGATATAGTTATATTGTTTTAATAGTAGTTTGGTTTAAGAGATTCTCTTGTGAAACCATTTCAGAGAATACAATGATTTATGTAAATGTAATGCAAATAATATTTTGAGAAAAGAGACAGTTTTCTCTAAGTATTCCTTGTCATAACACAATCATGTATAGGGTATGAATGTAAGCATAAATAAGAATACACTTTTTGTACTTGGCTAATAAGTCTCAATTATAACTAGAGGCATATATACACTCAGAGAGTGCAAACCTCCGCCGTCACAGGGTCCTTATGAGCCTTCCAAGGCGGAAATTCACGACTGGGCGGCGTAGATTCCGAGAAGAAGACGCCCCGGCACCCGATTTCACAGCACAGCAACATCTATTGGCAGAGTAGGCTAACTTGAAATATTTATTAGTATTTAGCTCATTTGCACCTTAATCTGCACTCACAGATGCCAAAATTTAATCTCTTTTTCCTTTTGGCATTGCCAACAGCTCCAAAGTTTCATCGAATCCGTTCAGTACTTTTTTAGTTATCCTGCTGGCAAACCAACCAACAAACCAACGCCAGTGAAAACAATACCTCCTTCGGCGGAGGTAAATATCGAAGACTCACTGCAAATTTATCGTACTATTTTTCAAATTAATTATCAGAAAAAATCAACTTTTTTACATATATACATCAATATTTTGAATACCTTGATTAGAAGTTGAGTTTAAAAATATATTTTAGCATAAGTAAATAATTATTGTCAATTATTTAATAACTTTCAACATACGTTAACTCTAAAGCAGAGCCAATGTAATTGCTTCATGAAAATAAATGTTGATATATTACTTAATTAGACATCACGACTATATCTACGTGTCTATTGATATTTTTCAAGTAAAAATAAAAGGCCCCGTAAGTTAAAAATGTGTTTTAAGGATTAAAACGAACTACTTATATTGTGAAATAATTTGTATCATAATATAATGATTGTTCCAGCTTTTTTATACAAATGATTCACCATTTACCTTATAAGACAATTGGAAAGTAGGAATAAATTACATTACAAATAAATATCCCAATGAGAAACAATCAAAGCCAACATTCTGACATACTTTTTAATGATAATATTGTGCATAACCTTGAAAACAGTACGCATAAGTCTCTAGTTCCATTTTGCGTAAGTTACTTATGAATGTCCTTTATCTTACATTATGTTCCATGACACGGACAAAAATGAGATCAGGGTCACTCTGAATAAAGGGACCATTGTTTGAAAGAAGCATGGTGAACAATCCCTGTGACTTTTTTCTTCTCATAATGAAAAAGTTGGGAGGAGAAAACACGGAATATTCTTTGCCATATTAGAATGAGAAATTTAGCATTTATCTAAAAAGCCTTGGTCAATCCCATTGGATTTTAAGAAATGCTGTGTTGTATATGGTAGTAAACTACCAGTTTTTGCATTTTAATTGTTCACACGAAATATACCAATTTTTTAAATAAAACGTGAAGATTTTTCAAATATATTTACATATACTTGTCTTTTATCTACAATTTTACAATTTGTGTCACAATCGCCTATAATAATTCGAAAATCACAAAGGCATATAAATAAGAGATTAAATTTTAAATTAGGAGAATAAAATATATATTTTTAAAGCTGGAAAGAATTTATTGTTGTTTGACATTATAGATAAATGCGTTACAAAATAATAGAAACATACACAGATTAAGCAAACACACATATAAAAAGCTAATGAAACGACTGCAAAGGGGTGTATGTCACTGCAGTAAGAATTGATCTAAGTAATTTCATTTTTGAGCATTTTATCAAAAAAAACATCTTGAAATTATATTACAAAATAAAATAAAAAGTAGCTATAACTAAAGGATATATACATCAGAGAGTGTGTACCTCCGCAGATCCCACAACATTCCCATTCAAACATTCTCCTTTCACACGCCCGATTTTCTATCTCTATCATTGTTTCTACTCTGTTAGCTCATTTTGCTATAAAAAAGCACTCAGAGACGGAAGAGGAAGAAGTTTAAGCTACGTCACTGGGTTAACATAGTCCTGACTGATATATGAACATAATACGTCAATAATATTTTTTTAGCGTTTGTTCTTTCCTACTCCCTGAATAGAGACCCCATTCATTTAGTATTTGCTCATTTTGCATATTAAAAAAGCACTTAGAGATGCCAAAATTTAATTACTTGTTCCTTTTGGCATTTCCAACAACTCCACAAAGTTTCATCCGAATCCGTTCAGTACTTTTTGAGTTATCCTTCTGACAAACAAACCAACAAACGCAGTGAAAACAATACCTCCTTCGGCGGAGGTAATTACTCATTCTAATTTTACTGATACCTTTCCTAGTATCCTTACGATAATTCAAGAAGTAACATACATAATTTTATATTACTTTATTGCATGAATAGAAATGCTTTGTTCTTCTTCTTTTTATTATTGTTTTGTAGTTCTCTCAAAGATACCATATATGTAGCATTTATTGTGGGTCTGTGGGGTATATTTTCATCGGAAGGAAGTGAGCTCTGCCTTTTGTCTCTCTCTCTCTCTCTCTCTCATGCATGAAAGCAGAATAGTAAAGACACGAAAAAATAAAAAAAATCATGTTTAGAGGAAACTCCGTGAGCTTGACTTACCTAACACCTCCTTGGCCCTTCCTACAAGCAACGGAAGTTCAACACCAGGGGTGCCGATCCACCTGTGAGAAAATAATAAAAAGGAAATGATAAGCTCCTTTCAAGTAACCCTTCTGTAGATCCAAGTCTTTAAGACATAATACATATAATAAATGAAGGAACTTTCCTGTCAACATTAGACGCGTATATGTTGATGGCATAGAGACATAAATCCACAGAGGGCAAGTCAATCAAACCATGCATGCAAAACAATCTACAAAAAAAGTAATCATGAAATATCAAATCAGTTGATCTGTTTATGAAGAAAATGAGAAGATTTAAGTAATGAAAGTATTATAAAAATTTAATTACATGTCATGATTCATAATATATTGGCTTTGTTTTAACATTCGTTTATCATGAACAAAAATAACTATCAATTCACATTTTTAAGTGATTATAAATGCAAGATAACTACTGCCTCGATTATCTCCCCATGAAAAACATTCCTTTCAACTCCCCTTGCTCTTTGGGCAATGCATAATAACTATTTATATGTATGTCTCTATAGTTGAAAATCCTCATCTTTAGGGGAAACTATCATAAATACTTATTTTCTACATATGAGGATTTATATGGAAAGTAACTCTTGGATTATTTAAGCCCTATTTTTTCTAAATAGTTACTTTACAAATACAAAAAAACATATTTATTTTAGTATATGCGCCATATTTACCTTATAGATAGAATTGACTGTTCGTTTGAACGCCTTTTTGTTGTAAAATATGATTGGTCTCATTAACACGTGGCTTAGAATTGACTTAATAAAATAAAATTAATTGAATTACATATCTTTACCAATAAGTTATTGATAAAGATAGAGATCAGTAGAGAATGGACGGTTAAAATGCATTATTTTCATTATTTCGATTATATAGATGAGAATATATTTCATAAAATTAATGTATCTAGCGTATACTGTTTTTTAATTCATGCCACTAACATAGTCGAATAGAGTGACTGGCACCAAATATATTTATCATATTTAAAAGGTTGAATCAAAAGTTTTAGTCTAAGAAAATACATTAAGTTAATTATGCCACTTAAAAAACTTTGAAAAAATATATACAATTTGTGATAAAATCTATTTATTATTCAACTTTTTTCTCTGGGTATTTTATTTCAAAATAATAAATTAACAATAATTAAAACAATAGAATATATATAAAGATGAAGTCATAAATAAAATATTTAATTAAAAGTTAAATTTGTTCAACATCCTTTATAAATAAAAAGATTTATGGGCATTAGATGCAATATTTTCTTCAGTCAACTATTTCTTGAATTCTGTCCCTTTCCCTCCTTTCAAAATGAGAACAATTCTAATACAAGTCGTCTTTATTGTTTCCTAAGTTAGGCGCAGGCCGGAAGTCTGCTATGTCTTGTAAATGATACGCTTAAATTAAGTTAGTTATTCTCAGTTTTTGTTGTTGACAGCTATGACTTTTAGGGAGATCTGATTGTAAGGGAAAAAACCATCAACCTCATTTACTGCAAAGGAAACTTGATATTTTTATGATGTCCTTCTTGCCTTATTTATCAATTATCACCCAGATGTAAATTGATAGTTTGGTCGAAAGCATTTAGGGATTGGCGCCTAATTAACTCACTGGATCATGATTGGGTCCATTTTCAGCAATAACAACTTACCAAAGGGTAGTAGTAATTAATATTTTTATGGTTTTCGTAAATGATGTCAATATTTTATATTGTTTTTAATGGTATCCTCCAAATAATAGCGCTTCACTCTTCTTGTAGTTTATGGTTTTCCTTCCTTATCAAAATAAGATTGTATAACATTTTGTTATGGCAGAAAAGGTCATATATGAGAATATAAATTTTCTAGAAGCTTACAAAACATAGTTTATATGAAACTCCCGAATAGTGTCTGAGACAAAAGGGTTTTAATATTTTATTTGCTTTAAAACAGCACAGATGTTAAAAACATCTCCGAGTACCCAATTTATTAATACAGAGTATAATCTTTTGTTAGAATGCATAAACACATTATGAATTTAAATAACTTAACTTTTGAGGAGCTGTAGATTAAATAAGATAGATGTTGACCATTCATGTTCTCTGTTTATTGTTTGTGGAGTCAAAAGATTCATTCAAGGACTCCTTTTTATTTCAAAGGTCTTATTCTAATACCGTCCTGATCCAAAGTCTCAATTATCAATTACAAGTAGTGTGTGTAATCGAGTATATTTCTTGCCATTGGGCATATTAGTTACATTTGTAACTAGTCTAAAATATATAAATAATAAAGAATAATAAAATAATAAAATCATATAAAAAATAAAAATAAATAAAAACAAATAAAACAAAATGCCCATGCAGAATGGATTAGTGGTGGACTGTTGGAGAGATTATATGATTTCTTGCATCGACATCTTTCGACCAGAACAGGTATATAGTACATATATATTTAAGATTTCAAGGAATGGTTTTTTATATAAGGATATTTAATATTTATTGTTGAGAGGAAGTTATTTCCGGGATTTTTTTGTTATTAATTATATAATATAAGGTTTATTGTTCCTGTACTTTCTTTTCATTATACTGCTCTGGCTTGTGTATTTAAGTATGCTTTTTTGTTCGGTTTATATAAATATATAATATTTAAATTATGAATAATCGAATGATCCTTTGATTCTTTAGGATTCTTATGCCATCATAACTTCGTTTTGCTCTTCAAAATCTATGAGAAAGTCTATCATAATTATTTTTTGCATATATTTATTGTTCTCCTTTAATGACTTTAAGGATCAGAACATTAGAGCAGTGCAAGTATGTAGAACAATGATTATAAATCATTTCTCTTTTTTCTATCCACATTCTTTGCAGTATGACGAATGTAAATTGCCTATCTTTGTAATAACTAAAGATTCTTCGCATGACGTAAATGAGTCTATTATAATAATAAATAGCATTCTCAGAAATGCATTATTATTTTTCAGCTAATATATATGTATTTTTTGCAGCACTTATCGATTCATAAAGACAAGCATCATTCTCGTATTTTTGACAAATTGTGGAAAGTGGGGTTTAGTTTATTAATAACGGTGATATGTTCGTTAGTCACCTCTTTGTGGTTTGTTTAGTTTATAATGAGGTAACCCCTTCTACTTTCTTCAACGCAGAGTAACAACAAATACAACAAAATCTCTTATTGGAAATTAGAGAACTGTATGCTTTGATTTTTTTTTTTTTTTTTTTTTGCCTATATGGTTCGATAGAATTGCATCCGATAGGATATAAATAAGCATTATAGCGTTAAAATTAGTCTATCGAACCTAGGATCTTATCAATGAGGTAGACCAAAATGACCATCCCTCTCGGGATTCGAACCTGCGCCCCCAACATTGAGAGTTGACACGCCTTAGCACGCACGGCTATCGAGATATTTATTTATTGCTTATTTATTTATTACTTAAAAAATATATACACATAAATATATCAGTAAGTCAAACGGAATACTTCATACGCAAACTGGCCAACACAATAAATACAATTACAAACGGCTAGGGAATTGTTCACTGGAAGCCTTGTCCAATGAACCGTCCTTAAAAGGAAGCCTGCATAAACAAAGTTTTTTGAGATTATATCAATTATAATTTATTTTCAAACAAACACATTTGTATTTTTCTATTAGCATATTTACAATGACGTCATCAATGGTTATTGTTTTTTGGATACAGTGATTAAAAATTAAAAAAATGACATGATTGGATAAATACAATTTACTCCAATTATTATACTTGTTTGCAATTGATAATGTTTTAGGGCACTGCTGAGCAGGAAATACTAGATTTAAAAGTCATGAGGAGTAGACAAAAAATAAGTGTATCTAAGCATTCAGTGATGTCATCACATTTCACAGCTGACTTTTCATCGATAAAAAACGATTACTATCCCTTATGTCACTGGAGATTTTACAACTTAATTATATATGTTCTCATGTAATAGATATGTTTTTATGTGAAAATTGGCTCGTATTGAAATCAAATTCGAGTGAAATTAAGATCGATGTTTATGTAGAGTTTCTTTTTTTGTGAAGTGTTCCTTGCCTTGTCGAACTTAGCCATAGACTGTACTCCCTCTTACCACATTGAGGTGACCTAATCTACCTGAACAATTGTCCATGATGATATAACTCAATAAAAAAGATAATAAGACATAGAAATATCAGAAGGATCTTGCTTGAGGCTGTAGGGAAATAAGCAGTATTTTCATTCGAAATCCTATCGTTGGACGGCTCTTTTGGACACTCGCAGCTGAATAAGTGAAATACCACCCCACCCAGAAACATTTTGTAGCCAGAAGGTGGCCCTATATTTCATGGGAATATACAGAAGTCGACAAAGAGTGAATAAAAACATTTTGAGGAAAAACATAAAATAATTTCATGGAATCAGCGAAAATTAGAAAATGGTAAAATTTAATTGCAATAAAAGTTATAAATATAGTTGTTCCTTTATATATTATGAATGCAATATTGCAATTTTGTTATAACTGTATACTGCAGAATTTAATAAGAATAAAAAGTTCCCTCTCTCAAGCAAGGCTACAAGATTCCTTTCAAAGTCTAATTTAAGCATGGAGTAGATTGGGCGCAGATCCTTACATTCGTATAAGAGAGCTCCCACTTTGCAAAACCAACGTTTTTTGTCTTTGTTAAAAAATTCAACTCCAGAGTACCCCTGACGACATCGTTATAGCCAAATAGAAATAATATTGAAGAATGCTAAGAAGCTTGCCTCATAAAGTTTATTCCGTATATTTTTAAAACTGTTTTACCCATTTTTATGTCTGTTAGATGTAATGTTCAAGTTTGATGCAAAATTTAGGACATTAGTATCGTTTTTATTAACCTTTATAGTTTATGCCTGAACAGTTTAATTTAGAAAAGTAAAACAAGATCCTAATCCCATTTTGTTACTTGTATATTCAATCTATTCGACGAATATTGCGACAAAATATATTTTTAAATTCCTATCCCTAATAAGACTGGAATATTTTTCCGATGAACTATAAAATGTGATAAAGGAAGATCAAATAGCCTGTATAAATACATTAGCATTGGATAATGCATATACTTTGTCTAAAATATATAGTTGGAGTCCCCCTGTGGTCCTCACTCCGGAAGGTGGTGGGGGAAACCACAATATTTTATTTTGACATCCGGTCATCCCTTGAAAGGCTTGCTTAGAAATCCATTCATTTATTCTATGACTTTCAGCAGGGACTTTAGTATGCTTTCATAATAAAAAAATTATGCTTCGATGATTACATTGTGTGCACATTTATTTGTGAGTCTTTGAATTTTGCCTTGCATGGAATAACAAGTTATTTTGTCAAGAAAATATTTTTCAGTTTGTGTAAAATTGTTGGTAATAAAGATATTTTTATATTTCTGTTGAATAAAAAAATAATGGATATTTTTTTCTAAAGTTCAATTTTTAAATATGTATAAAGGAAAATAAATACATACAAACTTAAGATAATGCGTGAAGGTGCACATATATATTTTTTAGAATTTTATTTCTTAGAAACTGAACGATATATGTATTTAACACGAAGGGCTAAAGATTTTGATACAACACTCAATGATGGTATAAAATAATATCATTTACAACTATTAAAATGGTTTATGGTTTTGATCTCGTCTTCTGATGGATGGAGGCTTGGGACGGGAAACATTTTATTTTTTTGGACGTCGAAGTCCACGAGTCTGTCGAAGGAGAGGGTTTTTTGATGTCTAGTACTGCGTATCTATTCGCAGTTGATAATAACATTGGTTTAAGTCTAGACCTGCGTATCTATCTGCAGTTGGTAATAGCACTGGTTTAAAATCTAAAGCATTTACCCAATGGCTATTTTTCTAGCGATGAGGGATTTCGTGTTAAGAATCGCGAAATTTATTGCCTTCTCCCATGGGGAGTTCTTATTTTGGTCCAATCCAAATAAAATGATCGAATTCCTGTATTTCACTGAATTGTCCTTTTGCAACGACAAGACATTCCACAAAAGTATGGATGGTAGAGTTAAATATCTTGTCACACTCTTTACATGGCACCCAGAATTTTATTGATTCGCTCGATATTTGAAACTGAGCAATGAATTGTTTGTCATTGTAAGTATTGAAGAGGAAACTCATGATACTCTTTTCCAGTAAAGTGAAAGATACAGCACTTTTAAACATTTATTCACGATCAACAACTCCGTCAAATTAAGATGTAATGTTTTAAAGAAGATCTAAATAGTGGGTATTTAAACCGTCCATCAACGAAAGACCCATTTAGGATCCAATCATGGAGAGTCAAATTCTTTCCTCAATGGCCTTCTCTTCCAAATCCTCTAAATTCTTGTGGTTTTGGAAGAATGATTCCCCATTTTGGTTACATATGATAATGTTTACCGAGGAATTGCCTTGAAACGATGTTATATAATTCCAAATAATACTTTAAGATGATCCTCAGATTGGAGAGATAATTGAAGTAATAGTATTAGTCAAACCAGTTCCGAACATGAGCCACGAATATTATTTATTAAATGTAACTGATTTTCTCTATTAGGTCCCTTGCATTCTTTGTTTGATCCATAAAAACATTAATCAAGGTTTGTCTAAGTCCACGTTAAGGTCCCAAACTATTAAAAGTGGAAAGGAGTAATTAAAATAATAATTTTAAATAGCTTGCTTAAAGGGGAAAGCACTTGTCATTAGGACCATAGGTACTTAAAATATATAATACAAAGCCGTTGGTACAACGACGGACTTTGT
Organism: Caligus rogercresseyi; assembly: GCA_013387185.1. Taxonomy (NCBI): domain Eukaryota; kingdom Metazoa; phylum Arthropoda; class Copepoda; order Siphonostomatoida; family Caligidae; genus Caligus; species Caligus rogercresseyi. Next base: position 30,400,106 of record CP045891.1, read on the forward strand.
GCCAGTCATTTCAAATGAAAATTCCTTAACACAAGACAACATCTTGGTCCTTGTTGTGATAAAAGTTAGGACTCCTTTTTGTATTTGATCCCGTAAAAAAGTAGTGAAACCGTCTCGGTAAGCTGAGATAACAGTCCAGTGAGCATGAAGAAGATGCCTCAGAAAAAATGTATTGCAAACAAATAATGTCCGGATCAAGTAACTGAATGTGTTTAAAATACCTCTTTTCTCTTTTCCTCCTCTCATGTTAACAAATATCAATTTCCTTATTTTTATATTGCCTTTAATTTCCGTTGTCACATTTTAAGAGAAGGATTCTGTTATTTTTGTTTGCATAAATATATTCAGGTTGAAGATGTCTCTTAGTATGATAATAAACTTCTCCTATTTACGTTTTTGGCTGGCTGGCTACAGGGATTACACTTTTTGTTTGGAGAATCAATGAAGTTTAGTTTGGTGATCATCCCACTGAATAAGAACGAGTTGGGTACTCTAAGAAGGGTGCTGAAGGGTTTAGGTGAGCTTTAAGTTCGAGGAAAATTAGGTGATGTTGAAAGAAAAGACTCGTTTGGGAGCTAGCAAGGAGTAATTTCTCTACATAAGTTCAAATTGTCACTATTAGACCCAGAAGATGATTGTACTTCCTGAGTAGATCCATGTATCTCTAAAGGTGGATTCTTGATCCTCGTTTGTAGATCCTAGAATCTCGTGTGAGAATTTCAGTCTCTTATCATTGATAATTATTTCATCCCCTGACAGAGTTTCAGAGTCGGAATTTTGTTGGTGGCTTGTAGAACTATCGTACGCAGGAAATACGACGACTTCATGAGTTACATTATTTTAGCCTTCTCTAGTTCTTCGACCACAGGATTTAACGTAACTCGATCATCCCATGTTCTTCTAAGCAGCTCCTGATATTTAGATAATTTAATTCTTTGTCGGAGCAATTTTGTTTTTCGCAGAATCAAAAATGATGTCTTCACGGCATACATAAGACAGGGTTTTGTAGTGGGTAGCTTCCCGGGTAGCCACTCATTTTTTTAAATCTAAAAAACGGGTTGTGTTTTTTCGGAGGTTCAATTTAAATAATTTGTATTGTTTCCCACGGAAGATCGAGTAGCATTATGGGTATTGAGTGTTTTACTGGCGCCAAAAATAATGACTGTATCGTTTTTTTATTAGACAAAACGTATGGGAAAGAATAGAACTTATATTTCTTATAAGCCAACGTGCCACTTTTTTAACTGTGTGATTTTTTGGTAAATTTATGCACACAAAAGATTAGTTCATATGTTAAGAGCAAATAATTCATATACGGCGTCGTTCATCATGTAACATTAATCGTCCACTGGATAACTTAGAGACGTTTATCCAATAGGATATTTCTCCAATTCTTCAAATCTTAATAGTGTATCTGAAATCGAAAAAACGATTTATTAAATTCCTGTTTGCATTTTAGTACATAATGATGTAAATATCTCATCTATCCAAAAAGAGTCCTTACTATTGACAAATACGATAAAAAATTGTCTTACTAGGTAAAAAATGAGAATATTTTGGTATAAGCTTTAGATTGTTAGGTATACTTTTTTGGCCGTTTTCTATTTTTTAAAAACCTGGACTTTATTTAACAAACGAGGCAGCACTCCAACCGACTCGCTTTTCGTTGTGGAAGGTCAGGTTTCGCCCGACAAATATCAACAAACTGTGTCGCGACTGCAAACATGGCAAAAATCTTGAATGCGGCTTCAGTGTTGCAACAGGATACATATCTGAGGGAAGTCTGGAAAAATGTGTAGAAACTTGTATCTCACAGTAGATTTTAACTCATATGTTTGTTAATATATTTATTTTCTTCAATAGATTTATTTAAGTATTAATTATTATATTATTTTTTATTGTAATGCAAGTAGTCAAAAGCCAGTGTTGGAATATGTACAACTCATATATTTATCCATACACACACACAACATATATAAACGGAGAGACGAGTTCAAAACGGAGTCGGTAAACTCAAATTTGTACTTTATATGAATCAGTGAAATGGAATGCGTTCAACGTATATAATTTTTCCGGAAATAAAAAACTCTTATTTGAAACTGTTAATTGGTATGGTTTTTTAATAAGATACATTTTTTGTTATTTTATACAAATCCACAGTGGAGAGTTTTTAAATGAATTTAATAATATACACTGGGAACAATCAAATTAATATTAAGTATTTTTTGTGATCATTCGGATGAGATAATCTGTCATGATTTAATAAAAAGCTGCACAAAATATTTGATTCAACAATTTCTTCTTCGCGTAGAAATATCTACTTATCATTTTAACAACGGCCATATAAACTTATATATATATATATATCATGCTTCGGTTACAGCTATCTGTGTATTATATAATATGTGTTATCTAAAATAATTATAAAATTAGGCCATGGACTGCCGTCCTCAACGAATAAAACATACTGTTTTTGTTTTCTTTATTCTTATGAGTCATCAATTCAGTTTTTGATAAGTGTCTATGTATCTAAGGCAACATATAAATATATGATAAAGCCGATAATACTCTCCATTTATTATTAGTCCTTTAGTTCAGGCCATATGATAACTCTATGATAACATTAGTAGTGTTATTGAATATACTATTATGTTAGTTGGTGGGAAAATAAATATATCACAAATATGATCCACTTATACTTCTAAAAGGGACATATGCATGTCTACTATCCAAGACTATAAGGTTTTGAAAGAGGGAGCTCGATAGCCGTGCGTGCTAAGGCGTGTTCAACTCTCAATGTTGGGGGCGCAGGTTCGAATACTCCCGAGAGGGGATGGTCATTTTTGGTCTACCTCATTGATAAGATTCCTAGGTTCGATAGACTAATTTTAACGCTATAATGTTTATTTATATCCTGTCGGATGCAATTCTATCAAACCATATAGGCAAAAAAAAAAAAAAAAAAAAAAAAAGAGATCAATGTCAGAAATTGGTTTGGTCTCTGTATTCGTATAATCTTGTATATCTATATATATTGTATGGAGAAACCACGCAAGGATCCTTACATACCTATGAACTTCCCTCAGTATGTATCGGATCCGTGAGCATGTTTTGCCTATTTAAGAAGAAGTTTATTCCATCGAAACTCATCATTTTTACTGACATTTCTCCTTCCGGATTTGGAATCCCCGAGTCCTCAAGTCCTTGAGTGGCCCTCTTTGGCAGCAAGTTTGCAAACGAGAGCTCAACCCACCATTCCACTTATATCGGAGAGTAATTCCTAGATAGTCTCGACTCTTAGTGAATTACAGGTTTTTCTTCTATTTCCATCAATCCCAAAAATCTTTGATGTCATAGCTATGCAAATCCCACATATAAAAAACCCCGCTTAAATACATCAGTTTTTCTTTTTTTAATTTGACTAGAAAGATATGGGAATATATAAAAACTCTTATACATATTTTATAACAAGTTTCATGATACATGCAAAACAATGAATCCCTTAAGAAATGATAAAAATGAGTGTCGTAGAAGGATCAACCCTGTGGTCCATTTCTCACAATCCTTCGTTTTTAATTCAAAAACGTCAAAAAAAATAAATAAAAGTTCATGTTCTTATATAGTTTCTGAAAATAGTAATTTTTGAAATTAATTCAACACCTCAAATCAAAATATGTAGATTGTCTTTAAAGTTACCATTGTCAAAGCTGTACTAGATCCGTGGAGCATAAATTATTGAATTGCATTCCATTTAAAACTTATGCATCTTCCACTTTCTCTCACTTATGAGACCCAGTCAAAAGAGATAATTTTTCAGCTGCGTACTAAAGTGAATTATATTAATATGTTAATGCGGGAAGTAATAGACAAGTCTCTAGCTCTGTTATTCCTCATCGTGCTCATTTGATTATAATCTTTATGATGTACATTGAATGAAAGAATACACAAATAAATATACTCCATTCATATATAAATCAAGTGAAACTCGATTTGAGGCGCATATATATATATATATATATATATATATATAGGGCGATTCTATTTCACGGTTTTCGGATTTGAGAGTCTTAATTTCAATACTATTTTCAAAAAATTACCACAAAATGTAGGTATGACTGCAAGGATTCCAAATCAGTTCTTTTATTTTTTTTGCATATAGGTTCGATAGAATTGCATCCGACAGGATACAAATAAGCATATAGCATTAAAATTAGTTTATCGAACCTAGGATATTATCAAGGAGGTAGACCAAAAATGACTATCCCCTCTCGGGATTCGAAACCCCAACATTGAGAGTTAAACACGCCTATACGCACACTGCAGTTAATTAGCTCCCTTATTTTATTTTTTATGTAATCCAAAATTCAACGAGAAATTTAAGTTTTGAAATAGTCATTTTTATGGAAAACACCCCAAAAATGAACATTTTGAAACTTTATCATCTTGTTTAATTTTGGATGTACATAAAAATAAAAATTGATTTGGAATCCTTGCGATCATACCTACATTGTTTAAAAATAGCATTGAAATTAAGGACATTACAGGCGATCAAATGGAGAAAAAATAATTCACAACATAAGTTTACAAAATAACTTTTAGGCCCGTTGAGCGGACACTTCCCATTATTCGATTTCGTTCAAAACTTTCACAAGATGATCTCTATGAACTAAAGTAAAATCCTAGGGGAAGCCCGACTTTTAAATCCGAAAAACGTGAAATAAGAATCACCCTAATATATATATTTAAATCTTTTAGTCTATTTTATAAATATGCAAACAGTTCATTGGATACAATAATCTTTACTCATTTATTCACAGATGCAATTTTATAAAACAAATATGCAACACAATGGAGCACGTTAATCCATTGGAAAATGTTCAAATCTCAATCTTGAGGGTGCAGGTCCGACAACTCCGAGTAGAATGTCAAATCTGATCATCGTGTCATCGAAAAGTTTATTCTAAGTTCGATGATGTATTTTTAATACCATATGTTCATGGGTTCAATTCTTTAAAAAAATGGAGAATAATATAAATAGATCATTAGATAAAGCCTATGTAGAACAAAGATAATCAAACTATCTTAATACCTAACTGTGCATCTCTTAGGAAGCTTGTTTAACTCTCAATAATGAAAGCAGAGCTTTGAATCGCTAGATGGGAATGTAATTTTGTATAATGTACTTTAAAAATATCAATGACCTAATTTTGTTCTTTAGTAAATAGATGGGGTTTTTGGCCAATACGTTTCAATGTAATTTTTTGTAAATTCATTTCCATACACATATAATTCCATTGAACGAATAAAAAATCAGTATTATCAATTTTTAGTTGTTTTATAAACACCCTAATTGATAGTAGTTTATGAAAGTTAAAAAAAATAGTATTCTAGCTTAGAATATAAACCTAAAAAGTAACTCCTAATTATTAATAAAAGTGATCTCACACCTTAAAAGGGATCACAAATGGTGTAACGGAGGGCAGAAATAATATCACTTTATCAAACTATAGGAAAAAAAGTTTGATATTAAAAGGTATATTAAATAAAGCGAATTGCATAGATATAGAAATGGGTGTTTAAGACTACTCAGCTAAGAATTTCGCAGTTTTTTTATAATTGAGTCCAATTATTTTATGTTGTTATATGTTGAATATATTGTTTAAAGTCTGTACAACACACAGCGTGAAAAAACAAGCTTACGAAGAAGCTCCCGAGTGGCAATTTTGAAATTTTGAACCTGCACATTTTGGTATTATATTTCAACAAAATGGTGCGACGCCTCAATCAGCCGCCAACTCAAAGGAGTTCCTCCTGTGAATTCATTGACAAAGACTCTCGGTCGCCGTAGTACCCTGACCTCTCTGTGATGGACTCTACGGTCTCGGGTGGCTGAAGAGCTCTCTTTCAAGGATTAATTTCACCTCAATGGAACAACTGAGACCATATGACACTTGAGCCAGTCTCGACCTGAGCTTCATAAAGAACAACTTTGTGTAGTTCAAGGGGTATCATTAAGGAAAAATTGTTAGTTAAAATCTCTAAAATATATGCTAAAAGTTGGGATTAAAACACGCCTATGATAGTGTCGTTATTGATCTCGATGCAGTTGGTGATTAGGTGAGAACAATCAGAAGCGTCCACCGCTTTATATTAAAAGTATCAAAAAATATATTTCGCCTTTTCCGTCTTGTTACTAGACGTTCGTTCACACAAGTTTCATATATTTACAATAATGGATATTCATGTCTTTTTTATTTTGGACTTGAGTAACAATGAACTGCAATATAAAGTTTAAAAAAGACAACAAACATCGAGTAAGTAAAGTAAATTATTACTTCAAAGATTCCTATAATCACCTCAAACATTTTTATTGAGTTATTCTGTATTTAAATATATAAATCACTCTTCAAGTCATTCCTGAAGACAAGTGTCAAATACGGACAAATTCTTATCTAACTTGAAGTAAAACATTTCCTCCTATATGCATATTTAATGGAGGAGAGTCAAGGTATAGTATTTCAATGAAGGGGGAGATTTTGGCATTTATAAGATATACGTTGTTTGCATATATATATATAGGTATATATATATTTAGCATATACGACAGTTATTTTACCCGTTGCTGGAATTCAGCTCTTAATAGGTAGACTTATTATGTTGTACAAGCTGTCTTACTTTTCATTCGAATTGCATACATTTACTCGTAAAAATACAAAAGAAGGATTTGTCTTCTTCAAAGGAACTGTAATTTGTTCGACTGTCTCGATGGATGACACATACGGGGGAAAATATCATAAAACTATAAGAAGTGTCTCGCCAACTAAAGTTAAGTTAGAGGTGCGTTAAAAAATGGGCTTAGCATTGCAGTCTAGATATAATGTCTCTTAGTTTGTAATGAAATGAGTAAAGTTTTTGGCGAAGTGGTTATCAAATTTGGTGTTAGTTTTACCCATTTAATTTTGATATGAATTGCAATATGTATTAAAGTATTGGTGAGCTATGTAAATACTTTGTTATTTAAAAAAATGTCAACTGTTTTGTTTGTTTCTGTCTTGATTCTAGTGGATTTCCTGGAGTCTATAAACAATTTTTAGTTATATGTAAATAATTTTATTTGCAAAAAGACTAATGTCTTTTAACAAGCAGATATATTTTAAGCCAAATGTTTCTACTTGGAATTTTATGTTGATTTTAAGGCCGTTTCATAGCTTTGCAGCCATTGGAAAAAATATAAATGTAATTCGTATTATTAAATAAATTTAGGCTTAAAATAATTTGAAACGTTTCTAATATATTAAGATATGACGATATTTGAGACACCAAAAGATTAATGCACCTTCCTTCAAACACCAAAAATAAGTCATGATAGTTTTTTCTCCAAAAAATAACATTAAACATAGAAAAATAATGAATCAGTTAATAGAATAATATTCAAAGATTTTATGAATTGTTGAAAAAAGGTACATCCTTTTTCAGCTTTTACAATTACCACAAGCTCAAAATATGGCATTACTGTGTGCATTATTTGACATTTAAGTTTAATGAACGCTAAATTTATTTTCAATAATGCTTATTATTGATGTAAGCTTTTATAATTTTCCCTTATATTTGCAATATCATTCAATTTTTAATGCACATATAATTTATTTGTCTAGAAAAAAGATCAAGTCTTATAGAGGTACGTCTACCACTTGATATGAGATTAAGCTCCGTTGAGGATACTGAAAATAAACAAAGAATTTATTTGGTAGATGACTCATCATTTTATTTCAAAACTAACTAGGATTTATAGTACAAATAAAAAGGAATACTATATTTCTAGAGCTCATGAATGAATTCATTAAAATGTTTGGATAGTCCGTTAATATACTAAAAAACTAAATTTTCTTCATCGCATTACATAAAAATGATTATTAGATGATGAATCACATAACTGCCAAGGCATTTAGAATGCTTTTTGCATAGAACATCATTCTAATATAGTCGCATGCGAGAAAAATTATGTTAGCTCTATTAAGGAATGTCGTCGTATATTTACATTTTTTACCCTCGTTAGTGGACGTAGATGCCTTATACATATGAGATGATGCACTCAAATGCAAATAATAATAATAGTACTAGGATTATTAATGGGGTCGCCGCTATTCATCTTATCAAAGGGTTATATACATAGCTGTGTGCCGAGGCAGTCCTCGGAAGAAACCCAATCTCAAACTTATCTCTCCAATGTACTATGTTTTGAAATATGATGCCCTCAAATTAAACAAAGTGAGGAAATGGATTGCCAGAGTTATATGGTTTATTAGAAGGTATCATAAGAAACAAAATGTACGATATCAAATTTAGATAACAACTAGCGTGTTCAACTATCAATGTTGAGAGCGCAGGTTCGAATCCCGAGAGGGAAGGGTCAATTTTGGTCTACCTCATTGATAAGATCCTAGGTTCGATAGATAATTTTAACACTATAATGCTTATTATATCCAGTCGGATGCAATTCCATTGAACCATTTAAGTAAAAAAAAAGATATCAAACCTATAAATCCGGGAACTCCTCAACCACCGCCTCAAGGCATCAACAACAGACGAGGAGGGCAACAACGAAAGGAAAATAGGAAAAAAGGGTTTTAGGCCTCTCGGCCTCGATCCTCGATTTATTTTGTGTTTTTGAAGTTTGTTTATACTCGTTTGTATTATTTATATTGTGTTCATTATAGTTTATTATTACTGGTGTGTTTTTTAAGTTATGTTAGTACACGTTTTTATGAATAGAGGTTTGGTTATATAGGTAATTAATTTTAAACATAATGTTTATTTATGTACCATGTACATAATTTTAACTATATTTTATTTATTATTGTATTTTTATAGTACAGTTATAATAAAGACCTTTAAAATAAATAAAAATCCGGGAAGAGGTGCTTCTTGGGAGAGGAAAGCTGCGCATTTAAATAAACTCCCTTCTCAATTATCGAGCAAATACACCAATATGAAGAAAGGCGTTTTTCTAGTTTAATATTTATTATTTTATATACAACAAGAATATATGACAAGAAATTAATATAAAGTCCTACGGGATGACCATATTTAAAGTAACAAACCATTATATTGATACTATTATCTTCAGTTAAGGAAAAATGGTATGGTAGTTATCGTCTATTTAATAAAATGAGGATTTTTTCAAAAATAAATATCATTTTCAATAATATCCATAAGAAAAAAGGATTTTAAATTACCTGGTACAATGATATAATTCTTTTGAACCAAATAGGCAAAAAAATATAAGAATTCCATGGACGTATTTTATGGATTGAATGCATAATTGCAATCATATTGATGTAAAACTATTAAAACCCAAAAAAAAATATTGTAATGACATTTGAAATCAATGAAATATTTTTTTAATGAAAGAAAAATGTTTTACGGCAAGAGAAGGAACAAAATAATATGAGTCAATTTTTATACAATCAATTATCATAAAAGTGAAAAAAAATCTATATGACCGTTTATTTTGTGTAGAAGACTCTTCTATCTCATCATTACTTTGTACTTTGGATACGATATGGATATGCAGGGACGGTAACATCAGTTTGGATTCTAATCCAGGTCCATGAAATTCAGAATCGAATAATATATAATGATAGATTCGAGCAAATAAAGTTGGCCAAGTAAATCTATTTTTATCTGTGTTCTCTCCATAAAAAGAGATACTTAGGGTTTAACCCAACTTGAAGGACAGTCGTTGAGCATTAATATGACATAGGATATATATCTTAAAACAATAGTTACTATGAGCACCATACAAAAAAACAAATGAAAATAAAGAGTTAAGGACATTTATATTATACATTTGTA